>OZ037766.1:15082721-15682721 GCA_964035545.1 Bugula neritina | reverse complement strand
TATATATATATATATATATATATATATATATATATATATATATATATATATATATATATATATATATATATATATATATATATATATATATATATATATATATATATATATATATATATATATATATATATATATATATATATATATATATATATATATACATATATATATATACATATATATATATACATATATATATATATATATATATATATATATACATATATATATATATATATATATATATACATATATATATATATATATATATATATATATATATATATATATATATGTATATATATATATATATGTATGTATATATATATATGTATGTATATATATATATGTATGTATATATATATATATATGTATGTATATATATATATATGTATGTATATATATATATATATATGTATGTATGTATACTTGCAGTCATAACAGGAAAATTATTGGAACATCAGAGCTATTCATCAAGGTTTAGTTACTGTAAAAGTACACAAAACGTTTCAAATCAGTCATATAAATAAAACTTCAAAAATGCTGAAATATCTTGGAAACAAAAATGCAATTTGTTTGAATTAAAAAAATGGTATAGCTAAGTCTATAGAAAATATTATATATATTGCAAATCAATTGAAAAGTGTTGTTTCAAGTTGCAATATAACTGTTTAATATTATTATGCATTGCAGAGTGAAAGTTGTAATTTAATTAACCTTGACAAGATGTACAGCATCATAATAATGCATTATTTTCTAAATAAACTAGCATTCTGCCCACTTGATATAAAGTCAAAAACATGATACTTCTATTATTAAAAATATTTGGTTTAAAAATGCATTTAATTACTATTCAAAGCGACTTGCAATCTTTAGCTATAGCACTTACATAATACCAATATAGCCCTTAATAATCTTTACCACTATTGAAACCTATAGATTCTCAAAAGGCTGTGAATAAATTTTATATTACAACTCTTTTGAAAGCAGCTAATCATGCTTGGTATCCTTATAGGAGATTTTCAGAATGAGATTTATAGCAATAATAATTTCTACCTGTTATAAGGCTCGTTGAACATACAAAACTTACCTATACCCTCTGAGCCAAGTAGCACAACCCCAACAGTTACAATATCTAAAATGTCCAGTTCAGTATTGTAAGTTATACTGATAGATTTATCAATGCAGATCTGGTGATGGCGAGAAATATTTTGGAACAGCCCCAGACTCTTATGCCCAATCACATCGTCAGAATAGATGACAGTAACGTAGTCCCAATCCATATGTACCATCAAAACCGCTAATAACTACAAAGAAAAATTTGATTTGTTGCAGCTTCAAATTGCAAAGCTGTTAAAATGTAACAAAAATTGTAAACCAAGTAGTCAGCAGCACCAATTTTGTTCAACTAAAGAAGTATTGCATGGCTTCTACTTTTAATCAGGGCTTAGGAACACCCTCTTTTATCTTATTAAAACTTTTTAAACTTGTGATTATTACTGCATGACATCATCTTCAACAACTACAAATCATTCGTTGACTTGTTATGGGTATCATTAAAAAAGTATTAAAAAATAATCATGACAATACATAACAGAGTATAATTTTGGTGATAATATTTATAATACGGTATAATAGTGGTGATGATATTATAGTAACAATAGTATATTTGAAGAATAGTGGTGATAATAACTATATAATATAATAACAGTGATAATAATAAACATACACACTGACAGGATAATACAAGCTAAGAGGCCTGATGTGGTTATAGTAGACAAGCATAATTCAGAAACATTGATTTTTGGTGAGAAGACTTGGACTGGAACTTACCAGAATCTGAAACTATTAAAAAAAGTCATCCTTTGGCTGGGACTATTTGAGATAGATGTAAAAGTATCACAACTGGACACACAGCTTAGCTAACTTTGGTTAACACCTTGAGAAAAAAATTGTTGTTGCAATGGAAGACGCACTAGCTTAAGCTGTGACTTGTGCAATTAATAATAGCAATATTTCAAACTTGAGTTGGATAAAAAATTGGCAAGAGACCAATGGGAAAAGTATGATCTATTAAACTATGCGGAAAAAACTGAAGAACGATTTAATAGGTAATTGGAATTATCACTAGAAAAAGAACAGATGGGATACGAAGGTAAACATGAAAAACCTAAAATAAACAAAAGAACAGAAAGGCAATTTGGAATGGGCAACGCACACTTTGATACTGATAAAACAGAAACTATGTTTGAATTAAAAAGGATATATTTATAGAGAAAAGAAGAAAAACAGCATATGTTTTTGCTACCCAGATGGAAGAATGAGTAATTGAAGCATTTCGGATAGTTTGTAGAGAGAAGGAACTAAAATAAAATATGTTACTGGGCAAACAACTTTTCCCAGTGTCAGCGCTCAAATAGAATGTAAGCAATACACTGACTAGACATCCGATATATTAGCTGCGCAAGATATTGAAATATATCGTGCACTATGGTTCTATTAAGGGAAAATATATTTTACTTCACGCATACCCTCAGCATCTCAACAGACAAACATATAATATATTATGGAGAGCTATGTAACAACATAGTTAGGTAACAATATAGTCACTACTGAAGTAGAGAACAGAAGAATTATTAGAGAGTTAGTCACCTGTTTTTATGAGCTTTTTAATACAAAATAACCTTATTCACCAACAGTCAAGTGAGTCAAAAGTACACTACTTGTATCTCTATTTGGTACTTTAACTAACAGGCTGGAAAGGGGACTAAATATAAATCTTCTAGGTCAATTACTCAGAGCTCATGATTGATGAATTATTAAATATCTCTAATTTTAGCATATAGTAGAAAATAAAGCATAATGTTTCCTGATAATTTTTAGAATAAGTTTTAAAAGGTTTCAACTTGTTTATGAAAGCATCAAACTACTTTGAAAAATTTTAAAAAATTGGTTAGACGACTTTCAAGATTTTAGTTAATAACGGCTGTTGCCAATGAAAGTAACTATCCTCTTGTTTCAATCGCATCTTCTGGTCAAGCAATTCATTCAAAACAAATACAAGACCACACTTCAAGTTTTAAGTAAATTCATGGTAAATTTCCCAAAAATGAATATATGTATAAAAAAGTACAGAGCAATGTAGCTAAAATACTACACTCTATTCTAATCAGGCGTGTGGCTTCAAAACATTGAAAGCGGCATAATTACTCTATATGCTAGTGTCTAACCTAAATGTTGAAATTATTAGCACCTTGAAATATTAGCAAGTCAAAAAATTAATTTTGAAACATTGCCCTAATAATGTAATAAAATTGACCATGTTTCTCTTTCGTCAAACAAATGTTGCTTGAAAGTCTTGCATAGGTATAACTGGTGTTATGCAGAGCATTAAAATCTTTTGCAGATTGCACCTGCACAACTGCTTACAACTGATTGTGATAGACACGAAAAGCTGTAGCATTTTTATTTTACCTCAATATTGAGTCCTAAGTTTTCATCAACTCGAATGACACCTGGTAGAGATATGTCTGAGTTGTTTGGCCAATCAGCTGTTAAAATGAGAGGCACATCAACTTGACCCAACAACCCTTCACTCAATTCATATCCAGTTGGAAGAATCTCAGATATAAATCCTACAAAAACAGATCACATTTTCGAAAGCATTATAAAAAATAAATTGTTTGCATGGTCTGACACAACTAAGCTTTCATCTGATAGCTTTTTAAAAATACTGCACCACTAACTTTCGTTGTTTTAACTAATCCTTTGAATAAACTTTTATCAATGAAGTCTATAAATTCTATGTTAGCAAAATGTAGCTGTGTTTAGTCTTTCTTTTAGTAAGCACCAATTATATTTTTATCGATGAGGGCTTTAGGTATTTTTTCTCAGGAATTAATATACCCCCCACCCTTTACAACAGCAAAAGCTATTTAAGCTCTGCATCATGCTATTGCCTGCTTAGCCTGAGACCCATAAAGCTTTTTCCTATGGGCCTTGTCTTCATTAAGCTAACTCGTAACCTAAATGAACTCCTATAACAGCCTATTTTCAATTATTGCAAAATCTTAGCAGCAGCTCATAAGTGTGTTTAAAAAATTGATAGACTATGTCCAATCAGCTATAAGACAATAATGCATATGATGTCATACTATGTGCATGTGTCAATTGAAATCACCAATTATCAAATTGTGCTGTAATATTTGTAACATAGTCATTGGTCATGGTTACAATAAAATCTTTATTTAATCAAAAAATAAAGAAACATTTTATTGAGCTTTAATGAGCAATGCTTGATGTTTTATATTTGATCTACTGTTAGTTTGTTGCAACACATGAAGTACGTTAATCTAAAATATAATAATACATACATCAAATAAATTCTTTAGAATATTATTACAACTACAATAATGGCTATTTATAGCAATAATTTGTAGCTAGTGTACAATATAAATATTTTTAGCAATATTTTACAGTTTATAATAAAGAATATTTGAGGAATTTATAGTAATTTCTGTTACTTTATGTATCACTACGGTAAAGCAGGAGGTAATTATTAATTTAGTAAATGAAAAGTTGACCATAGAATGAAAGAAAATTTCCAACAGATGTTGATGATTGCAAGCTTGACCTCTCACCTATATTTATAGAAGAGCTCCCATTGGCTGTACAGACACTGTTATTTGCTCTTCCAATGGACAGATCTGCTATGGTCCAGGTATAAGGAATATTCTCAGATATTACCTTAGCAGCTATATCAGGGTCACTGCATGTGTCAACAACTTTGAAATCTAAAACAATCGTGCTCAAAAATGACTATGACTGCAAATGTAATTTTTTGATTTATATAAATTATTGCTAGAAAATTCAGGAGATTATTCAAGTTATAAATATATTACTTGAATTACTCAAAACTGAGTCAACACTGTTTACAAGTTACTTTATATCAAGCTTATTTAAGGCTATATCTAAAACAGTGTAAGGCCTGCCTATATTTGCTGACAAGGTCTTTTCCCATTTAAGTATCTCTGCAGGAAGGGTTGATGTCGGCCATCTTGAATTCTGCTGCTCACATTCTGCTCCATAGTGTAGGTTTAATAGAAGAATAATCTCGCCTTGAAATATAATAAGCACATGCTTACATCATGACTTCATTTTGTATAAACAGTTTAAATATGACCTGGTAAAATAATGCACATGAAATAGAACTTAGTCACTTAGTGAGCTTCTCTCTTTACTCTCTTTTGTTACACGTTTTTAAAAACTGCATTCAGATTACAAACAAAAATTTCTTTGGAATGGACAAATGCAATGATACCCCCTTATGAAAGCTGAATTCATGAACAACGAGGAAGTTGATCTACCTAGAATACATATTATACGTACAACATATACTTTCAAAACAGATTATAAAGCAGGCTCTGAAGCTATTATGTTAGGGTAGGCTAATTCAACCAATAGCAAAGCTCATTTAGCAGTGAGGCAAGCCTTGTTGAGATGGTGAAGGTATGAGAGCTATTAATACTAACACTTGGTGAATAGCAGTAGAAAATAAACACTATATGCAGCGCGATGAAATTGCTGTAAAGTATTTCATATTAAGTAACTTATAACTTATTAACCAATAAGGAAAATGACGCGCTTGGTTGAACAAGATGTTAATTGTGATCAGGGATATATTTGACCATAATGGTTGAAAGAGACCCACCATTATGCGGGAAATTTTAGCTTTATTATCACTGATACCATATCACATCAGTTGTCTATAACTATAATGTGATTGTATTATAGGCATCAAATTTATAATTATATGTAGAATACTGGCAATTGTGGTAGCATCTTAGATCAAGTTTTGTAGAATTTGAAATGTTAAGTAATCACTAGCCTTGGCACTTCATAAAATTCTTCTAAAATTGTTAATTCATGGTTAATCAAAATTATATATAACGTTAACTACAGTAATAAAAACTTGGAATAAGAAAACTGTGCTATATGTGTATTATATAGTTATAATGGTTACAGCATGCACCAAAATACATAGCAGTTTTCTGGTATATAATGCCAAATGCAAAAAAGTTGCTATAAGTATAATATACATAATATTATTATGCTAAGCCATGTTGGCATGCTATTAAATATAGTTATGGTAAAAACATTTAATTTTTCTAAACTTGCACATTCCAAAAGACGATATTATTTAGCATGGAGAGTTATTGAAAACCAATTAAAGAATTGATTAGCATTAGCAGTAGCTATAGAGACATAGAATTTAAAGTCAAACCATGACAGCAACTGTATGGTTAGAAGTATAATACATATCTTCTCAGTTGTAACTATACATTCAAACCAAAATTTTTAATATAGCAATTGTAAATATGCCATTTATTGGCTAAGTTTATTTTGGGAGGGGGGGGTGAATAATTTGAAAGCAGTGTTTTTTACAGTAAGTAGTAGTAAAAGTGTCCTTGACATCTAGTGGCAGGTATTTGCAACTTAGTATACAAATTATATGCAACTATTTTCTTGACTTTATTTCAATTTGACTAAACCTTTGTGTAAATTGGACTAAATTAAAAGTACAAAGTATAGACAAAACACACAAATGAGCAAAAAGTAAAAATTGGGAAACACTGTTGCAGTTGCAGAACGGGTAGTTTATACAATGTTTTAACTACTTACCCCCAGCATTTGAAGATTTACAGATGTATTCTGCGTGTTGAGAACTCACAAAACCTCCTTGGAGTGTAACAACAGTCAGTGTAAGTAGTAAAATGGTGTCCAGGTTAGCCATTTTGTCCTCAAGTAGATGTGTTCTTCCTTAGCATGCTAGCTGAACCTGAATGATTCTAATCTGATCAGTTACGGTTTCAACTCACTATTGACTACACTTCACTTAACAAATATAAAAGATTATTAAGCTATAATGATGTAAAGGCAATGATTTAATACTCTGATAGGTTCAACTAACTTTATAAACATGATAGGAGAGTCTGGTTTGCTGAAATATTATAGGCTCTAAATTTAAAAGTAGCCCATCAAAGTCTTCAAGGAAATCAAAAAAATTCCTGATATGAAATGCTTCAAACAATTTATAGTATCTTAATCATATATTTTAATTAGTTATATACTGGGAGAAAAGCTAAGAATAAGTAGTGGCTGAACCATGTATGAAACACTACTACGTATCTGTCAAAAACTATGTTGTTTAGCTAAGGGGTGTCCAACCTTTTTAGACTTGGGGCTACTCTGTAAAATTTAGCTTGAGTGCCACAGCATCGGTATTTTTCATGTTGCTTTGGCTCAATTTTCTAGAAAGTACTCAAAATCCAGAAAAGTGCTGCAGGAATCAGAACCCAAATCAGACACAGACGATCGAATTCCTCTGAATCGAACACCCGAACTTCAGTTGTCCAGGTTCGGTTTTAAACAACAAAAAGAAAAAGAGCAATTGATTGTATTGGTATGTACAAGAGGAAGGTAACTCCAAAATAAAATAAACATTTATGCATTTGTATGTATAATTATGTATATGTATATGTATACGTATATGTATATGTATATGTATATGTATATGTATATGTATATGTATATGTATATGTATATGTATATGTATATGTATATGTATATGTATATGTATATGTATATGTATATGTATATGTATATGTATATGTATATTATGTATATTATGTATATTATGTATATCATGTATATTATGTATATTATGTACACATATACATATTATATATAGGCTATATATATATATATATATATATATATAGCTATATATATAGGCTATATATATATATATATATATATATATATATATATATATATATATATATATATATATATATATATATATATATATATATATATATAGGAAGATAAATCCCAAAATCTAGTACAATATTTGGTATTGTTTGCCTTGGACAAGTGAATATGAGGTTTATTAGAAAATCCCCTGCAACATTAGGCTGGTCATCATCTTTAGTAAACTTAGATATTAAAGGTAACTAGTAAACTGAACTCAAATTTTGTTAATCTCCATCTCTGGGAGTATATAGTTCCAAAGCAGTACAACTATCTATTTGAAAAATGCCAGAGCAGTTAGTTAATTTGTTTTGATTATTAAATGTTTAGCAGCTGTGGTCTAGGGGTTAGAGCGTTTGCCTAGTAAGCACAAAGTCATGGGTTCGAGCCCGGCAAGGGCCATTGATGATGTCAGGAAAAGCATCCAGTCATAATTGCTCTTGTGCTTCAACTGAATAAGTGCTTAGCCTGATTTAACAAAAAACCGTTTTCATCAGAGGTTTTCTCACAGGGATGGTGACTTATATAAACTTGAATGTTTAGCTGCATAAGCTTTTAGTCAAGTTTACTTTTGTCAAAAACATTTTCTTTGTTTGTGTACTTGAAAATACTTCTGAAAGTGACGGGAAAGCAATTACAGCTATTGTCGTTCAATTTTAGTATGCACCTAATAGTGACATAAACAAAACAAACATCAAAATAATATTCTTTAGTCAGAAAAAATTTGGCGATCTAAAAATATGGTTTTTTTATGTAATTGTATGACAATGCAGAAGTTATAAATAAAAGGGTGTCCTTGTTCAAATAGTCTTTCCAAATTCAACCAATATATAAAATTCAACTAATATAAAAGCTGAACTCAACTAGTCCATTGAATATTTGCTAGTTCAAATTTTAAAAATTGTGTGAAATGGGGACCACAGAAAAGATAATTAGGATATGATAAGTTTCTAGGAAAAGATAGTCAGCTATTTAAATTGTGTTTTACTAATAAAGTTAAAATAATTTTTTCTGAACACCCAATAATAATTGTGGTCAGCCTAAGAGACAACAAAGTTTAACGTTTACAGCACACATGATATAGCTTCTCGGTCAGTTTTTTTTCCAAGCAAGATAGTAATAGGACATATTGTAAAAATATTGATATTAGTAGCGAGCCTATTTAAAAGGCTAATTTGCAAACTTTTAGAAACTCAATATTAATATTTCTAATTGTTATGGGAGTTATTTCCTTTTTCAGTCATGTCTCCCATAGAATGAAAGTCAGTATCATCTTTCAGATTTTGTAAAATATGTATTTTTCTACTGTTACTGTGGTTGGAATCAGGCATTTCATCTTCTGTACAAGGGGAAACAGACGGGTGTATATTGTTGCTGATCAACTCAGGCTCATCCCTCACAGGTGTAGACAACGGTGGCTGAAGTGCATGTGAGCTTCTTCCACCTCCGCTACATTCTTGATCAATTGGTTGGGATTCTTTGATGCCATTGCCATTGAAATCTGAGGAAAAGTTTGTATACCTTGTAAACAGTTAACAATTAGTGTAGCAAAAGAAACACACTAATAATTTAGCTTTACAGTTAGTTTAAAGCTACAAAAAAATTTTGGCAAATAATTATAACTCAGAAATGAAAAGATTGAAGATTATAAATAGGCTTCAATTTGAATCAGTTTTATATAATGCTAGTATCTATTAAAAATGTGCAGCTAAATGAAAGATATTTTAATAACTGCAGCATGCAGCAGAAAGCAATTTCAATTAGTTTTATAGAACTTCTAATAAGTCTTATAGCGAGTTAAGATCAAAGATGACCACTTTGTATTATCTATTATGTAAAAGTTACTCACCAGCTAGTCAAGTTCTAAGTGATCAGCACCTTGAGATTATCTACATTCTAGGCTGCTTATAGCCATATTGCTATACATACTAATGTTAAGCTCTACCGTTATACAGTGGGCCATAACTATATACATAAACAACGATATGCCAATAAAACAACTACTAATCACTAATGCAGTAAGAAGTTCTGGTTTTGGAGCCTATAATGTGTATGATGTTATCAATTTACTTATTACTAAGCATATAGAAAGTCAATGCACCTGTTTCTTTGCTGTTAAAGCATCGTGCTGGTCTCATAGAGGAGAGTTGTCTCCTGATGCCTCTCAACTCATTCAAAATCTTTTGATGACAGAAACCTGTAAGGCATCATGAATTAAATCAACAGATTATTAGAATTTGAAAAATTACAACATGCAAAACTTCAAGCTTTCAATGTTTTTACTTAACTAAACTAGCTACTGAATCTTAATTGCTGATTGCAGACTCTACACTTTTTAGAAAGCCCTAACCATGACACCAAATATTGAGTACAGAAAGTTATTTTAAATTATCAGCTATACAACATATTGCTGAGGAAATGCATCCTTATTTTAAATTTTGTATTAATGGATAAAAATATTTGCTGTGTTTTTTCATATCATGAAAACTGACATGATCACTCACTCATTGCAAAGAATGTGAGAATTACAGCAGCTAGTATTGCCCCCAGGAAGGCTGTTGTTGATGTAGGCAGCTGAATACTTGTTGATGTAGAAGTTCCTATTGTACTTGTCGTCGTGGTTGTGTCAGCTGGTGTCAACTTTAGTTTGTTGCAAGTGTGACACGTACTGTTTATAGAAAACACTGCTGTTCTTGCTTTATTCCTGTAAGTGTAGAACACTGGCACTCTATGCTGTACCTGCTCCATCTGGTTGATCGGTTCAGTCGTTGTAAATAATTGGTAAATGGTTGTCGATTCATTCAGCTTTACTATGTTGTAAATCTGGTATCCTACGTTGCCATTCCCCTGACTGTCAAATGGATGGTGGTTTTTAGTTGACTTATCTTCTAGAACTGTGGGAAGAGCAATATGTAACATTTCATTATACCTATCCTTTACTCTGTCACTATCAAAGAGGTACTCTTCTGGCATGTCAATAGCCATTTTTCTGATTCCATATACAGCAGCAGTGATTGACTTCATCAAATGTAGTGAATACAGCTCATTCTGTAACCTGACGAGGTTTACACTTTGAGATTCGCACTGTCTGGTATAAGTGCTGTGAAAGTTTCCTCGTATCTTACATTTACCTACTTCCTCTACCAGGGTTGAGAGCCAGTAATTCCTATCATCAATTGTAGGTAAACTAATATTCTTCAAGTGAGTGGTGAAAGAGTTACTCTATAAAATGATGTGAATGCAACATTTTAACATAGAAACATAATATAACAGTTGTTTTTTAATAAAGCTACAGTAAATTTCCTTTGAAGCAAGATTAAAATGTATTATCGAAACATCTTTGTTTACCAAAATATTGGACAAATTTTTAAATTTAGCTATCTATCATACCAGCGTAAAGCAAATAACTTTAGACATTGTAATACAATAGCAAGTCAGTGATTGAAAATATTATAAGTGACAAAAAGATTTCAAAGTTAATTTTCTTTGAATTCACACCATTTGCTTATTAGGGTTAAAACATTACTGCTGAACATGGAAAAAGTGCTTGATTAGCTGGCCTTATTTGTAAAACTTACAATATTATAGATTTGCACAAATGTATTATATTTTATCAGAACAAAAACTTACCCTGAAATTTGTAGCAAATCTAAATGCAAAGCTACCAGCCATTAAATCCCCATACTTTTGGAGATAACCGGCCATATCAGAACTCCATGATTCACTAAAGATGAAACTGAGCCCAGCAAGAGTCCAGGCCGTGTATCTCTTTTTAGCCTCGTCCATCAAACCCACAATATGCTAAAACAGTTGCGTATGTAAGCGTTAGTTTGTTTCTAAACAGGTATGCAAAGTCTTCTTAATATTCTTTAGAGAGTAGGTCAGTCTTTTTTCAATTTTGAAGTAAAAACAGATCATTTATTAGAATGCCTAAGCTACTATCTCGGAACGTGTCTTAATAATTCATAATTTATGATTTATCATTTTTCTCTTTTACTATGTTGCAAATGTGAATTAAAATATGAAGTTTCAATCTTTTAAAGGTTTACAATAATGTGGTCATCACTGTGTAAAAGTTAATAAAAAAACATCAACGCAAATGCTCTCTCCAGTTTTCAAGTTTTTTTTATAATCTAAACATTTGTTTGAGTTTTGTCAAAGATGTAAAAAAAGTAAAAATATAGAAAATGTATTATATTATTTTCTATAAATATATAGTTTTACATAAACTCTTAGCTCAAAAGTGTTACAATTATTGATATATCATCGCATGGTATAAGATATGTATAAAAATCAAATATTAAATGTTTCACCAACACACAGTTTTCAAATTAACATATCTTATGATTAAGAACTTGGTTTACTGTACCACAGTAAACTTACTTCATTTTCAAGGAATGCAATTGTCATCTTCACATTCTCCGAGTGGTAGATCAAATCAATAGCTAGACTAGAAAAGTTTGTATTGTAAGTTATCTTCTCATCAATGTGTACAAATATTCCACTATCATTCAGCAGCGTCTTTATCTTCTACATAAATATATGTCTAACATAACTGCTTTTCTCCAAACCTTTATCAGACTCAATTCAACAACAGTTTTTAATAGTGTTGTAGTAATTAAGTAAGTTGGCATTATTATCAATATGAGCTTATATGTTACTCCACTGTTTAGTTTTTAGAAATATTAATGATATCTTATGCATAAATACAACACACAGAAAAACTAGCCAAAAGTTTTTTTATAATTCAAAACCCTCAGCAAAAATAATTTGTTTATCTTAAATCTATAGTGTATATATTATGAAACCTAAATTTTATAGTTGAGTTACTCTAAACCAAACGGTCAAAGGGCATATATATGGTACGTATATATTACGATATGCTCTAAACTACATTGCCACCATCATCACCACTAAACAAACATTAATGTGTTTTATTGTTATCTATGTATTGTATTTTACATACTTATTTTCATTTAACTTAACTAACATTTTGATTATGTCATCTAAAAAAGCTACCACCACAATATTTTATCCTAAGTTAAAGATTTGCAAACGTTTGATGATGTTATGTACTGATTGCTGTCAACCGTATGACTTACTTCTGCTGCTGTTACACCATACAAGGAAGATGAGTATAGGAGGTTCACAGCATTGATTTTACTTCCACTGAATGATCTGATCAACTCTACCATGAAATGACACTGAAGGTCATCAGACGGACTTGTTCTCAGAAAGAATGGATGTTTTTCTCGATCATTGAGCATAACACTGGAGGCTGCATATGACATCTGAATAAGCGGGACTTCTCTGGTAATCGTCTGCAACTGACCAACACAAAAATAAAGGCAAAGAAATTTGATTAATAACTGAGCTATGCTAGGTGTGGGGTCACATTAGACAAATTTCTGTGTGCGAATCTACATGGGGCAGCAAAAATTTACAAGCCATTTGACTTTACTGCTTGCCTACAGCACTTTTGCTTTCCTAATAATGTCTGCTGTAAAAAGATGACTACAGATAAGAAAAGACTGATTTTGCTAAAAAAAAGTAGAAAGTTGAAAATCTAAATTGCTAAAAGGTTTCCATTTTTAAATGTCACTCTCTATTATCAATGACGCACAGCTAAACAGAATACAAATCTGAAACACGAAAAGCGGGTTTGTGAAATAGTTATAGCCAAGTGAGTCACTGCCACAGAAGCGCTCCACACTGGCCATTCAGCATTTTCACTAAATATGCTCTTGTTTAGATTTTTCTCCGTCTAATGTGGCGCCACAGTAAATGAAGCGCTGCAGTTATCTCCAAGTTGTATTTGATCAAACTGTTGATTAAAACTTTTAATCCCAGTATGAAATAACATTTTATACCATTTCTTTGTTATTTTCATGCTAACATTAGCCTTCTTTTGATTTGATATTCATGGCATAAATGTAAAAAGTGTAAACAGTACCATATATTGAACAGTTCTGCATTGATTAGTACAAAATTGCGACCAGCTGGCACTACCCTATCTATAGCTTACTTGTTGTGCTATGGTACTGGTGGAGCCACCAACAACAATAACAGCTGAGTCAGGATCAAAACACTCCCTCATCTGATTGCAGACTTCAGTTTTGCCAAGCAGTACGTTATACAGCCTGCTGGTGACATGTAGCTTTTCTCCGCACGAGTCCAACAGTAGCAAACCAAATCGATCATCTTTAAAATCTTTTTTCAGATACTCAAACACAAAAGTGGCTGCTTCAGTTCGAAAAAGAGAAATTTCAGAGAATCGGTCACATTGATACGGGGCGGAAAAGTTTGTTCTGCAAGAAAAATATTATATGAAACAAACATAGTGACAAAAAGTCTTATAAAAATGTGATGTAGCTTCATGCAATACTAACATATAATATACACGCATGCACACACACAGATATATACCTTTACATAATAATCTATATTTCATTGAACCTACTGTTCATGGATGTTCAACAGAACTATGATGACCCACTTCCCATGTAAGTAAGTGTACCGATCAGCTATAAAGGAACTACAAGTTTGTCTGCAGTCGCCTAAACATAGAGAAGATTCTGGTAGAAAGTTTTCTTGTGCACTAAATTTCTTGTCTATTGAGAACTCTGCCACCTGCATACAAGCAAAGTTAATACATCACTCACTTATAGTATTAACATTTAGAGGCACAAAACCTGTCATACAGTAGTTAAATTATGATTACTTTAAGTAGTTTAAAGAGTTTTATTTCTCTAGAGATCCCTGTCTCGGACTGAATAAAAGTGTGGTACTAATCTATAGTATTAGATGGATATACAGAAGAATCTTGAGTTGAAAAGTGCTAAATAGGTTATTTATACAGCTTGACAAGCTAACAAAAATTTATTAACCTCTTTATACAGAGAATTGTTGCCAACAAATAACTATTCCTAAAGCATTAATCTCACTGAACTATTTTGACAAGTTTGGCAGGTGTTTGTAGTTTTCTATCTCATTTGGTTGACCAGGTCTTAATCACATTTTTAAAATAGCAGTCTCAGCCAACCCAAGACTTAAATAAAATAACTGTTATAATTTTTCACTGTTTCCAGTTGTACGAGATTAAATATGTTTATTTGTAAGCATAACAAAAATTACAATAAATTGTTATAAGCATGAAATTTCAATACCTGACTCATTGACAAGTGATGGTGATAAACAATGAATTTTTCAACTGCACCATCTAAGTTCAAAGATCTGTTTTGAAGATTTATTTTTGTCAGCTTTACTTCTTGCTGTAGGTTGACTAGTAAACTAGATCTAAACTTAGAATTACTGGAGCAAAGGTCAGATGTGCCCTCTATAAAACATATACATATTCGTCATTAGTTTAGAAATTACCGCAATTTTAAACACTAGAAAAGTTTGTAGAGCCATTGAACCTTTTAATTAACTTGGAACAAGCTGTGAAAATTGAATACATGTTAAAGTGAATGTTTCCATTCATTTGTCAGAGTTATAAATGAATAAATTACTTTGAAAGCTGTAAGAGGGTTGGTATATTCCAACATGATTTATAAACTTATAAAACGCATAATGGTCATAATTATATCATTGCATCAAAATTAAAACAAATTTACCTGATCCCAGACAGTCTGGTTTGTTTTGGGAAATTTTTACAGCATTACTGAGAGACACGAGAGAGTTGGTGATTCTTTGAGACTCGCTCTCTCCAACCACAGAATATGCTTTTACTTCATCTTTTATGTCCACGTAACGGATATCATGAACAGTTACCCAAACATGGGAAGATGGAGTTAGATGTTGGAGAAGATGAAATCCTAAGTGTACAAAATATATTACAAAACATGATAAGCTTGCATGTTCCTACAAACATTGTCATAATCATGCTAAATTTATTTCATTAATTATCATTACTTTATATAATATTTTACTATAATTTTTCTTTGAAGCTCAGTCGTTATAGTAATATTATGAAATACACTTCCTTTGTTTGAAAAGAGGTAAGTTTGTTTTCAATGAGATAAATACATTCAATAACACTAGGGCCATCAACCACCTGGCTTGATATATTACAGTGGAGAAGACTACTCCGCCGTATTGCTAAATGGGTATAGGTGCTAATAAGTATTCTTTTACTTGCATTAATAGAAAACTTACCTATACCCTCTGAGCCAAGTAGCACAACTCCAACAGTTACAATATCTGAAATGTCCAGTTCAGTGTTGTAAGTTATACTGATAGATTTATTAATGCAGATCTGGTGATGGTGAGAAATATTTTGGAACAGTCCCAGACTCTTATGCCCAATCACATCGTCAGAATAGATGGCAGTAATGTAGTCCCAATCCATATTTACCATCAAAACTGCTAACGACTACAATGGGTTTAAACATGTATGTAGCATATATCAATTTTAGTAAGCAACAGCATTAATTTAAATAAACATGTCTATAATAAGCATTGTAGCTACAGATTAACAAAAATTATTAAAAATTCCCAAAGAAGACCCATGCTCTCTTGTATAATTTCAACCAATAAACTATTAATAGTGTTGATGTGCAATCATCGTTTATGTTACAGACAGTAAACCACATGGGTGAGTATTTTTAAGCATAATCAGGAAAAAAGTATTTCATGTAATATAAATCTTACTTAGTCACTATAAGACTTGACATTAATGCAGCAACATTAATAGAAGGTATTGAGAATTAACTATGCAAACCTCAAGTTTACTTTCCAAGTCATTACCGATACTAATAACAGCTGTAGACACATTGGTATCCTGATTGGTCGTGGTCCAGTCTACAGTTATAATGAGGGGCACATTAACTTTACCTAACAGTCCTTCCTTCGTCTCATACCCAGTGGGAAGAGTTTCCGATATAAACCCTGCATGTGCCAAAAGTATATAGGTATTGAGAAGTATACCAGTAATGAAGAGGTAGTGCAACATATAAAATTCGAATATAGAATAAATATATCGATATGATAAATGTTTCTTATTGGCTATAGTAATAGCCAATAAGCTGGAAGTTGCTAGAGAGAAAGAATAAGCTGCACAACTGTGTTATTGTAAAACTATATAATAATCATGGTATAGACTCTAGTGGTTACAGCGCAGGCTTAGTAAACACAAGGCCATTGGTGATGTTAGGAAGGACATTCAGCCGCAATTGCTTTTTCGCCACAATAGAAAAAACTTTTCCATCAGAGGTTCTCATATGGATAGCGACTATAAACCCATTTTTTTCTTTTGTATAGATGTTGTATAAAGGTTGATATTTTGTCTACACCAGTATCTTTATATTCAACTCATCATAAAAATAAGCAACAAGACAAATTTAAGCTTCAACTATGTACAGATGTATATTACTTCATATATGATAAGTGGTTAAGCTCCTGGATGTATGTCGTCTATGTTGTTTATAATGCATACTACGTATTACCTATATTTATGGGAGAGCTCCCATTGGCTGTACAGACACTGTTATTTGCTCTTCCAATAGATGGATCTGCTATTGTCCAGGTATATGGAATATTCTCAGATATTACCTTAGCGGCTATATCAGGGTCACTGCATGTGTCAATCACACTAACGCCTGAAAATAGAAAAAAATTATTATAATTTCAAGCAACAACAAATTTTTAAAATTTTTTGAATCCCAATATAGCTTGAACAGCTTTTTCAATAAATCAAAGCAATATTTTAGTTGTCATGTAAAAATCTTTTAGATAAAATTGCAGGCTGTAGATTAAATTGTTATAAAGTTGGCTGTGAAAGTCAAATATTAACTTTGAAATGCAAATGGGCAGCCTGTTTAATTTTATATTCAATTAAAACATGATTATTTCCCACCAATCTTATTGGAGAGTAAATTTTGCCATTCGGCCAGCTGTGTATGAAGCACATGTGTCGGCCATCTTGAGTTCTGGTGCTCACACTCCTTCCCATAGTGCCCATTCAGCAGAAGTGTAACCTGAAAATCTTTTTTGAAAAAAGTAAGAATGTGCAGTTGCAAAGGGGTTGGCATAGCTGAGCATTTTATAATATTGCATAAGGCATTTGTTGCCAATTCAACTAGGCTGCATGTAAATAAACTTGCTAAGACATTCTAAGTATACATTATAGATTGCAAACTTGTATTATAGATAATAAATATGATATTTAGGTAAAATTTAGCCAGCAACAGAACAAAACAAATTAAGAAAATTGTTATATCCAATATTAGTTTAACGGTTACAAAAAATAATTAGCTCTTGCAATCCGATATAGATGATATAGATGGTACGCAGTTATCATTTTACTCATAATTAACTATCAAACAAAATATATAAAATTTTAATCACCATTAAAAAAGCTTTTTCACAATTCAGTTAATCATAATATTATATAAGTGCATGCATTATACCAGTATTCAGTTAAACAATAGACTATATAGGCTATATAACTTCTTTGTATTAAGATCTGTAAAATTATATATTATAGTAGACATAATAATAAATTTGCAATGTCCTATAAGTGATATGTATGCACTCATATAGTCAAGTACATAACTATTATACTCATATAGCGTAGTTAAGTACATAACATACTCTACTAATATAGTCAAGTAGGTAACTTACTATTACTCTGAGCTGCAGAGCACAAGTACTCGATGTCATGTTGTTCATTGCATACTCTATGTACAAGCAAAGTGACGCCAACTATAAGCCAAATGCATACCCTTTTAACGTTCATTATTGTCCACTGCTTTCCTCATAATGATGTTTCACAGGTTGAAATTTGCCTTAAGCTGGCCTACTTTAAAATTGGCAGTCACCTAATTTATAGCCATTAATTCTTGGCAGAAGTTTTGGCTGTATTTACTTCCTTGTTGCAGGCTTACAGCATAATAACAATTTACTATTTCAAAATTTAAAACAGAATAATACTACGCTCAATACTGCTTCTTTAACAATAAAGTTATTGATAGTAAAACTAAGTTGTTTCGGAATGTTTATAAATAAATTTTGTGGTCAATTTAGTAATAATAAAAGCATAGAAAAGATGTTAGTAACTTGGAATTCGCTTATTAAAGTGGTGGAGTACAGAATTTTTTTGGTAAAAATTGCTCCGCGTGCTTGATAGACTACTCTTCTTATTAACAAGAGAGCTCAATCAATAAATCAGTGATATAAATCATAGTCTACTCTGAATAGATCACTTAGAAAGTTATCTGTAAGAACCAGCAGCCTTTGCCAATACCTGTAGCCAATCCCTCATTAAATTAAAGTTGCAACAAGTATATATAGTAGTACTGATTTAAAACATCATAAAAGCACTACATAGCAAAGCCATCGTCAATGGTGTTTGACATTTTTGGGTCATTATCTACTGTGACCCTTGACATCAACCCGTACTTAACGAAACTGCCAGAGTTCACATGCTATCAGAGAAATTTGGAATATTCGTAACTAAAGTAGAATCACTAGAATTGTGTTATCTCAACTCTTTATAATAATTGTTACACACTATAAGCATAGCCCAGAAATAGCAAATGTCAGTCACATATGCAAGTAGGCTGCTCATGCAATTGACTAACCAAGTAATAATAGGACAGAGTAGCTAATAATAACCTCACTGGCTGCACTTAGTGTTGCTATGGGGTTGCCTTCCCCATGCACTTACTGAGACTTAGTTACTTAGTGAGCAGCTACATTATGGAATTGTAGCAGTGTATAATAGTACGAGATACTATTATCCATTTAGTTATACTGCACTACACCAGTAATATCCCACTAGTGCATACCTTTTAAATTCTTATTGTAGTTGTATTTATGCACAACTTTAGCCTCTGTGAATAAATTATTAAACAAAAGTTTTTATCCTCATGAGCTGTGCAAGAACACAGTTGAAGGCAATGCTAGCAACTCATGGCTATAGAAACTATGACCCAGCAAATCATATCATAAATAGACTTACATTATCCAGGCCTTAGTGCTACTATCTTTATAAGATAAAACAGTAGCTGATGACAGTTAGTCAACCTCAAGTCATGTGTTTATTCCCATACTACAGAATACATAAATTAAATAAGTGACTTTACCAATGATCAGCAAAACTACAAAACCAAGATTATATATAGAAGAAAATCCAATATACCAAAAATATGAAATAATATAATGTAAACGATATAAAAATGCTAGAATGTATAAATGAGTAACATCATATGGTTTGACAACTGAAAAGTTTGATGACTAGTATTACAACATGAATACAGGTAACAACTATGCAGAGACTAATGGAGTTGGACATGTTCCATTTTCAATGAGCCATGAAGGTACGAATAACTAGATAAATCCCTACAGCAGACTAGAAATTTATTGGTTGAGTTTAGAGATGAGATTCATAACTCTAAGACACATCTCTTCTCTGTAAGGCAGAGCTACACACTGTACACTGAGTGGTAGACCAGTGCTTCCTTTGATATTCTAAAATAATAGGCATTTGAAGTTGTCATACCGGAGAACTAATGTCCAAGGTCAGCATGCTTTACATTATGCTAGTTAATTTATCAACATCAAGTAAAGTCCTACTTCAAAACCCATTTTCAGTAACATTTTATTAGTTGTAACAACCAATGGTAGATTTATTTTTCAAATTTAATGTCAATAAAGCAACGTCACAACTTATACAGGTTTGTTAAACAAATCAATTTTAGAATCTTTAAACAGTTTGTGTAATCAAACATTTAGCGAAAAACTTAGTAACTATAAAATCACTGCAGTATTTATGCTCTCTGAAAAAATACCTCTTTAAGCCGCCTTTGCATCAAATCTTGGTCAGGATAATTTCTAAAGTCATTCTCTTCATCCTCAGGAGTTATTTTACCAAATGGGACAACTCCAGCTGGGAAATTTACCAGGTTCACGGGATAGGCATAAGCACCAGCAGCTAAAAGATTAATAGTAAAATACCCTCAAACCCATGACCAGTGCACAACACATGACTAGACACATACACCCATTATGAATGGTGTACGTTATAGTTCCCATAATCGTATTACTCTTTCATAAAAAAGGTGACTTACAGCAAAATATCTGCTAAATTAATACCTGCAGAACACCCTTTCTTTGGACTAATGAACTCCGCAGGTATTGGTACAGCTGGTGCAAGCAGCACATCAATGCCTTTCCTATTCCAGTCATCTATCCATAACTTGCGGTATTGCTGTCAACATAAAGTTGTTTATCACTCGAATATAGTAGGACGCAGTTTTATAGGAAACCCAGAGAAGTGAATTAGATTACAATAAAAGAAGTTATTTATGCTGCTGGGTTTAGCTGATCTACAGGCAATCAAAGAAATAGGACATAGTCACAAGATAATTTACATAGTATTTATTTTCAATTTGCGCATCGTTAGCTAATAGTTGAATAAACTGGTCTTGAATGAACAATGACTACTGAAAATGGTCCTAGTTGAATTATGTCTAAAACGCCAACCCTTAGCTAAGTAGAGATAAAAAGGCTTACAGTTATTTTGTTCTGAAGCTCAAACCACTCATTTACATCTTTAGCTCCAGCCAATCCAGTCAGAAATTTGTACCTCCAATCCTGAGGAATCTGTGAGGAATTTGATAGACAAGGCATAGCGTATATTGACTGCATAATATATGATGTATTTGATATTACAGTATGAAATGACAATAAAACATAACATTTTAAATTGACAGTAATATTATATAAAAAACAGATATATAGCAGAATTATCAAATGTTGATGGTTTATTTCACATAAATTTGGTCAACTTTTTTGTAAAAAAAATTCTCCAAATAACAAAATGCAAGACAGTCATAATTTTTTTCATACTAGGAGAATACTACTTACTTAAATTGACTCTTTGAAACGATTACAAAATTTTCAAAGAAATAAAGTTGAACCTTATTAACAAAAAAGAAGTAATAGATAATTTGCTTACACAAATATACAACAGATGTTTGACTTAATAGAACAGATCATACAGAGAAGAGCAAAATACAACACTTACCAGCTTCTGAGCCACAGCGGCAACAGCTTGCTTAAGTCGGTTGCTGACAGCGAGAGCCCGCATTGTTGTTTGTATAACATATGATACATCATCATTAGCACTGAAATACGTAAACTATTTGTATATATTACATAACATATTTTCACAATATATATTATATATATAACATATTTGTATACTATATAATATAATATGATCGAGTAATTTATAATATATTTGCATAATATATAATTGTATATCTGCAGGTACATTATAAACTTCAGGATAACTCCTTTACTCCTGACTAAATATAAATGTGTTATCAGTGCAAATACTGATATTAAAGACAAGATACGTGGTAATTAGATATTGGCTAGAAAAAAGTTTCAATTATGATGGAAAATATTTCTTACAGATTGTTCACCATTTGCTCTCCACCATCACCAAAGTAAGCCTGCACTGCCATACGAGCCGGGATATCCGGAAATTCCGGCAGATCCCATTCCACTACCTACAATAGATCATGTAAAACTCAGCCAATCATGGGTGTTTATCAACTCTATAATCTCACTATTACAAGTTATATGAAATTCTGCAAGTTCAACTGCAAAATGCAAACTTCTAGAAAGTAGCCATGCATTTTTTGTTACATGCATAATTTATTTCATATCTTAAATTTCCATTCACTTTTCAAAATGTCTAATAAGTGTTTTTAAAAATGCCAATTAAAAATTACATGTCTGCAAAAATACCCTGATAGAGTTTACCACAGCCCTAACTGATCCTGCATAACATACTTATGGTTTTTTATGGACATAATGATCAATAAGTCGATTTTCTGGAAGTTGGGTAATAGTAGAACCCTAAAGTTTATACAGACTCTGGTCTGTGGTGAAACTCTACCAGGGTATTTTTGCAGATATGCCTCTCAATCGTATTTTTCAAACACTTAAATTGAACATTTTGAAAAATGATCTTAAGACTCATAAATTTAATACATGAAATAAACTAGTGCACATAACCAAAGTTTTACAGGCATTTTTAGAAGTATGCATTTTGCACTTGAAATTACAGAATTTTATTTATATTAAATGGTTAGGTTTTAAAGTTGTTACACATCTCTGATTGGCTGAGTTTTACATAGTCCTTTAAAATAGCAACTTTTCTGGCATCAGACTATGTTTAAATGCAATAATTTACTGATATGGTCACAAAGCAGACTAACATCTCATATTCCCATCAGTTTCTAAGTGAATATCAACCAGCTGATCATACACCAGCCATGTGCAAACTACCAAAATAGCCCGGTGATAGATAAACTGTTAAATGATTAATAAGCAGTATATAACACTACATACTACAAGATAAGGGAGCAGCCGGTCTAGGGGTTAGAGCGTGGTCCAGGGGTTAGAGCGTTTGCCTAGTAAGCAGGAAGTCATGATGGGTTCAAGCCCAATAAAGGCCATTGGTGATGTTAGGAAGAGCATCTAGTCATAATTGCTCCTGTGCCTCATCTGAATAACTCCTTAGCTCCATTTAACAAAAACCCTTTCCACCAGGGGTTCTCACAGGGATGGTGACTATAAACTTGCGCAAGTGTATATAATACTATAATATGCATGTAGCCTATTTTACCTTATGACCTTGTTTAGACAACTCTGCAGCTGCTTTAGCAACTGCTCTCTGAGCAGACTGAGTGACTTCAACAGGTGCCCAATAACGAGAATATGCAATAGTCAGTGGTTTAGTGGAAAGATATTCCTATAAAGTAAGCTGACAGCTAATTGGCAATACTAATACATGGATGCATACCTGCAGTTTAAGTCAGTAAAATAATAAGCGTTTTTAGTTGATTTAATTGAATTGATATTCTCCATAAGAACACAAAAGTATTCAAAAGAATAGGTTTGATGTAAGTTTGCTTGCTACTAAAGAAAATACAAGTTTATCAAAATGGTAAAAAAGCTCAACGAAAGGCTATAGCTAGTGCTAGTATTGCATAAAATGAAGTTATAAAAGGACAAGAAGAACATGTATATAATCTGATTGGTGAGCCATATTGCTATATAAGGTAAATTAACACTTCCGATAAAAGTAATTTTCTATTAATATTTATCAGAAGTTAGTAAAATCAAGTTGTTATGATAACTTGCCATTCAATTTTCTTAGATAAATAACCCTACCATAAATTAAAACAGTTATACTGATTTAATGTCACTAAATATATATATGCTGCTAACTATGAAATGTCAGTTTTAATCTTATTACAAAACTATGAGCTATTATTCTATCATTCATTTCCACTCATTAAATTGAGTACGAGTTGTTGACAAGTAATGCCTATTGTAAAATAATGGAGCTCTTTGTTTGAACATTTCTTTACTTGTGTTCGAATTATATATTATTCAGAGGTCATTGATAGTCCAAACATTAAATTTAGTAAATGAGAACATATGATGCACACAGCTACATGTTTGGCATCATGAGTATACAGCCTCGAAACCTTTCCACTGTAACCGCTGTAGAATATACCATATTCAAAATATATAGTACTTAGTCTGTAAATACTCACTTCCTCTTTAAAATACTGCCGGGGAATTGACATATCTACTTGAAACTGGAAATCAGATGTGACCACTTTAGTAAACTCAACAAGGGCATCAACTTCTCTAGCCATTAGTCCAGAAGTTCCTTTAACTGAACAAATAATACTAATATGTGATTCCACTGAAGAAGTTTTGAAGAATGCAATACAAATGCTATAAACTGTTAAGATTATATAACAATTGCTCAGCTGAGATAACTAGTTCAAATATTGATTCTATTTCCAGTGCATTATTATTGTATCACTCAAAATACAGTTTCTAGGTTTTTGCTCACTACTCATGGATTGAAACAAATCCATTATTTTACTTCACTACTTTGCATTTACATGCTGTTTTAAATAAGTAAAGTAAAATAAAATGCTTATGTAATTATTTGAATATTTATGATATCCTACACAAAAAAAAACCAGTATATTAATAGACCTTATCTAAAGAGTATTAGTAGCTAAAAATGATGTAGAATCTATGCAAATAAACATTATAATTAAACCCTTTAGTTTAGCATAACCATAACACACATGGAGCGTCCGCTGAAAGCTCAAAAGATGAAAAGGAATGACAAGTAATTCTTGACTTGAAATCAATTTTTGTAAAAATCTTGCTTTCCAGGATTGGAGTGGGAAAAAAATTGTTAAGTAGTGATCGCATCAAGAAGTAAAGATTCAATTCTTTTGCTTGAAAAAGGAATCAATTTAGGAATATAACATATGCAATGCAAAATTAGTGTTTGTTACATTTTTTGTGTTGGTATTCAGCAATTTAATGCTTGTCTAAAGTTGATCATATCTTTTAAAAAATGTATAAATACATAATAAATAATTCTTGTGAGATATTATATGTCCATGAAAATCTCATTAAAAAAACAAACAAAAAGATGCGTTTTAAGTTTTGCAATCAACAAATCAACAGACTTGAATGTTTATCTAACCGGATGTTTGGTTGCATGTTTACTCTTACAGTGAAGGCTAAACCGTCGAGCTAAACTTGAAGTGCTCTATTTTGAACCTTTACAAAGCTATGTTATAGACAGAGTTGCTATATATACGAACATTATACTACACAGTTATGAGTTGACAGTACCTGCTGATTGACCTTTGATCACTGATGTCTGGTTTAAAACAGAAAATCTTCCAGCTGTTGGCTTCAGAGCAGTTATTCCACACCATGCACCAGGTACTCTGACACTACCAGCTATATACAGAAGTATGAGTATGAAACATGTGTGACTAAATATCTCGTACTACACAAAATAACTAGCAAGAAAGAAATAAGAAATAAAGCAGATTTACATTTTCTAACACAATTTCCAGCATAAATGTTAAACCTACCGAGCAATTTAGTAAGTGCATTTATAATGTGATCATTTAGTTTAGAAAATGTACAGAAAAATGATATTCATATACATCTACGTTGTGCATCAACTCCTGCCATATTTGGCAGGACAAAATCCCACAAAAACTAATACGTAACTAATCTTCGTCGAAATCAGATAATTATTTGAACACCTATATTATGCATTAAGGTTACTAAACATTTCATCTTCCCACATTGTAGAACATACCTTCAGTGTAAAAACACTGTTGGTTAGGTCAACAGTCTAGAGCTATTTAATGATACAAAAAGTGATTGATGGCAGAAAATCTTTATCATATATATATATATATATAGGCTACACTTTGTAAAAGTAACTGTAACACACATTAACCAGGTATGACTTTATATAAATATATTATTTTAAAAATAACATAAAGAATACTTTAAATCACACATAATATATTTGCCAAAATCTTTATCACAGAATATCTGCAAACCATCTTTTACTACTCAACACATTTTAGAAACCTAAACATATTCCAATTGTATACCCACAAAGTGTGTCAGCATTCAAGTGACCTATAACATATGTTAGAAATCTCACCAATATCAGAACCAAGTCCAATCAGAGAAGATCCAGATGCAATAGCAGCAGATTCGCCAGCTGAAGAGCCACCAGGAGAACGTGCTAGATCTAGAGGGTTCCTTGTTTGACCATATATGGGGTTATGGGCGGCTAGTGACATCATTGTTTGGGCAATATTAGTTCTGATGAACGGCACAGCCCCGGCATCTACAAGAGCCTACAGGAAATTCTATAGTCTAGACTTTGCTGTTCATAGATTAGAATCTGTCAATTCACAATAAAAGGTGTGGGCTTACCTTTTTAATCGAAGTAAACGATCTAAACACATGAAAAAAATTCAAGAAATAGTCAGTGTCAACTGGAGCTTGGCAGTCTATATCTTATACAAACAAGATGCGTCATATGTTGCCTTAAACTTAGGGTAACGTATTTTAAAATATTACATAACAAATATAGGCAGATGCTATGCAATACGTGTTGTTAACAAGGTTGCAAAAATATGATGTTACTGCAGAGTATTTGTGAGATGCTGACAAGTACGTTGCACAGGCCACCTTATATGTAGTGCTAAATGTAGACGAGCATATTTCACTAACCATTCATTCATAGTTAAAACTTAAAATTAAAACTTCTATATCACCAAAATCAAAAGAACAATTCAATCAAAAAAGTACTTTTTCGAAGTTACATATATAACACTAATGAGTATGTCTTTCAAAAATAAAGAGTTTAGTAAAATTTATTACTGAAAAATATAGCAGTTGTTTCAGTTGCTCCCCTAACATAAAAAATTAATAAAGCAGAGAAATACTTAGTGTCTAGAATCATCAGTGAGCAGATTATTAACCTGGACAATTCCGCTGGTTTCAGAACAAGTCTTCGAAATAAATTTCGACACGCCAACAGTAGATTTATAGCCAGTCATGTTGTAATTCTCTTTCACAGAAATTGGAATTCCAAAAAGAGGCAACTTCTTTCTGGCTTCTGCATCTAAAGAGCCAAGCCGTCTAGCCATGTCCTAAAATTTGATCAAATACAAAAAAATATATTTATAAATTCTCGTTAAATTTGTTTTTTGTAAACTAAAACAGTCATCAAAATTACAAAAATTTTAAAACGCAAAAATCAGGGATGGTTGCATTTTTCCTAAGAACAGAGTGTGTGTAAGTAAACTAACAATAAATTTTATTTAAATGTAAGTATATGAACAGTGTAAGTCACTTTTTGAAGAAAAAACATAAAGTAATAAAATAACATAATGTAAAGCTAATAGCACTGCTGTTAACTACTTATACCTCGGCCTCCAAGACTGGCTGAACGATAAAATTCAGCTGAACATTTTCATTGAAAGCAACTCTCTGAAAGGCATATAAGACTTCAATGCAAGAAAGCTCTCCCTTCTGTAGCTTTGATTGTAACTCTGTGAATGAAAGTGAAGTTATTTCTTTGGCTCTTTCTTCTGAAATCTGGAAATAAAACATTTGCACACCACATCAGCGCCCAAAAAGAATTAAAAGGAATATTTGCTAGATGCAGCTGACTATTGTGTATACATCTCTTACTCTAGATGCAACTTCTTGTTCTTTACTTCTCATTTGACACTCCATTTCAGCAACATACTCTTTGCGTTGTTTGAGCAAGGATCGTCTACGATAAGTTCGAACCATAAAAGCTGTGAGCACGGGGACTGACACTGAAGCAACTAACATAGCAGTGCCACGCTTTGGATCTGAACCAACTTGTTCTCTTAGCCATGCAGTAGAATGGTAGAGAAATGGACTCATTATGTTTTCACTCCAAACTACCCTGCAAGAACAGTTATGTAACAGCTCTTTGACTTGTCAAGTTAACAGTTACCACCAAAAGCAGTTAACGGTGTCCAAAAACACTTTTTTCTATGTTGGAAGGTTAGAGATTTATTGAACATATTATCAATAAAGTTTAAGCAATAATAGATATCACAAAACTAAACCTACGATATAGGAAAGGCAAATGTGTGTTTTAAATGCTGTAAATATTTATTCTACAAAATATTCATTTTTAACAAGCCTCTTCTGAATAATAAACTCAAATGTTTTACAACTGCAGCGTTTTCTCTTTAACTTCCAGATCCGCATAGTTAATGATAATTTTGCTGACAACTAGTTGGCTGAAGCTCATGAGATTTGAGGGTCACCATTAAATCCCCCCACCCAGAACATAAATTGATCACTAAATAACTGCTCACCTTTTAAAATCACATGCTGTGGGCTTTATGTTGCCCAAAAATTAAATTATGATGATTGGGCAACACACTACATTACTATAACTATTATATAATTACTTATAATATTTACTCTGCATTGTTCTAGTGCAGGGGTGTCCAACCTTTTTAGAGCGAGGGCCACTGAATTGGAACATTCCATGGTGAGGGCCAAATTGCAAAATTTAACTTGTACTGGGGGTCACAGCACCAGTGACTTTCAGATTACTTAATTCCTTTTTTTTATTAATTATTCACAATGAAGTCCCAATAGTTACTGCAGGCTGCATGTTTTTAGAATGCATATAAATATGACATTTTAAAGGTGATTTTTCCACTCCAATTTATAAATGCGTGCAAAATAGTTTTATTTTTTATGTCTTTGAGGGCCACATAAATATAAGCTGGGGGCCGAATTCAGCCCTGGGGTGCTAAAATTATTTAATTTTCAATTTCACATAACAGCAAAAGTAATGTTAGGGACACACAACGCAGATTTTCAGTGTGCGAATCCACATGCATGAAAATCTGTTGCGGGAACGACCTGCCATACACAATGCGTTGGCTGTGGGTGCAGAAATTTATTCGCTAATGATCTTGTTGTTTAACTTTACTGCTAGCCTACTTGAGATATTATAAAGCGGAAAATGCAAACTGTTTAAAAATGTTTTAATTCAGTTCAGTAGAAATTTAACAGCGGATAAAAACACAAAAAGTTCGCTTGCTAATGGCAACCAGCCAATTAGATCAAATGCGTACAAGCTTTCCACACTTGCTGCTCAGCATGTTTTCTGCATGAAATCCATCTGAAAATCCACACGCAACAATTCACTTGGCTAGATGAATTTTCGCATGTGGTCAGTGAGGGAAATCTGCGTCACGTGGTTCTACGCTAACAGGATAAGTGTCGTCAAATAAAAAATTTTTTCAAAATACTGAAATAGAAATGCTTACTCTTAGTCAAATTCGATGTCATCCCCTCTTACTCATACTGATGCTCATACTGTCATAAACATTATGACTCATAGTGATAGTAATACTCATACTGTAATAATCTTAGAGAGAGTTGCTGTAAGTGTAATACCAAGTCGGTAGGTTCAATACCAATATGAATAAGTCATTTCAATATTGATAAAAAAAAGCAATTGCAATACCAATATTACTAAAATAGCTATAGATTTGAATATCGTTATCAATTTTATTATACATTTGCAAATATAAATATTGTCAATTAATACAATTTACAAATCCCTCAAAGCTCAAAGGCAACAATTCGCTCAATGACAATCATGATATTAATCTGAATCTTATCACCGTTAGTGTACGGTACTACAAATGTCATTTAAAATTAGTATGACCATAGTGATAGTCATAGTTTAAATTATCAATACTTATAATTATCATAATTATAATTTACTAAAGTTAGTTCAATATGAATACTAATATGATCAACATCAATATAAAATTGAAAATCATTACGAAAAAACGCCAAATCAATATGGCATATAATAATAAGTAATATATATATATATATATATTGATAAATGACCTTACTCAAACTCACTCGAAGTAATCAGACTGGACCGCCCTAGAGAGGAAGGGGTAATATGTTGGGCAGTCATTGGCCAATAGTCATACAGTTAGTGCTGGTTAGGCTGCATTGACTGAACAGGAGGAACCTGCCTATATAGATATCTCCGAGTTATTGCATTGATTGCGACCAATGCTTTGTATGCAAACAGGCGTGCTCGTTCGGGGGCCCAGTAGGCATATCTTCTAGCATCTAGTATTCTATTTGATATAATATGTTTATTGAGCATGCAATCTGATTGCAGTAGGACACCCAGGTATTTTGTAAAGTCTACATAATCTAGCACTAATCCACTTAATGTGTAATTGGGGGTATCGCCTACACAGTTGAAGCTTGTTATTTTGCTTTTAGAGATGTTGAATGACATACCCCACTTGTCTGATCAAGCATCAAAAGAATCTAGATTACGTTGGAACTTACTGCAGTCACTCAATGAGGCTATCTCCTGGTAGACAAGGATGTCATCAGCAAACAAGGCACACAAGCAATCAAGATAGTTAGGTAGGTCATTAATAAAATTCAGGAATATTATTGGTCCCAAAACCGATTCTTGTCGCACACCAGAAGTAGCTGGTAAAGGGTCTGAGGCATGACCTTGCAACACCACTTGCTCTGTTTTGATTGGCTAGGAAGTTTTCTATCTAGTGTAAGATGCATTCATCCAATCTCTGAAAGCTTTTTCATTAAAAGGACATGAGGCACTAAATTAAAAGCTTTAGTAAAGTCTAAAACAGCTGCATGAACAGTTTGGTGTCTGTCTGTAGAAGCATATAGTGCATAGAGAGGCCTTTTCTAAATCCATGCCGCCTACTTAGCTTACGGTCAACTTTTTCCAGCAGATGTCCCAGTACCAAATGCTCCAATATCTTACAAGGAATACTTGTCACAGAAATGGGTTGATAGTTGTTGGCATTGTCCGTCACCCACCGTCCATACTTTTGAAGAAGTGAGATGTTGGTTGTCCTCCATTCTGATGGAAGCTTTTCAATTGTAAGAGAAACTTGAAATATATGACTGAGAAATGCAGCAGTTTGTTCTATGTCTATGCCCAGATCAGCTTTTTGGGGGCCTGGACCTGCAGCTTTTCCGTATTTTAAATCTTGCATCATTTTCACTACTCCAGAGGCAGACACACCGGGATCTCCTGTGTGGGTACTAGAGGTGTGTATGGAAGGCTGATGACCAGTAGGCATAGCAAACTTTCTGTGGAAATAAAACTAATAGTTGAACATGTCTGCACATTCTTTAGGATGAGAGGTGAGCTGTCTATTTCGCTTACCAAGCCCCATTTGACCTCTTAAGCTCATTGTACCTTTCAGATACATGTAGAAGTAGTCTGGACACCTAAGTTTTAATGTAATATTACTTTTTCATCTGTTTGAAGGTTTTCTTTGCAAATCTTCGAAATCGATGTGTCCGTGAAGCAAAACCATACTCCATAGGCATAATCATAATGATAATGATAATTTTTTACAATTCATTCAATATTTTATTTTTAGTTTAGCTTCAATGTTCAGACTGTTTTAGTTTACATTCAACTTCATATAATGATATGTTTTTGATAGCCATATTGATATTCATATTCATATTCAAGTTCATATTCTGTATTAACTTATAGTTAATGTTATTGACAATGATTCACACAATGACAATCACAATCAATGCCTATTGGCTATTGTGATTGTCATTGATCTTGGAATTTATACTGCAATGTAGATGAATAAATCACTAAATGTAATGTAACTGCATTACAGTATTTGTGTAGCAATGTTGACTAAAAAATAAAATATTTTTTATTACGGCAATTAAAGAAAGCAAATACTGGGACTAGTTACAGCAAACCGTATTGAAGACTTATAAGGCACTTATAGTAATAGTTCTACTTCGGCGAGTACAAAAGTTCTGCAGGACAGTCGCAGGCTCGCTACTGTTCCCCTCATTCACACTTACCGTATCGTACGCCGTAACAGCAAAAATAAAATGGCGAAGCTGTTGCATTTTGTCAACGGGTGTTCACACATTGCCGTAAAAGTACAATGCATGACGTTGAGCTGTGACCAATCATAATAAAGCCAACTCTTGTCTGCGGTGATTTGAACGCCTTTGAATATTATTTACAACTTATTCGCAACATTCTTATCAAAAGATGTTATATAAATGCTATTTACTAAATAAAAGCAATTACATGAAATGAATCTTTTTTTTAAATATATTCGTTTTTAAAATAATTGTGCAAACTAATTTAAATAATGAATATTTAAGCCGTCCAAATCATTTTTAAGTTTTTAGTTCGCTTGATTTTGTGATTATAGAAAGCTAGATTTTTAAGCTGAGTTTAATTCAAACAAGCCGGATAAAGATTTTTTAATCTTTTAAAACTTTTGAATTGATTAAATTAAATCAAAAATAAGCGATTAAAATAAACTAGCGAAAATGTTCTTTAAATTTTAGTACCAGATCAACTCTACCCAATAGGAGCCCGCCGTGATTTTTTGAATCAAGCACTGCTTGATCAACGCCGCAACGTAAACCGGAGTACGATTTAGCCCGGATGTTAACAAAACTCGCTAAAATTTGCTGTTACGGCGTACGGTACGGTAAGTGTGAATAGGGGGGTTGACCTAGATTTTGCACCGGGACGTGGGTTTTTCCAAGTCGCCACGCTAGAACTGTTGAAATACATATTATTATAGATACATTGTAGTGCAGAAATATAAACTCATTTATTATTATTTGTAACATTTTATAATAATTTGGTAGCCTGGTCATAAAATTACAACATCTTGACGATCTGCCACATATCATTACATAACTATATACGCACGCTGACTCTGACCACATTGCATATAGTGGGTTGTGATTAAATTACTTATAATCTATATAATATATATTTATAAACTTGTAGTGTATATATATATATATATATATATATATATATATATATATATATATATATATATATATATATACATATATATATTATAGGCAACGCTTGCCAATTATAAGCAGTGTGTTGTGGGTGTCCTTATCCGCTGCACTACCAGCTTAATTATAAATCATTATACCCACATTTCAAAATCTAGATTTTCAAAAATATGTGGGCATAATCAACATAGTGTAGTCATCTATAATTTATCTTATTAAGATTTCTAGATATTCAATAAACAGTGAAATCTATGTAGCTTTTCATGAGCAAACTTAATAGGGCATGTTTTTTAATTTCAGAGATTTATTTGATTATGAAATAGAAGTTATAATTAAATAAAACAACTACTAGAGGAAACAGTAACGTATAGTCAAAGCAATAAGTGTGATTTGCAATAATACTTGCCATGAGCTTAGCATAATGTCATGTACTCTAGTAATATAGATTCAGTTAGGCAAACAAGTAAAATTGTAAATTAATTTATCATTGCAACTTTAATATGAAATGTTCAACTTTTGGCACCGTTTATTTTTAAGCAGTAATAGTAAAATTTCCACAAAAGCTAGATTGTACTCCGGTACATATAACAACCCAAGAGCCAGAAAATAACTTTGTAGGAACACGCTTGTAAATAAATTGGATCAAAGAAAATTCTTAAAAAAAAATAAAAAATAATGAAAAAAAATTGTATTCTTAGATTTTATCAGACCTAAAATATATTAACATGAATATTAACTATTTAGCTGACCATATTGTGTAGGATTATATTGCAGACTACAGGAACCATTTAATAGAAACCCAAATATATATAGAATAATTTCCAATACTCCAGAAAATATGAAATAATATAATGTAAATGATATAAAAATGCTAGAATGTATAAATGAGCAGCATCATATGGTTTGACAACTGAAAAGTTTGATGACCAGTATTATAACATGAATACAGACAACAAGTTCCATTTTCAATGAGCCATGAAGGTACGAATAACTAGATAAATCCCTATAGCAGACTAGAAATTTATTGGTTGACTTTAGAGATGAGATCCATAACTCTAAGACACATCTCTTCTCGGTAAGGCAGAGCTACACACTGTACACTGAGTGGTAGACCGGTGCTTCCTTTGATATTCTAAATCGACATAAAGCAAGTAAAAAAATATCAGCCACTGCTTTATAGTCGAAAAAGTTTACTGAAGACAAATATGCCATTTTGCCAAGTTCACTTTGTCAAAAATTCTTTAAATATGCAAAAAAAACATATCAGAAACATGCAATTAAAATAATTTTGCAGCTGGTAAATTTATTTTATAAAAAATCAATATTAATAGAGTACCTCTTACGGGTTTGCTAAGTGAATTAATTGTAGCCAGGAAAATTTTGTAATCAAACATTTAGCAAAACCCAGTAACTATAAAACCACTGCAATACTTATGCTTTCTGAACACATACCTCTTTAAGCCGCCTCTGCATTAAATCTTGGTCGGGATAATTTTTAAAGTCATTTGCTTCATCCTCAGGAGTTATCTTCCCAAAAGGGACAACTCCAGCTGGGAAATTCACCAAGTTCAGGAGATAGACATAAGCACCAGCAGCTAAAGGATTAAGTGACATGCTAAAGCATGCATAGCATATATTCCATTTAAGCAGAATACAACTAAGAAGGGAAATTTCTGTAAGCCCCACTCTGACCTTACTCGTAGTCTCAGTAAGCAGAGTCTAGTTGCTAGATGATGCTAATAGTATATGAAAACACAAAAGCACATATACTACGATGAGAAGATAACTTTGACTGAACAAACGTGATTTTCCACAGCGTAACTGAACTCAATAAAAGGTGTTATTATATAATGCAGTGCAATAAGGAAGGAAAAGGGAGAAAAACATAACTTTCAAAAATATGTTATCCACCAAAATAAACCCTTGTAAAAGTCTAAGACATAAAACTATGTGACCTAGCACTCACATAGTCCTTTAGTACCATTGAAGACGTCTTCAATGATGCCCACCAAAATTTATTAGTTGGACAAAACACACCACTATGGTGTGACAGTTTATGTCTAGCAATCTGTTTAAAACAGCACTGTGCTATTGAATGTCTGTTTAATATAATTCAAGAATCAATTTCAACTAACAGAAATTCTCTTATCTCAAACCCATGAGCAGTAACTGTGTACACAACACATGACAAGATTTGCATGCAATACATACATTCATTATGGATGGTGTATTTTGTAAGTTGTAATTCCCATAATCACATCAACCTCTTATAAAAAGATAATCTACAGCAAAATATCTGCTAAATTAATACCTGCAGAACACCCTTTCTTTGGACTAATGAACTCTGCAGGTATTGGTACAGCTGGTGCAAGCAGCACATCAATTCCTTTCCTACTCCAGTCATCTATCCACAACTTGCGGTATTGCTGTCAACATAAATTAGTTTATCACTCGAATATGACACAGTTTTATAGGAAACCCAGAGAAGTGAATTAGACTACATTAAAATAAGTTATAGGAGTCATTTTACTTAGTTTAGTATGCACTCGAAATCTCCAGTTTTCAGCTATTTTTTACAATTTAGCTGCTAATGTATGTATGTTTTTGCTCTAAACTAATAAAATACTAAAAATACCACTAAATAATCTAAGTTCTTTTGAATTTTGCTTGATTTTCTATGTTTTTTCCTAATTATTTAGTTAATTTAGATTTCGCGGACCATCACGCAAACACCGAGAGGGTCCGCAATTCCAAATTAGCTAAATAGTTAGAAAACAACATGGGAAATTAAGCAAAATTTAAAAGAATCTTGACTATTTAGTTGTATTTATTGATATTTTATTAGTTTTAAGCAAAAACCCATATAAATTAGCAACTAAATTGTAAAAAGTTGCTAGTAACTGGAAATTTTGAGTGTGTACTAAAGTAAGTAAAGTGACCCATATGCTGCTGGGTTTAGCTGACCTAGAAACAATCAAGGAAATAGGACATAGTCACAAGATAATTTACATGGTATTTATTTTCAATTTGCACGTCGATATCTAATAGTTGAATAACCTGGTCTTGAATGAACAATGACTAATGAAAATGGTCCTAGTTGAACTAACCATGATCTAAAAAACCAAACCTTAGTTAAGTAGCAATAAAAAGTCTTACAGCTATTTTGTTTTGAAGCTCAAACCACTCATTTACATCTTTAGCTCCAGCCAATCCGGTCAGAAATTTGTACCTCCAATCCTGAGGAATCTGTGAGGAATTTGATAGACAATTTGTAACGTATATTGACTACATAACAATTATATAAAGTATGTAATAATGCGGATCATGTGACATTAATGAATAACTAATATTTCAAGTTAAAAACTTGTAATAGTGCAGAACAAAAATATATAACTCACAATTGAATACAGCAAAGTCAACTAATTTTAATAGTTTCATTTGCAAAGATATTGATCGTATCATTTGTAAAAAAAATATTAAGGTGACAAAATGCAATAAGATTCTAGATGTTTTCTAATTTGGAAAACTTTTGCTATAAGTTAACTCCTTAAAAATGATTGGGAATTTTGAAAAAAATGTAGTTGAGTTTTATCAACCAAATAGAAATCCTAAAAAATTTGTTTCCTTGACTATACAACAGCTTTTTAAGTTAATACGCTGATCATACAGAGAAGAGCAAAATACAACACTTACCAGCTTCTGAGCCACAGCGGCAACAGTTTGCTTAAGTCGGTTGCTGACAGTGAGAGCCCGCATTGTTGTTTGTATAACATATGATACATCATCATTAGCACTGAAATACGTAAACTATTTGTATATATTATGATATAATATATTTTTACAATTTATAATATATAAAACATATTTGTATAGGCTACTATATAACGTATAATACATCATCATTAGCACTGCAACAGGTGAATTATTTGTATGATATAGAATATATTTTTACAATGTATAATATATAAGATATAATATATTTTGATATTATATAGTATGTGTAATGTATGTAATTTAAGATGTACAATGTCTACAGTTACATAATAAACATCATGATAATTTTGTACTCAGAATGAAGGCCATTACCGATTAGCAATTATAGAACCTCACAAAGTTTTGCATTGTTGTTGGTGCAGACACTATATCAGGCAACAAAATACACAGCAAACTTTCAGATATCCTTGATAAAAAGATCATGATAATGATGGAAAAATACTTCTTACATATTTTTCATTATTTGCACTCCACCATCACCAAAGTAAGCTTGCACTGCCATACGAGCCATGTTATCCGGAAATTCTGGCAGATCCCATTCCACTACCTAAAATAGACCATGTAAAACTCAGCCAATCATGGGTGTGTACCAACTCAAAAACTTCACTATCATGACCTGTATATAATTCTGAAGGTTCAATTGCAATATACAATGCTTTTAAAAATATTTGTGCAACTTATAATACATGAATTATTTTATTTCATACCTTAAATCTTTGAGTATTAAGTTCAGTTTTTAGAATGTTCAACAAGTGCTTGGAAAATGCAATTAAAAACTACATGTCTGCAAAAATATCCTGGCAGAGTTTTACCACAGCCCCAGCTGTTACTGCATAACATACTATACAGTTTTTATAGAGATGGTGGTGAATGAGTTGATTCTTTGACAGTTGGGTAATAGTAGAACCCTAAAGTTTATACTTGACTCTGGTTTGTGGCAGGGTTATGGTAATTGTAATTTGTAATTGGTTGTAATTAATTACATTTTTTTAAGCAATTGAATTGAATTTGTAATTGATGTATAAAAATGTAATTGTAATTGTAATTAATTACATATGTAGTGTAATTGATTTTTACAATTACTTTATAGTTACATGTCAATTACTTCAAACTTTAAAATCTTAAAATTTCATACTTTTCCTACTATGCCTACTGTTAAATAACAAGTTCAAATTAAGTTAATGGGGCATAGTATCAAAATTGCCCCTGGTGGTTGGACCCTAGAAGTGAGATTGCATAACTTTTATTTATCTCTTGTGAGAACAAAAGTAATTGTAATTAATTACATTGCTATGTAATTGTAATTAATTACATTACTTTTTAATTGTAATTATGATTGTAATTGTAATTGACAATTTTACATGTAATTGTAATTAATTACATTCACATGTAATTGACCCCAACCCTGGTTTGTGGTGAAACTCTACCAGGGTATTTTTGAAGACATATAAATTTTCCAAGCACCTATTAAACATTCTGAAAATTATCAATTTCTCTTGCTAGCATCAGACTGTGTTTAAATGCAATAATTTACTGATGAGACCACAAAGTAGACCAACACCTCATGTTCTTATCAGTTTCTAAGTGAATATCAACCAGTTGGTGATACATCAGTCATGTCCAAACTACCATAATAGCCTGGTGATAGATAAACCTTTAAATGATTAATAAGCAGTATAAATACTAGTATATGCATGTAGCCTATTTTACCTTATGACCTTGTTTAGACAACTCTGCAGCTGCTCTAGTGACTGCATTCTGAACAGACTGAGTGGCCTCAATAGGTGCCCAATAACGAGAATATCCAATAGTCAGTGGCTTAGTGGAAAGATATTCCTATAAAGCAAGTTGAAAACTAACTAACCACACTTATACAGATCTGCAGCTTTAACAAGTAATGTAAAAAACCTTATTTGTTCTTATCAGACAGTGGAAGTCCAAAACTTATTAACATAAAGCGACTCAAACTTGCTTAATGGATCCAATGGAATTGACAATCTTAGTAATAAAATTTCTTAAGCCAGCTGACGTTTAAATGCAGATGAAAGTAAAGCGGTTAGTATGTATCACAGTTTGAATACAAATTACTCTCAAAATGATATTACTAGAAAATGCAGTACGGTAAACCAAAAGCATTCAATTAATAGCTTTCACATATATTTACTCGAGCCCGCGATAACTCAGCAAAATAAGTAAAATAGTCGAGAGACTACATAAAATAAAGTTATTTATTTTGGTTTCTAGAATAAAGTATTACATCTACATATACAGTTGGAGTATTAAACCACCTCGTTTCACTTTCAATTTGGTAAAATTATGCAATGCATAAAATATAAAAACTCCAGCCTTTGGACACGCTATGTAACAGTGGTTTGGAGCATTAAGTCACAATTTAGCAAGGTAGACTATATCAAAATAGACCTCAACAGTCTAAATAATTAGACATACATATTTTAGTGGGCTTTTAGAAGTTCTAGAAAAGATACCATCAGGATGAGATAAAATGCTCTAAAAACAATGCACTGAAACATATCAGAACACTCTATGTAAGTTGCTGTAAGTTTCAAGCTTCAGCCAATATTGTCATATTTTTCACCACACAGCAAAATCACTTTGAACAGTGTCAAGTAGTACGAGTGTTATGAAAAACCATAACTCTCCGAAATTAAAAGTGGCCGAATAATTAGGAAAAAACATGGGAAATCAAACAAAATTAAGAAGAACCTTAATTATTTATTTGTATTCATTCATATTTTACTAGTTTTGGGCAAAAACCCATGTTCATTAGCAGCTAAATTGTGAAAAATAGCTAAAAACTGGAGATTTCGAGTGTGTACTAAATTAAGTAAAATGACCCAATGTTATAAAAGAATAGAGCTCTTTATCTAAACATGTTTTATTTGTGTTTGAATATATTTAGAGGTCATTGGTATTTCAGATGCAAAATTCAGTAAGCAAGAAGAGCTACATCTTAGGTATCACATGTATACATACTTGCAACCTTTCTACCGCAACAGCTGTGGAATATACAATATTTAAAATATATAGTACTTAGTCTGTAAATACTTACTTCCTCTTTAAAATACTGTCGAGGAATTGACATATCTACTTGAAACTGGAAATCAGATGTGACCACTTTAGTAAACTCAACAAGGGCATCAACTTCTCTAGCCATTAGTCCAGAAGTTCCTTTAACTGAATGAATAACAAAATGCTGATTATATGCAATTTCACTAAATAATATTAAAGTTGCTATAACACTGCTATAAATTGTTATGACTATACAAGTATGACAACTTTTAAGCAGAGATAACTAATTCAAATGATGATTTTATTTTATCACTGAATGTTCTGCTTCTATGTCTCCACTCAATAGTCATGAGTTGCAATAGAATGCAATTATCTTATTTCATGAAGCTACTTACATGTCATATCCTGTATTATATAAGAAAAATAAAAATGGTTATGTAATTATTTAAATATTTATGATATCCTTCATGAAACAACTGTGGGATCTCTTTAAATAGTTGAGCATTTGAGCTTAGCATAACCATAACACACCCCCAACCCTCCCCCCATCCATCCACCCGCCCGGCTGCACACACACACACACGGAGTGTCCGCTGAAATCTCAAAAAGGAAAACATATTTCAAGTGGTTTTGACTTGAAATAGCTTTTGTGTAAATCTTGCTTTCCTTGAGCAAGAGGTTAAAATATTCCAACTATAGTATGATCACATCACCTCGCAAAGATTCAACTTTGCTTTATTTGGAACCCTTACAAAGCTATATTACAAGCACAGTTGCTATATACATTATACTACACAGTTATGAGTTGACAGTACCTGCTGATTGACCTTTGACTGCTGATGTCTGGTTTAAAACAGAAAATCTTCCAGCTGTTGGTTTAAGAGCAGTAATGCCACACCATGCACCAGGTATCCTTACACTACCACCTATATATATAAGTATGGTTATAAAATACATGCGACTATAACTATCTAACACTATACAAAATAACTAGCAACAAGAATAAAATAGAACAAATCAGATATACAATATCTAATACAGTCTCTGGTACAAATGTTAGAGCTCTGTGTTTATATACATACTATCTAGAAATTTAACAAGTTAATTTATAATGCAACCACTTTGTTTGAAAGATTTGCAAAAAATTCACCAATTCATATATATTTATATTTTTGCCACAAAAACAGAGCGATACTCCTCATATAATAATGATTAGTAAGACTTATTAAAATAAGATCCTCTATCTCAGCATTCAAAAGCCTATAAAATTTTTTGAATTTATTTAATCTAAAATCGTAAGAAGCAGATAAACAAATTTAATGATATAGAAGTGCAAAAGTGTTCTGGAAAACATTCAGTTTTACATTGTAGAGCATATCTTCACATTGTACAAACATTAAGTTAGTTACAATCAGTAGTCCAAAACGTTCTAATGATACAAAAAATGATTGGCGGCAGAAAATCTTCATCAAAATTTTAATTGCATGCAGAATGCTAAAATGAAAATTGTTTTAAAAATAAAATAAAACATATTTACAATCACAAATTATGTATTTGCCAAGAATGTTATTATAGAAACCTGAAGATATGCCAATTTGCTACCCTTTAAAACTATGTCAACAGTCAGGTGAACTATAATGTCTGTTAAAATCTCACCAATATCAGAACCAAGTCCAATCAGAGAAGATCCAGATGCAATAGCAGCAGACTCGCCCGATGAAGACCCACCAGGAGAGCGTGCCAGATCTAGAGGGTTTCTTGTTTGACCATATATGGGGTTATGAGCTCCCAGAGACATCATTGTTTGTGGAATATTAGTTCTAATAAAGGGCACAGCTCCGGCATATACAAGAGCCTACAAATAGAGAATGCAAAACAGTTTCTTACGTGACATGATGAAGTACTGAAAGAGAGAAATACTTAGTGTCTAGGATTATCATTGAGCAAATCATTAACCTGGACAAATCCACTGGTTTCAGAACAAGTCTTAGAGATCAAATTAGACAATCCAGCGGTAGATTTATAGCCAGTCATGTTGTAATTCTCTTTCACAGAAATTGGAATTCCAAAAAGAGGCAACTTCTTTCTGGCTTCTGCATCCAAAGAATCAAGTCGTCTAGCCATATCCTAAAGATTGACCAAATAAAATAGTTACATTCATAAACCATAATGAAAATATTTTTGTAAACTAAAAACTCCAATAATCATTACTAAAAATTTAAAATGCACAAATAAGGATTGGTTATATTTGCTTTTGGAAGGTGAGCAAATTGATCACCAATTTCATTTCTAGGTATATTAACAGTGTAAGTCACTTTTGTTAAAAACATACAAAGTGGTATATAAAATAAAGTAAAGCTGCAAGTACTCTTATTAACTGCTTATACCTCAGCCTCCAAGACCGGCTGAACGATAAAATTCAGCTGTACATTTTCAGTGAAAGCAACTCTCTGAAAGGCATATAAGACTTCAATGCAAGAAAGTTCTCTTTCCTGTAGCTTTGATTGTAACTCTTTGAAAGAAAGCGAAGTTATTTCTTTAGCTCTTTCTGCTGAAATCTGAAAATAAAACATTTGCACAGCACATCAGCGCCCAAAAAGAATTAAAAGGAATATTTGCTAGATGCAGCTGACTATTGTGTATACATCTCTTACTCTAGATGCAACTTCTTGTTCTTTACTTCTCATTTGACACTCCATTTCAGCAACATACTCTTTGCGTTGTCTGAGCAAGGATCGTCTTCGATAAGTTCGAACCATAAAAGCTGTGAGCACAGGGACTGACACTGAAGCAACTAACATAGCAGTGCCACGCTTTGGATCTGAACCAACTTGTTCTCTTAGCCATGCAGTAGAATGATAGAGAAATGGACTCATTATGTTTTCACTCCAGAATACCCTGCAAGAACAATTATGCAACAGCTCTTTGATTTTAAAAAGATTTCTCAGAAGAACTTTAGCTCTTCTGAGAAATCTTTTTAAAATTAAAGGTTTACTGAACATATTTCCAATAAAGTTTAAGGAACTATGGGCATTATAAAACAAATTATACTATATATAGGAAAGGCAAAACTGTGTTTAAATGCATTATATAAGGTTGGATAATGCAAAATCTTTAGGACAATTTTGTCTTCCATGTAGATATCTAACACTGTATTGGTTAGAACCAGTAAGTTTCAAATGTTTTAGTAATATGATAGCCACTAGGTGTTAAAATACTTTTGAATAGCAATATTTTATTTTGTATTTGAAATTTAAAAATTAATTCAAGAGGGAGAATTTAAGAAGGAATTATCATTATTTATTTTAATTATAATGATACTTATGCTACATAAACCAATAGCCAAAGAGATAACCATACTATCATGGTAATTCACAATATGCCATAATGATAATAAACCTCCGTCAAAGCTTCAAACCAGTAACTCAAATACCAAACTAAATAAAAAAGAGCAGAACTTGGTGGAGTATTAACAAGTCAGATCTAGTCTTAGCTTGAGCAAAAATAAAATCAAATAAAATTTGAGTAATTATGTGCAATACTCAGTTTTGTATGTATTTATGCAAGTTTTAAAAAATGCTATTCTGCTAATAAACCAGCAGTTCAAATAGAAGAAAATAATAAAGTGACTGTGGTTTTTGCTAATATAAAGTTAAGGTGAACAAAAAACAACTATCTAACTACAACAGACATTGAAGTTCAGCAATACAATAAAACTTCTCTATTTAAATAGCTTTATGTAACATTTAAAATGTAATTACTTCCTAAATATGTACTATTACATCATATAAATTATTAGCAAGTACACAATACTATTAGTATTCTGGTTCAGAAATATGCTAATATGGGAAATATCATAATGCATAATTGTTAGACTTGATCAAATTTATGATTAATATTTATAACCAAAATTATTTGACTTTCAGTTTCATTTTCACTTTACAGTTAGAGAAGGGTAACTATATTTCAATATGCATTGTAAAATAAAAACAACCTCATAAATATTCATACTGGAATAAAAAAAGGTTGATCACACTCATTTCCACCGCCCCATACTGATATGCATACAGTATCAATATCATACAGTCACACTCATACTGTCTCAGATGGTATGACTCGCAGCGACAGTAAGACTCATACTCATATATGCAATCTTTCATTATATCAAGTTTAATAATTAATTGGACTCTTTTTAGTTAGCTTACATTCAACTTCATATTCATAATCATATTCAATTGATATTGAGTTTTATATTCATATTCACATTAGGTTAAACAGTTAATCATGATTAAATTTAATATTCAACATTGTGATTCAATGAAATGTAGATCAAAATGTAATTTAGAATATAATGATAATCAATATGAATATATCCATTATCATTACGATTATATTTTCATTTTGATTTACATTTCATTGAATCATTTCTATTGAATGTAATACTAATAAAGTAATAGTAATAATAATAGTAATACCAATACTAATATCTATATTATTATTGAAATAATATTACATATTGATATTGATATTACTTATGATTATGGCCTACTTATAGTTAATACTTATACCATTAGTATTACTATTGGTATTAGTATTAGTATTACTAATACTATTACTATTACTATTAGTATTACTATTAGTAATTCTTATTCTAAATCTAACAATAATTCAATAATTGTATTACTATTTCAATTTGTGTAGTAACACTGAATAATATATAATACAACACCAATTCCATTATGATTACGGTAACCATAAACTAAGACTAAGAGAGTGATACCAATTAGTGAGTTACATGATTGATAAAGTGGCTAGTTACAAAAAGTCATGCTGAATACTGCTGCAGTTAGACCAGTAAAAAATGTTTGCAACCAAGTTATTTTATAAGCAGTTCCAAGTTAGGGGTGACTGGGTGCAGTAGTTTACAGTTCTCGAGTTCAAATTTGGGGGTATTAATGAAACCCAGCTTTAAACTCGAGAACTGCAAGCTACCGCACTAAGTCACCCCTAACTTGGAGCTGCTTATAAAGCAATTTTTGCACAATTTTGCTCGGTTCGGTGCGGGTTGACTGACATTGTGTTTTGGGCAGTGGTTTTTCCGAGTCGCCACGCTAGTTGTAGCATTTTGATCATTTTTTTATTATAGTACTCACTACTGCATACCATTCACCCTTATATTCACTTAGCTACTCACATAGCCACAGCTTTTTCGTAAACCACAAATAGCTTTGTTTTCATTATTACAATGCAATGATTTTGCTAACAGAATAGCTGTCAGCTTTTTATAGCTTGTAGCAAAGTTATAATAGCTAAAGTGTTTTATGCCTTCATTTCTCTACTGACTGTTGCAGTTCTAACTAGTCACTCTTCATTTGATTAAACTTTCACCATCACAATTTTATATACTTAATTCTAACTCTCCCCAGGAAGGGTAATAGAGGTATGTTAAACATTGTTTTGCAACAATTTTGTAATTTTTGTATGTTTCATTTTTCTTTCAATAATGTCTTTATTATTAAATCGTATTATTGTGTTATTGTAGTTTCACGTTGGTTACCAGTTAAATAAATATCAACAAAACACCAGCAGTGCAACCTGTTATCAATAAACTGGGGTAGACGTTACAGTGAAACTCTACCTACTTCTGAAAAGACCAGTTCTGTGCAGTTGCTGCCAAAACCAAAAAGACACAAACCCTGCTGCAACTCATTGCCTTGAAGTGGATTACTCAAAGAATCAACCCAGAAAGCCAGTAAAGTTCAAGATTCAGTTCCTGTCTGCACTCAGTTTCAACTATCATCACCAGTACACCATTTTGACAGCTAGCACAACATCACGGATCAGAACTACACAGACGGAGCCAGAGGTCAACAGACAACTAACTCAAACGATAAGTTGTTCAATGTATCATTGTGGTTTAAATCTACAACACTTGAGTTTCTTACCTACTATAATCACTTAAATTAAGTAATAGCACATCAACACTTCTTTTTATAATCTTGATTATGTTAAGCTTAATATAACTAGGCTGAATTAGTGTTCATCTTTTGAAATACTGTAACATTAGTACTTGTAATAGTGAAATCACAAAGCTAGTGGATTAATTTGGAACATTATCAAATATTTTGATATTGGCTGACATTTTTCACCATAATCTGCTCATCAAATAATAGGTTTCTTCAATCATCCCACATCACCTGTCACTTTTGTCCTGTACCTGCTGCGATAAACTGTAGCAAATTAGTGATAAAATATTTCACAAAATTTCTCTGTAAATAAGAACTAACGCTCTCATATCTAAATAAGTCATGTCTAAATCAAACACCTCAAAACCCCATATATTTTCAAGAACAAAAATTATTCAGAAAGCTGCACAGCTAGACAATGAAATCAAAAACTGTGCTGAGTTACACGAAGCTATATTTTCACACTTTGCATCAAAACAGGATATTTCGTACGACTCATTGGAAAGTTATAAAAACCAACTATCTCAAGTTAAACACAACTTAGAGGGAACCTATGATGAGTGGCGCCAGATGCTAGGAGACCATGAGCCAGATCTTCGAGTCCGAAATCAAATGGATAGATTGCATTCCGATTGTGAAACATTGATTGGTGATGCCATAGATCGAATGAGTAAACTTTCAACTAAAACAAAAGCTGCTGGCTTCGAGCCAGCACAAGAAAATCAGCGCTTCGAGATCTTAGGATCTGCTAGTCACTTTGTTAGTTCAAAATCGGCTTCATCCAGTCACTCATCTCGTGCTAGCTCACAGTCACAGCTAAGATTAATGCAGGTAAAATCTAAAGCTAAAGCAGCCGCACTAAGAAAGAAATTAGAATCTGCACAATTAATTTATGAGTTACAACAGCAAGCAAGTCAACTTGCAAACGCTATCAAACAGCAACAGCTCCAGGCTGAAATAGACGCAGCGCAGGCTGAAGAGCAAGTCATAGCCCAAGCCATTGAAGAAGAGGAAGAGAAAGATAGCTCCTGTCCTCTTCTAAACCAATCACTGTCTATTATACCAGCTGCTCCACCTCAACCAATAATTTACAAACCTCAGCCTCCAGAACAAAACATAATACAACCTCACATTATTCCATTGGCACCTGTAGCATCTACAAACCCTTTCTTACAGTTCATGACGCCTCCACCATCCACAAATCCTTTTGTACAGTCTACCAAAAGTTCAAGGAATGTTCTCCAGCCTGCTTATCAAAGCCCCATCACTACCTCCAGTCACCAACGGCAACCTGCCTTCACACCTGATGATTACGCTGAAAGTATCAACCTAGTTAGGCAACGTCCATTAGAACCGCCCATGTTTTTGAGCAATACACAGAAATACCAGAAGTTGAAGATGGCTTTCAATGAGGCTTTCAACATGTCAAAAGTTCTCCATGAGTCAAACACGCAAGCAAAGACAAAAACCCAAGACATCATTAAAAAACCTGTGATATCAAAGAGAACATTTGCTACACAGAAAACTGAAGTCACTCCACAGCAATCCAAAACACACATTCATGCATGTATATTTTGCAAAATGGACAATCACAAAACTGCTGTTTGTGGCAAGCTAAACCTCCTGCCATTTTCAGAAGTTCATGAGTTCATAAGAGACAAACGCCTTTGCTATGCCTGTTTAGATGATAACCACATTGCCAAGGGATGTGGATCTCCTGCTGTTTGCAATATCTGCAAAGAAAGGCACCCAACTTCTCTTCACAAAATGCGTAAATATCCCAGAAACGTAACGAAATCTAATGATTCAAACAAGCAACCCACCATAAAACCAGATTAACGATAAAACCCAGAAAGACAAAGCTCTCAACAAAACGCATCAGATAAACAACCCAAATCACCCTCACCAAACAAACTTAGTCCATTTGTCAAACCAGTCAATTGTGGCTCCACAAAATAGCCTCTAACAGTAAGTCTGTCATATCACAGTTACCCAGGAGTGAGTGTGCAAACACACTTGACACCCTAGATCTCACCTTTGATTCATTACTTCAAGAACTATCACTTCGTGCCCTATGGGATACTGCGCAAGATCAATTCACATTCCAATATCGCCCATTATCAAACCGGACACTAGGAAAGGTGTCCTATCCACAGTAGCCTTAGTTTTTGAACCCCGATGTCTGATAGCTCCCTTTGTTCTCTAGGGCAAAACTATTTTACAAAAGACGTGTTCTAATAACCTTGATTAGAATGCATCACTCACAGACTCAGATGGTCTGCTTGGAAATCAGACTTGACGCCTGTCAATCATATCACCATACCTCGATGTCTCACTCCTCATGACTTTGATTCATAGGAAACTGCTTAACCACACTTTTGCTGACGCCAGTACAGTGGGCTATGATCACTGCACATACCTTCGACTAGTTAACTCGGCAAGGCGAGTGCATGTTGCACTGCTTTCAGGTAAAGCCCAAGTCGCACCAATGAGACAAGTTTCATGACTCAAACTTCAGGCAGCAGCAAGTGCTGTCAGATCGGTCACAAAATATATCAAAGAACTTGACATTTCAAACATCAGCACATACTTCTATTCTGACTCCACTGTTGTTCTTGACCATAAAAGTAATCCTGCTGATCGTTTTCACACATGTGTTGCAAAGAGAGTAGAAACAATTTCCCAGGACCGAACCTAATATCTTACCCACACAGCCATTGGTGTACATAAACTCTAAACATGTGGAGGTAAAACAGTCATCATTGTCATTCATCTCACAAACAGTTCACTTTTCACTCGATGGATGCTTGGAAAAGTTCTCTGACTAAAACAGAGCAGTCAGGGCAACTGCCACATTTCAAAAGCACTTAAGCAAAAATGCCCCGTTCAATTTTCAAAATGCCAAACAAACTATCCTTCAACTCATACATGCAGCGTATTTTTTAAATGAGATTACCGTGCTCAAGGCATCTCAGACTCCGAAAAAAAAATCTAGTTGCCTGACAACGCTAGATCTATTATTAGACTCAAAAGCTCTAAATCGTATTGGTGGGAGACTTCAAGAATGTATCACCCTGTCACATGATAAGAAGCACCCTATCATCTTACCCTAATCTGCACATATGACCGCGCTACTAATTAGCCATCATCACTCACTTCCTGCTCACCAAGGTCTAGGATTTACACTAGATCACAATTGATCTCATGGTTTCTGACTAGTCAATGCCAAGTCTAACGTTTTGAAATGAGTAGTGAGATCCATGAGGCTGCTACTAACAGTACATAGATACCCCAAAGTGAAGGCTCGTCAGGCCATTGAGTAAATTAGTAGTTTTAGTAAAAGCACAAAGTAAAATTTCATCCTAAATTTTAGGTGGGAGTGTAGCATTTTGATCATTTTTTTATTATAGTACTCACTACTGCATACCATTCACCCTTATATTCACTTAGCTACTCACATAGCCACAGCTTTTTCGTAAACCACAAATAGCTTTGTTTTCATTATTACAATGCAATGATTTTGCTAACAGAATAGCTGTCAGCTTTTTATAGCTTGTAGCAAAGTTATAATAGCTAAAGTGTTTTATGCCTTCATTTCTCTACTGACTGTTGCAGTTCTAACTAGTCACTCTTCATTTGATTAAACTTTCACCATCACAATTTTATATACTTAATTCTAACTCTCCCCAGGAAGGGTAATAGAGGTATGTTAAACATTGTTTTGCAACAATTTTGTAATTTTTGTATGTTTCATTTTTCTTTCAATAATGTCTTTATTATTAAATCGTATTATTGTGTTATTGTAGTTTCACGTTGGTTACCAGTTAAATAAATATCAACAAAACACCAGCAGTGCAACCTGTTATCAATAAACTGGGGTAGACGTTACACTAGTATTATATTCTATTTATATTAGAGTTACCACAGCTTGATGATCTCTATCGCATACTACTAATAGCTGAACGCTGAATCTAACCAATGCATACGGCACGTGACTAAATAATTACACTTAGCAATGATAGAGACGAGCTGGGAGCAGGACGAAAGGTTAGGCTCAGCTCAACAGACACTCAGGTGAATGACGACTTCCGATGTCAACAGTGTGACCACATAACATGCAGGTCATTGGATTCTGGAGCCACTTATTAACTTGCAAGAGTACATCATACTCTATCCGAACTCTATAGAGGGATTGCAAAAAGAGATCGAGATAGTTGTTGGAAATGTCAATTAAAAACATACTTCATGCTGTTCACCAATCACCGCCATGTTTTAATAGGGTGGCTGGGATTCAAAACATATTATAATATTGCTATTTAAAGCTAAGGATTAACATGGCCCAAGTATGATGGACTGTCGCAATTATGAACATTATCATGTAATAACTTTCATAAGTCATAACTATGATAATCTTGCACCAATTTGTTTAACAGTGTGAAGTTGAGGTCCATTGATCCCATGCACTAACAGGCAAATTTTAAATAATTATACATGCATTTTGGAACCTAATCACCTAGTCATTTACATTTTATCTGGTTAAAAATTTCAATTAACAGTAAATGTTTATTATTTTAGCAGCTCTTGTTGAATAATTTTTTCCCCATTCGGAATACACTAAAAACTACACGCCTGCTAAATGCTGTTTTTCTCATAACACAGACTATAACATGCATAAAATTAAATGTTTTATTCCAGGTTAACTATTTCAGAGAAAGTTACAACCTAATGGATGATGTGATGAGTTATAATTAGAAAGTTTATTGTCATGTGTTAGCAGGTTGAGCAGAGGATGCTATAAGCATATCAGTGATTAACTTGACCTTCTCTTAGTAGCGTTCTTAAGAAACACTAACGTTAAATCTTTTTAAGTTTGCCCAAATTTCCAACTTCCCAGTAAAATCTTTTTAACTCTATGAAAAGGCTGCAGTACAGTAGATTTAATAGAAAACATCATTTTTATTCTAAAAGTTTATTTGGTTACAAAATGGAATATATAATTAAACAAAACAACTAATGGAGCTAACAATAATGTACAGCTAATGCAACAATTGCAGAAATATTTGCCTCGAATTTAGCAAAAAATATTGTAATGAAAATACATTTAGTAAAACAAGCAATTAACTGGCATCTTAAATGCAAAATTGTAAATTCATTACTGCAACTTCACTTCTAAGTACATTAGTATGATGTGTCTAACTTTTGGCACAGTTTATTCTTAGGTGTAAATAATAAAATTTCAAGAAAATCTAGATTGTACTCCAGCATAAATTAACATAAATTTCAGTTAAAATTTCTGCATGAACAAGCTTTTAAATAGGTTTAATAAGAAAAGGTTTTGAAACAAAGATAAAAACAAACAAAAATTTGTTTTCTTAGAGAGCAACAAACCTCAACGGTATGATAAAGGTTAAAAACTCAGCTGACTATATTATGTAGAATTAATTGCAGACGACAGAAATCATTTCATAGCAAACTGGTACCTATTATTGGAGTTTAGAGATGAGATTCATAACTCTAAGACACATCTCTTCTCTGTAAGGCAGAGCTACACACTGTACACTTAGTGGTAGACCAGTGCTTCCTTTGATACTCTGAAATAATAAGAATGTGAAGTTGTCTTATCTGGCAGTAAATGTTGCTAAAGAGAAGATAATTGCTGTGACAAATGTATTGGCATATTTTATTAACAAAATATATAACTGCAATAGGCATGAGGAAGACAACATAACTTTGCACATAGATGTTGGCAAACACATTGCATTTAAAAATTATGTAAATATTTAGTCAATAATTTCGTGGTATTTAAATAGTAGCCAAACCACAAAAACAATATTTGGCACAGGTGGTACCTGTTTTACCTTTAGTTTCTAAAGCTAAATCCAAGATGGAAGTCAGAATAAAAAATATTTATGATATGGTCATTTCTGATGCAAATTTTTAAAAATAGTTATGATTAATTGGCTGAATACTGAAACAGATGTCTTTAGAAAAAAATCCTTTTAGCTTTTACATATATATTAATTGGTTTAGAATTACCTTTTTAAGACATTTATGAACTTGATTATGATCAGGATAACATTTGAAATCATTAACTTCCTCTTCAGGAGATATTTTACCCACTGGAACAACTCCAGCTGGAAAGTTTATCATGTTCAGCAAATAACTATAAGAACCTGAACCTGTTGTAGTCAGAAAACATGCTATTCGATAAACAGAATAGAGCAAAATCTCACAGAAAATAAAAAAACAATTGAGTAAATCAACTTAAAATGAATGGACTAATTGAAACCTTAAATTAGGTTAAAGTGCATCCAAGCAGATTAAACTAATTTTTGTTGATGCTACTCTAACTGTCACCATACTGAGTTGACAAGAATCTAGCTTAATTTGTAACTATATAATTGGAAGCAGATTAGAGTAGAATAGGGGGGATTGTAAAGCAGGAAATCACGGTTGACCATAGTAGAAAAGTGTCTTTAATATGAGTATTTAAAATGATTTATTTTCTAAATAAGCTTTTGACCCTGATAAGAATTGAAAATTATGAACTTGCAAACAACTTTTTCTACCCCCATTCTATTAAATAAATTTAGTGAAAATAAAATAAAAATGTATACATCAACTGCAGTCGTCTATACTAGTTAAGAGTATTTCCTTGTTATAGTTTATAATTAACTTTGATACAAGTGATAGTGTTTACTTTAAAAAAAATATCAACACCCAGATTGGTTTCATTCAACATGTTTTCCCTGCTTATGTTAGTATATCGTATTAACCGAAGAGCAGCAATAGGATAGCCATTTTACAAACAAACGATCTATAAATATATTTGCTATCAAAAAGTAGAATATTTGCTAACATATATTTAAATTTATATTAAAAACGTAATAACACATTTATAAAAAAATAAATTATATATTAGCAAATTTCCAATTGCCCATGCTAACATAGTTTACTTTGAATGAAGGATGGATTTACCAACTAGTCTAAGTAAAATGAAGATATAGGTACCTGACATGCAACCTTCTTCTTGGTCAATAAACTCAGCAGGAACGGGAACTGCTGGAGTAATTAGCACATCTATACCCTTATCCCTCCAATCCTGTACCCACATCTGCCTGTACTTCTGCATTAGAAATAACACCAACTAATTTATTATTAAATATTAAATTTTTCTTTGTCTAAGAGACCGACAGCAATGTGCTTCTCTTACTAAATCTGTTTTTCAAAGAATCTGTTGCTTACTAAAAACTGCATTCTGTAATACTTATTTACATATTCAACATAAAAAATGAGAAAGATGCAAGAAAGAAGAAAACTCCCTTATGTCCAGCCAATCAGACCTGAAGAAGTAGCACATACCTGTGCCCGACAAAAACAAATCATATTGCATGGTAAAAACTAAGTCTTGTCATGCAACACTAAATTAAAAATTTAATAGTAATTAATAGAATACAATGAACACCCTCAATTAATAATATAATCTAACATATCTTACACTAACCTCCACAGTATCTGTCAGTTGAAACCATTTATTGACATTTTCAACTCCAACAATACCAACCAAATGCTTTTCTGTGAACCAACTAGGTAGCTATTCAAAATAAATCAGCAAAGTATTGTTATGTCACACACATACCATACCAAGTCTACTTAAACATGAATGTCAAGCTTGTAGCTTCCATAGAACAGAATAACATGCTATTAAAAGTGATATTGTAAAGTGTAATGCAATACATTGTTTAGTTATGAGTAAAACTGAACCAATTCTGTAGGCTTGCTGTATTCTCTAAACAATGAACAACACCAGGAGTTATTACTAAAATGTTATGACAATAGAAGAATGTGAATAGCAAATGGGAATTTAGAACACATGGTTTTCTAAAAGTTTAGTAAGAGAAAGCCAATTTTAAAAAAAAATGTATCAGATCACAGACTGGTTTTACTTGGCTTTGCTATACAAAAAATAGATTTTTATACAAATGAAACATTTTGCTTATTGCATACCAAATTAGATATTTTGTTTATTGTATACCAAATAAATATTCTATTCACTAAATGACAATACAATGAGCACAACAAGTTTACTGCACATCATGGCTGGTCACACTACTTGATGTTGACATAAGATAGTACTAAATTTAATTAGAATGATAATATTTTATTGTATTAGAACCTTACCAGCCAGCCGACAGTATATGCCAAGTAGTATTTAAACCAGCCAACCCATCCTAATGTTGAAAGAAGTCTTTTTATAGTGTAAGAGACCTCATCATTTTCTCTACAAATACAGATTACAAAACTTCTAAAAACTATACTTCACTTGATAATGAGGATGTGTTGGCAGATAGTTTCAAGGTAGGCAGTGCAAGATATTTTAGACAACTCACAGAAGTCGAAAAACTGAAACCCCGCCGTCAGCAAAGAAAATATCACGCAAAAGTTTGCCAGGAATGCACTCGGATTGAGGTAGCTCCCATTCCACAACCTAAAAGAAATGTATTACTTTATAGAAAGCATTATACAGAGTAGTGTATCAAAGCTGCTTATTAATTGTAAGCATATTTAGGCAAAGTGCTAAGAGCGTATGCTGATAAGTCAACAAATATATATTTTAGCAAAGAGCTCATGTTTAATCCCTTACTGCTAATTGCTACCAACTCGTCCACTACCAACTTGCCCGCTACCAACTTGCCCCGCTACCAACTTGCCCCGCTACCAACTTGCCCTGCCAGCAACTTCTCTATTCATAATTATTAGGACTATGGGAAATACATGCAATTATTTGCACAATAAATTATGATGTCAAATGCTATAAACATTTAGGTTTGTTGAACTCTTGTAGTGAATTAAGTTATCAGACTTATTTCATTTAACCAACAGTAATACTGAGCCAATGATTAGTTGATACCGAAAGTTGACTGGGGGGGGGGGGAGGGGGGCTAAAAGTCAAAGTTATGTCATGGTTGACTAAGAATTTTAATATCTAAACTAAACTAATAAAACAGAAACTTGAGAAGACACTCTTACTTTGTCAGCTCTATGCTTTACCATCACAAACCAACCAGTCCGACTATATAAGAGAATAGTGATTTCTCTACATGTGTCAACTGTTGAAGTGTCACTGGGACATTGAGAATGACAGTTTCTAGTCACTTACCTTATGACCTTGAGAAGATAACTCTTGAACTACTTTAGTAACGGCATTCTTAGCAGATTTGGTGACTTCAACAATTGGCCAATAATATAAATATCCGATGGTCAGCGGTTTAGTGGAGAGATATTCCTGGAAATAAAAACCAAAGATGTGCACATAGGTTGCAGACATCAGACTAATTGAGTATGTTTACAGTATTAATACACAGATATCGAACATGTTGCACAGACATGAAAATTTTATAAGTTATTCATGCACACGTTCACATGCAGCAACTCTTGTATGTGAAAACTGATAATATGTGCTTCGCCATCTCAGAATTTCATCATATCCAGTAGCCAGATCTAGTAGAATGAATTTAATAAGATGTATACATTACATATACAGATCTAAAGGATATACTGTGTTTAGTAAATCCTCACTTGAGATAAAGCTATCCATTATTTAAGAAACTCTGTGGAAGGAGAACTAACCTCAGAGTTGAAGTAAACCCTAGGAACTGCAGTGTCATTGTTATATTGAAAGTCAGAGCACAGAACTTTAGTAAACTCTACCAAAGCCGTAACATCTCTGCCCACCAGCCCTGGAACTCCTCTCACTGCAACCAACAAAATATATCCATAAAATCTGCAAAGTTCCATTCAACTAGGCATCAACAACTGAGCATGTATTTAACAGATTCAGACTATGTAGAGAAGTAAGTACCTAGTGTCTGTCCACATCCTATGCTGGTCATGAACCGAGTAGAAAAACGATTGGTTGAGGGTTTCAATGCAGTGACTCCACACCAGGCTGCTGGCACACGAACGCTGCCACCTGAAATCAGAAGCAAAATTGATACATGAAAAAAAGCAAACCGATTGATGCATTACATGGTGCAAAGCATGTCGAGTTGTAATCACCTCTAGTTATATTTTCATAGATACAACTTTATTTTGTGTGCCTGAAGAAGTGATGGAATAGCATAATATCAGACTCCAATGCCCTCCTTCTAATAAAGACACAACAACTCGTGATGTTCCCTACAAATAAGCTTCACCAGCCTTGATGTTTTAAAAGGTGAAGAAATAATTCTGCCATTTGCTACATTTTTGAGGGTGGTGAAAAAAGAAAATGCTAATATTTTCAGGAATATAACTTGTTTGATCTCTTTAGCAATTTGAAATTGACGGCCTTTGTGTTTCTACAAAACGTAAAACTGCAATATATACTCTTAAGTACCTCGTATTTTTCAAAATAAAATTTGAAACAGGATTTAGTTGCAATAACATTAAATATTTCCCTTTAGCTGAATCAACACTCATGAATAAAATTTGATACACCACCAACCAAAACATGAACTTCTTGTAAATAACTATCATACCTGTTTAGCTTTTTGGTACATAAATATAAAGTACATTTGTCTTGCATGTGGTAAATCACATATAAATATGTTATCAACATACACAAAACAGAAGTTCAACTTTGCCATCAAGGTTTTAGCATTGATATAACATCCCAGAAGTAACAAAATTATGCACAATCTATTGCTTGAACTTCAATTTAAACAACTAAAAATATTAAATAATGCAGACTATTTAAATTTTTCCACTACTGCACTTAAATGATTTAGAGAAGTAAGTGCAGTAATGAAGAAATTGGACAAAGCCTGCGTTCTAGATAAAAAAAAATTAGCAAAGTAAATTATATTCTCTCAAGAATTTCAACTCTTCGCCCCAAAACAAAATCTATGAAAACATTAAAAAATTGAGGTCATTGAATTTTATCTATTATTGGGCCTAAAAGCATTTAGTGAGAGGCAGTTAGCTTTACAACTGATCAATGTGACATTTATGCAATGAGCATAATTATGCATTCACCTATGTCAGAACCAAGTCCAATAATTGAAGATCCAGATCCTACAGCAGCTCCTTCTCCAGCAGAAGACCCACCAGGAGAACGTGCCAGATCTAGAGGGTTCCTTGTTTGGCCGTATATGGGGTTATGAGCTCCCAGAGACATCATTGTTTGTGGAAGATTAGTCTTAATAAAAGGCACAGCTCCGGCATCTATTAGTGTCTAGAAGATAAGAAATACATCAAAACAAACAAGTATCAGTTTCAAAGGTCTAATACAAACCAAAATAACGGCTGGAAATTAAACATATTCAACAATAATATTTTTGTTACTAAAACTGTAATAAAAACTATAATATAATAATGCTAACAAAAAAAACATTTACTCATTTATTGGTATTTAATGGTAAGCTGATCTAAAGGCCCTAGTACATTTATATCTATTAAATAATTGGTGCAAATTGACATGTATATAACAATAAAATTATTAAAGTTAGCGCAATCTATCAACATCAAATAAATAATTTCTTATTTGAACTTTAGATACTAGGTGTATGTGCTGGCTATTGATTAAAACAACTATAGCTGAGTTGATAATTATGTTGTGTACTTGTGCTTCTTTTGCTTCTTCTGCGATTTGCTTTTAGTCAACCGAGAAAAATGCTCATATAATTTTTGTAAAGGCAACTCGATTCCGATTTATTATAAATAATGCACGAGGTACTCATAATTTTTTCTCAAAATCTAAAAGTAATTATATTTGCAAAGAAAATATAATTAAAATTTACTCTTACAGTTGAAAACCAACATTGGTAAAACTAAACATACTTGCACAGATGAGCATGTATCAGCACTCAAATTGCTTATCAGCTTAGATGCACCTGCAGTACATTGATAGCCAGAAATCCTGAAATTTTCTTTTAGAGAAAATGGAATGCCAAACAAGGGTAACTTGTCTTTTTCACTAGCTGGTAATCCATCCAGTCTTCGGGCTATTTCCTAGACATGAAACAGAAATAACTATTTAGTAGCATTATAATATTTTTGATAAACATGGCTACTATAGGCAAAAAATAGGCACATTGAATAGAATTTTTACCTCGGCCTCCAAGACTGGCTGAACGATAAAATTCAGCTGTACATTTTCAGTGAAAGCAACTCTCTGATAGGCATATAAGACTTCAATGCAAAAAAGTTCTCGTTTCTGTAGCTTTGATTGTAACTCTGTGAATGAAAGTGAAGTTATTTCTTTAGCTCTTTCTTCTGAAATCTGAAACAGCAACATTGGACTAAAACTTTACATTCGTCTGAGTAAATACTTTGACTGTTACTATATGAGTTCTTTCATAAACTATCTAAACCATGTAAAATAGCAAATAAAAACTAAATTATGCTGCTGTTTTCTAAAATTAGTGCATATGTGTAAAAGCAAGAAAATATCAAATCAAAATCTATTTCAATATAATAGTATATCAACTTTGGTATAAAATAAACAAACCTTCAACTGACACACAGTTTGAACTTGCACCCGTTGAGAATAAAGTTTAGAACTGAATTCATCTCGTAAGCAGTCTAGAGATTGCTTTCTCCGCTTATTTCTATATTTTCGAAGTAACCAAAGTACTATGCAAATAGGCAAGCTTGAGATTGTTAAATAATGGTTCCTGTTGAAATTAAAATTAAATTTTTTTGACAGATATTCAATCAAAGATCCAAAAGTCAAGTCAACTGGCTTCATCATGTCGCATAATCAGTGAATTCACAAGTAGACCTATGAATTATAAACAATAACTTTTAAGGTAAAACTGCCTGCATTAGAAATAATTATAAAAGAAAATCAGCATTTTCTTAGACATAATTATATGACTTTAAAATAGTTCTAAAACATTTAATAATCAAATGGTTAAAACTTAGCAAGTATAGTGGATATATGATTGAAACATTAAGTGTCACTAGAAGTTGATAGGAATATGCCATATGGTGAAACACAAACTCTGAGTAACTTGGCTGCTTTAAACATTCATAAATTGTACATCAAGTAAATGGGTTTAAACAAAACAAATTAAAATAAGGGTTCCTTAAATCGATAGTGAAAGCGAAAATAAACTCAATTTTCGTTTACTTTAAAATTTTTATTCTACATACATTTTGGTGAATTTCATTTTAAACCTTTAGCTTTAAAACTCCAAAAGTGTTCGGATGATATAAAAAACACATGCAGTTTGAGTAATTTAACTTATGGGTAGGACTGTGACTTTACATTGGCTCGATCTTTCTTTATGTTCACTGTGTTCTGGATAATCACAGCTGAACCAATAGGAAAAATTATGTGATATTTAGCTAACTTTTTGTAATTATTTTTTTATATTGCTTGCTGTTTTTTGAGTATGTGATGATGGCAGACCAAGTTAGAACCTCACATCATTTTAAACTTACAGTAGATGTAAAAGATAGCATATCCGTTGTAATCTGTTGAATTGCATTAGAATTTCTAAACACATACTGGTCAAATTTTCTCATGTCGAAATCATGACTACTAGCTCTAATTCTACTGGTGCGCTGTTCTTTTCAAGTCCATACTTATTTATGCATATGCTACTGGTTTGCCTGGTTGCATTAGGCAGTGGAGGCTTGCAAGCAAATTGAGTTTGAAATCATCTAGCATAGATAGAGCTACTTACTGAGTGCAACATTATGTAAGCAGAGCGGTGAGATAAATTCCACTGCGCTATTTTCTAGGCAAGTAACCAATGCCTTTAAGTACACCCTTATGGTTCTTAAGTAGTTTGTCGACATTCTGATGATCAGATAGGTATGTGACAGTTATCCATTTCTTGTTGACCTAGCTCTAAGCATGCCTCCAAAGAGAGCAACTCATGCAGTTAGTCTTGGCGACATTAAATTCAAATAATGTAAATCTTTGATATTAAACATAATAATAATAATAATAGTAATAGTGTAATAGCAATAGTCATACTGTATTTATAATCCCAATTCAAAAATTATAATGATAATGCCAATTTTATTTTATGTAGTTAAATCATAATGATAATGATAGAAATAATGATAACCACCGATCTCTGATTATGATAATCATAATAAAAATGTGTTAATCACTATTAGTATAATACTAACACCAAAGATAACATTATTACTATTAGTACTAGTATCACTATTACTTTCACTTGTATTATACTTAAATATTACTAATACGGTGATTGAAACAGTATAAGTAAAATGATAATGATTATGAGTATGTACTTGTAAACACAGTACTCACTACTACTAGTACTGTAGTAGTACTGTATCAGTACTGTAGCAGTAGTATTAGTATCAGTAGCATTAGTAGCAGTAGCATTACTAGTAGTAATATTAGTAGTAATAGTATTAGTAATAGACTAATAGTAGTATTAGCAATAGTGGTAGCAGTGGTAGCGGTAGCAGTGCTGGTACTAGTAGTAGTACTGGTAGTACCGGTAGTAGTACAGGTAGTAGTAGTACTGGTAGTGGTACTGGTAGTGGTAATGGTGGCGGTGGTAACGGTGATAGCAATAATAGTAGTAGTGATTACTGTTTTTACAAGTACTTACACTTCATCATTAAGTAAGCAAAGAACTAAATTAAAATGTAAGTAGAAAATCTTAGAGTTACACTGACATCGACAGCCATACTTGAGTATAACTAGCAGTAAGGCAGTACGTGTAACAGTAAATACCCCTATAAAACTCATTGACTATGAGTGAAGCTGAATGAAAATAAATATAATTATATAAAATTAAATGAACATTATTACTTTGATTACTATCGGTATCAGTAATCAGTGTCACATTCACCGAGTATGAGTATGATTCACTATTACTATGACTATGAATATCAAATTCAATATGAACAAGACCATCGCTTTCAGTATCACGAAAAAACATAAATTCAAGTATAAAGCACAACTGGAGTACTAGTACTACCACAGGAATAACTTTACCAATATGTAAGACTAGAAGTCACTTAGTCTAAGTATTTAGATCAACTCTACGACTACCAGTGCCGCGTACTGGTAGTAATTTATATTCATGTTGATAATGTCGATGGTATTCATATTGAGATCAAAATGACATTCAACAGTCAATTAATATCACAATCACAATGATATTATTATCATTATAATAAAGTGATTTTGATTCACTCAAAGTCGTGTACACGAGCAGCAGCTAAAGCCTAAAGGACATTCAAATTCATTTTTACAAACTTTACTATGACAGCTTTTTACCACAGACAATTCGTGGCACGAGAATCTTAAACTAATCAATTGAAACACACTAAGTCTAACACGATCAATTCGTAAGATAAAACTTATTCACCAATTCTCAATTTCTCCATTACTGCACCTACCTCCAACCGAGACACTAAAACTTAAACTAAAACTAAAAGTAAACAGTACTATGCTGTTAGCAATATATAAACTCAAACTCTTTAAACAATGTGTCTAAATAGAGGCTTCTCATTAGATCCAAACACAGATTGCAAGGAAGTTCTACCTCATTAGAGGTAATTTGAGGTAATCAAACTCAAGTCAGTGATAATTGATATGGGAGTTTCATTCGCCTTCGGTACACTCTTCCAGTTCAGAAAGCCCTAGTTTTAAACATTCTCTATGTTTCTTCAATTTACAATTATACATTTAATACGTATTTGATCGCGGATAGCTAATAGTTTACTAAAGGGGTAGGTGGCACACTGGTATTACTTGCTAGTACAAGTATTACATTTAATTTTATGGTTTACCATTTTTATTTGGCGAGTTTTTAGATTACTTTCGTTTTCAACAAGTAGAAAGGGTTTGAGTGGAAGCGCTTTTTTCAGCCTCGGTATTGACCCTTGCCAAAAACTTCTAGAATTAACATGAGAAATAGCGGTGAGGTGTAGTCAGAGATAGTAGATATCATCGAACTCAATAATATCTTTTCCAGCTCAGTGGTAGATATTCACAGAGTGGAATATATATCAGGAGTGGCGACTTTAAAGTATAAAAAGTTATTATGCCGCGATGAGTACTGCGAGTTTATATAAGTTATAAAGGGAAAATTTTGCCACTTTTGTTATTTTATTAGTTCTTTTTATTTTATAGGTACATTTTTTAGTTTTGTTTATTGGTAAAATTTTTAAACACATTTTTTATGCATATAAAATTTAAAAGAATTTTAAAACTCACTCGTGTACGTAAATACAAAGCTATAAAGTTTGGGCTTCGCTGTGATTACAATGTGAATATGAATTGAATAATGCTTGCAAGAGCCATTTTACACAAAATACATTACAGTTGTTATAAATGTAAGATTAGTAAATTGGATGCAAATAGGCGTAGTAATACTACTTAGTTTATGCTATTTTTGAAATATGTAGTAAATAATTGTATAATTGTATAATTGTATAATTGTGTGTGTGTGTGTGTGCGTGTGCGTGTGCGTGTGCGTGTGCGTGTGCGTGTGCGTGTGCGTGTGCGTGTGCGTGTGTGTATTCAACACTCTCTCTTGTCTCTTCTATAACAAGGAGTTATGTTCATCTCTGCCTGATTTCATTCTATAACCCACAAAACTACTACGATATGCAAATTAATTTGTTTTAAATCCTGATGTACACTACTTTAAAAGCACCCACCCTTCTATGACTTGTTTCCCAATTAATCTGTTTCGAAGACCACCCAATTCATAGATACATTACGTTGTTTCATACAATAGTTTAATGGTCATTTAGAAATAAGACTGTCATGATTCCTAGAGCAGAGATCATGACAGGTATTGCTGTATTTGCAGTTATTGGTAATATTATAGTATAATGTATAATGCAAGTTGCAACTGATAAAAGCTAATGTTAGATTTCAAGTTTGAGTTTGAGTCACATGTGTCACGTCAGATTACAGTTATTGCTTCTCCCCTTTGGCAAACTGCAAATTGTGAGTGTTTTTTATAATTTCACATTCTATGATATCATTAGGCATATATGTTTTTATACTGATAAGGAATTACGTAGATAGCACACAGTGCGTGTCAGTAACCTCTTGCTAAATAATGTGTCCTGGTCCACAAAGGATGTCATTTTTGAAATCTCCAAATTGTAAAAGCAATAGTTGCATTGCAAACTCCTACAGAGTTACAGCTCAATGTTTTGTTTGACAAATAATGACTCAGACATATGCTGAAAACATGTATATGTCAAATACACAACTTTGGTTGATGCTCATATGCTATATTAATTATAGTTCTAAATATTTGAAAAAATATTCCAACACTGCATGCTGCTTATAATTGGCTTCCTTAAGAACTATATATAAGTTTAAACTGTAGCTGTTTGGCAACATGAATTTTAAATTTATACCAATACTAAATACTCTCAACCTATGCAATAATATATAAATACATGTAATTGATATCATTTTTGTAGAGTATGTTTATTGCTTGGTATATTCAACATTTTCATGTTTTTTATAATAATTATTTTCTGCATAAAAAAGCAATAATTGTTTTTTATACTGATATAATAATTATGTAATAAAGTTGTATTTTGTATGATAAGGAAACTCGAAGTTGATTGCTGTTCATACTTTGCACAAGACATTTGCTTCAGGGTATTAGTTCATATTATATGGTGATTTCATGAGCTGCCTCAAATGTTCAAATATATAAAGATACTGCAGACCGATATTTGCTCTAGAATTGTTATTATCTTATATGATTTAAAAAAATTCAAAATAATGAATGATTGATGTGTCATAAAACAGACAAAAATAGATTTAGTGACCAAATTGTTATTCATTTCGAAAATTTAATGTTGACATATGAGCTTTGTAATAGCTAGGCTCTAATCTATAAGGCTGATTACAGGGACCATAAATAATTACAGATAGCGATTAGTAATTATATAACAACCCAGTTTCAGAAATATACATTTACAATATAAGTCAGATAACAGTAAAAGGCAAATATTTCAATCAAAGTGGTTTGCATTATTACCTTTGCAAAAGCTAGCAAATTGTCTTATATGCTAAGTTTGAGTTGAAGTGTTTTACATTACAATGTTTTTCCCATAACTTTGTATTAATCTATAAATAATAGGCAAGAGGTTTCAACATATGTTATGGCTGTTATATTTGTGATAGGGATGTAAAATTTAGCTACATAATAATAATTTTTGTGCCCAAATAATGCTCCCTATAATACCTGTGTTCTGACATCTCATGAATTCATACTCACACTATACGTCATCATGCGAAAATATATTCCATAACCCAGATATTTCTAATTATATTAATATTTCTTATTTTCATGTTAAGTATAGTGCAGATTATGCTACACTAAGTTTACATATAGATAATTATCTAAAGAGCTTCTGTCAAACCTTTAGTGGTTGCGTGTTTATATAACTTTATTGGTTGTTGAGATTGAGAAATAAAAACTGTTTCATTCAACTACAGAAAAAAGATAATAATATAGTGAGTAAAATGGCAGTTGAGTGATTGAGTGCAGATTTTTGCAATTCTAAAGATTGTGCCAATAGAGTTGACAATATGTTATTACATTGAGTTTATACAGTGCAAGTTGTGAGGGCTGGGAAGTTGCAGACGCATGTGTCTAAGTCAAACTTGAGTCCATAAGGACAGGAGTGAGCTTGTGGAGGAAGTGTAGCTGTCTCTTGAGTAAATTTCTGACAGTGTGTACCAGGTACTTGTCTGTACGTGTTACCGTTTTCTGTGCAGCCTGCTGTAAATATACAGAATATTGTATGGAACTTACTAAATTGTGCTCAGATTTTAAAATGCTCCAATCTTCACTTTTGTATGAGACCAAATACTGTTTTCACTAATTCAAAACAATTTCTCTGCAAATTAATCTGTTATTTTGATTCTATAAGATTTTTTTATATAGCAGGTCAACCAAGCTATATAAGATTGATTTGGTGTTTCTCTAATTATTATAATAGCGTAGAATAAAAAATTCTGACATGTAATTTCCATGTATACTTACGCCTAGGGTTAGGAGTTGGAGTATAGGGTGCAGGGCAGTATTGTGGACAGACAGTATCCGTAGGAAAATTACAGACACAAGTTTTCACATCAAACTGTAGACCATATGGACATTTTAGAGTTTCAGCTGGGAGGAAAGCAGTTCGCTGAGTGAAACTTCTACAATCATCACTTGATACTGGGGAGTAGTAGTTACCCTTCTCAAAGCAGGTGCAGTCATCAACTGAAATAGAAAAATATCAAATGACAATGCATTTGTTTCAAAGGGACTAATTAGTAAACTTTCAGTTGTAACAAAAAGTGAATAGGCCTACTATAAGGTTATATATTATGTTTAGAGTTGTTGCGCTGTGTACTCACAATGAATAAATATAAGGATTGATGCTTGATTTATTTTACTGTTGCGTAACTAATTCATAGTTACCAAAAAACATTAGATGACTTTTTAATATCATCAATTACAATATTATCAAAAAGTTGTCAAATGCTTTTTTCTTTAAACATATGAGTCATGATACTTTTTGTTTTGCAAGAACTGCACACAAGGTTAGACATATTTTTGCAAATCACATTACCAACTTTTTTTACTATAACAATGTTCAGAGAAACTCGTGCAATAATTATTATAGAGAGCTTTGCTTCTTCAAACGCTGGCCAGAAAAATTTAACTTGGTGAATTATTGGCCCGAAAGTAATTATAAACATAAACTATATTAGTGACATATCATGAAACGGCTGAAAATCAATTTACAATAATCCTAGCACAATAAAGTATCTTACCTTTTACTTCTGAACTCTAAGTTTTCATTGAATTTTCAACTTAAAACAGTTGTTGGAAAAATATTCATCAGTTTAAAGCTAAAATAATGAAATTAAAATTTTTGAATCAAATATAACACAAATGGTAACTCACCAACAATATGCCCAGGTGTTGTTGGTTGGTAGGGTGGTTGAGTAGTAGTTGTTGGATGAGGTCCAATATAGCTGGCTGAAACCACAGCTATTGTCACCAATGAAAATATAGCGCTGACTTTAGTTTGCATCATGTTGATTAAATTCTAAAATAATATCACCATTTTGTGACAATAATACAAATTTTATTTTGAATGCACAAAATCAATTAAAATTTAGCTTCAACAAGACAAGTTTAATCTAGAAATATTTAGCTGATTCTTTTTAATTGCACGGAACTTTGCACTTAAAATACCCTGTATTTATAGCAGAGTATATATAGTGATAGTTTCAACTTAATTCATAATGTGAGAATATTCTATATGTACTTACATTAGATTTTTTGTTGGTAGAAGGTTTTTGCAGACTTGTTGGTTTGGAATAACCTCAATAGTCCACTCAGCTAACTTATATACCAGAATAAGTGTCAAAGTTCAAGCTATGTTGTCTATCAAAACCAGGAACCAACGACATATGGTTGTGTTGCAATAATTTGTAATCAGTTGTGTGGGCACATTACTCAAGTACCAACAGAGTTGCTCCATTTCTGTCAGCATTTATTTTGAGTTCCATTGCTTTAAAATTATTCATCATGTTTTGATTGTAATTTGTTTATGTGTTACATATTTTCAACTTAATTCCTGCTCCAAAAACTATAGTCAATTTAGCAAGAGATTCGTTTAGGCTGGTAGAAGGATGTTTTGGTACCAAAACTAGTTGGTTCTTTTTATATTTAAAGACTGCAGGGCTATAGCTATTATAAGGTGTCTGTTATATATTTGGTTATACTATGTTATAATATGTAGTTATGGAATATGTTTTTGTTACACGTTTTGCTATTATACAGATTACTGTTGTATAATTGATATTTCATATATTGCCATTTTATATGTTGATATTGCAAGTGTAGATAGCATATAATTTCTATTATATATATATATATATATATATATATATATATATATATATATATATATATATATATATATATATATATATATATATATATATATATATATATATATATATATATATATATATATATATATATATATATATATATATATATATATATATATATATATATATATATATATATATATATATATATATATATATATACCTAATACACTTGATATTAATTAGATATTTGCTAAATATGCAATATAAGATTTTGAAGTTAAATTAGTAATTGTATTAAAACTTGCAGAAGATAATTTTTCTCAATATAAAATATTGTTTACAGATATTATTACATCATGCTGAAGCATTGTGTTTAACTGATCATATCCTCTGCCAACTGATGAGTGTTTAAAGAATCAACATTTTACAAGAGCAATAATGTTGTGTTGGTGTTACAACATGTTATTACATGTGGCAAACTGAAGCAAAGTTTATTAGTATGCATGTGTGTCATACCAACAGTCCATGATGATTAGAGATCAGGTCAATATCATGACACTAATATTTTGACTGGATTGTTTCAATTGATGTCACTGGGGTAGAGTAATCAGTTCTTATCCTGATGATGAAACTGTCTAAATGGTAAACGTAACAAATAAACAAAATAATAGCCAGTTCATTGCATGTAGACAGATATTTGTCTAATTATATATCTAAATAAAATGCACATGACATGATATGACTAACATTATAATATATTGTATAGTAGAGGTGACAGCAACTGATGTTACAATCATTTTGAGTGCCACTTATCATGTTATTACAGTTATTGCTTCCTGTTGGCATGCTTCTCATTGTGAGTGATTTTATTATTTCACATTCTATGACATCACTAGACTTATGTTTTTATACTGATAAGGAATTACGTAGATAGCTAACATTGCATGTCAGTAACCTCTTGTTAAATAATGTGTCCTGGTCCACAAAGGATTTTATCTTTCAAGTCTCCAAATAGTAAACATAATAATTGCATTGCAAACTCTTACAGGGTTAAAGCTCAAAACTTTGTTTACTATAAAGTTTATAGTTTACTATAACTAATCAGACATTATGTTTGAAAGAAGCTCATGTGGGAAATACTCGAACATGGTTGATGCTCATATGCCATCTTACAGCTAGTTTTAAGAATTTGAAAAATATTTCAATTATGTCATCCTGCTTATAAACAGGGTTGGGGTAATTGTAATTTGTAATTGATGTATGATAATGTATAATTGTAGTTGTAATTGTAGTTAATTACATATTTAATGTAATTGATTTTTTGCAATTGCTTTATAATTACATGTCAATTACTTAAACTTTTTAAATCTTAAGAGTTTCATACTTTTTCTACCATGCCACTGTTAACTAGCAAGTTCAGATTAATTTAATGTAGTATGTAGTATCACTGCTGAGAACAAAGGAAACTCAGCACTGTCAAAATTGCCCCTGGTATGGGAACCCTAACTCCTATTTATCCCTTATGAGAACAAAAGTATTTGTAATTGTAATTAACTACATTACTTTTTAACTTTTTGCCATATCATATCGTTTATTGTATGGTAAATATTTTTATTAATTTATTATTTCATCTGTAAAAACAACAAAAGATAGGTTGTTGATTAGTGTTATATAATAATTTTGTAACAAATTTGCATTTTTATGTTGTAGGAAAGAAAGCATGGTTTTGGCGTGTTCTCATATTCAACAAATTTAATCTTGTTGTTGATTTTTGCTTCTTTTGACGTTCATACTTTGCACAAAATATTTACTTCAGGGATCAGTGATGGCATATAAGTTATATTTGTGATAGTGATGTAAGATTTAGTTATGTAATAATATATTTTTTGCCCAAATAATGCTCCCTATAATACCTGCGCTCTGGCACCTCATGAATTCATAATCACACTGTATATCATCATGCGGAAATATATTCCATAACCCAGATAGTTCTACATATCAACATTTCTTATTTTAATGGTATAAGTATAGTGCAGATTATACTACACTAAGTTTACATATAGATAATTTTCTAAAGAGCTTCTGTCAAACCCTTAATGGCTGCGTGTTTATATAACTTTATTGCTTGTTGAGATTGAGAAATAAAAACTTTTTCAGAAACAGATAATAATATAGTGATTAAAATGGCAGTTGAGTGATTGAACGAAGATTTTTGCAATTCTAAAAATTGTGCAAATAGAATTGACAATATGTTATTACATTGAGTTTATACAGTGCAAGTTGTGAGGGCTGGGAAGTTGCAGACGCATGTGTCTAAATCAAACTTGAGTCTATAAGGACAGGAGTGAACTTGTGGAGGAAGAGTAGCTGTCTCTTGAGTAAATTTCTGACAGTGTGTACCAGGTACTTGTCTGTATGTGTTACCGTTCTCTGTGCAGCTTGCTGTAAATATACAAAATATTTTGTGCTCAAATTTCAAAATGCCAACTTTCACTTTTGTATGAGACCAAATACTGTTTTTACTAATTCAAAATAATTTCCCTGCAGATTATTATATGTTATTTTAATTCTGCAAGATTATTTCATATAGCAGGTCAACCAAACTATATAAGATTGATTTCGTTTTTCTCTAATTATTATAATAGCTTAGAATAAGAAATGCTGATATATAATTTCCATGTATACTTACGTCCAGGGTTAGGAGTTGGGGTATAAGGTGCAGGGCAGTATTGTGGACAGACAGTATTCGTAGGAAAATTACAGACACAGGTTTTCACATCAAACTGTAGACCATATGGACACTTTAGAGTTTCAGCTGGGAGGAAAGCAGTTCTCTGAGTGAAACTCCTACAATCATCACTTGATACTGGGGAGTAGTAGTTACCCTTCTCAAAGCAGGTGCAGTCATCAACTAAAGTTACAAACATAAAATGGCAATGCATTTGTTTTGAAATAGACAATTAATAAATTTCACAATGCCATGAAATGTAAATACTCAGTTGTTGCCCATAATAAATAAATATTTACTATACAAATATTTTTCAATATATTGACAGCAATGTCTGATATATTATTATTAGAAGTTCAACAAATATATTTCCTATAGATAAATAAAGGCACATACAACTATTGTTTTGCAAGAATTGTACATGATATGTTGCACATGTATAATTCACCACTAAAATTTATTAGTGGGGTACTGCTAAACTTTATTATCAATATCCTTGAGACATTCAAGCAATGGTTAGAGAGTTTGCTTTTTGCTATATGCTGGCAAATATATGCACAACTTGATGGATTATTGACACAAAACAAATCTTAAGATATCTAGTTTTGTAACATAATTATTGTGAAATTGCTGGGATTCAATGAAAAATTCTAGCACAGTATACTATCATATACCTTTTACTTCTGAACCCTAAATTTTATATTATACATATACCATGTCTTATTACTGAACCCTAATTATATTTTTGCTTAAATTTTCAAATTAAAACAGCTGTTGGAAAAATATTTGGCAGGTTTAACTGCTACAATAATAAAATATAACTTTTTAATCAAATGTAAAGTAAAATGTAACTCACCAACAATATGCCCAGGTGTAGTTGGTTGGTAGGGTTTTTGAGTTGTAGTTGTTGGATTATGAGCAATATAGCTGGCAGAAACCACAGCTATTGTCACCAATGAGAAGATGGAACTGGCCTTAGTTTGCATCTTGTTGATTGAATTCTAAAATAATATCACCATTTTGTGAGAATAAAACATAATATTTTTCCTTGAATGCACAAAGGGTATTGAAACTCAGTTTTAAAAAGATATGTTTGCTTTAAAAATAGTTAGATTGCGCCTTTGATTGCACCAAAATAAATATAATAATACTTTTCAAAGTTTTACACCTATATAAAACAGTCTGTATTTATAGCTGTATAATATGATGATAGTAACAACTTTATATAATGAGAGAAGTTTATATACTTACATTAAGTTTATTCTTGGTAGAAGGTTTTTACAGACTTGTTGGTTTGGAATAACCTCAATAGACAACTCAGCTGACTTATATACCAAAAGAAATGTCAAAGTTCAAGCTATGTTAAGTTTACCACAACAAGGAACCAACAACATATGCATGATTGTATTGCTTCAGGTTGCAATAATATAAGTTACGTAGTGTGCACATTACACAAGTACCAGCAGAGTTGCACCATTTCTGTCAGGATATGTACTTTGAGTTCTGTTAATTTAAAATTATTCATCATGTTTTGTTTGTCACTTGTTTATGTGATACATGTTTTCAACCTTCCTGTTGCAATAATTATAGTTAGAAGTTTTGCAAGAGATTTTATTTTGGCTGGTAGAAGGATGGTTTGCTTCCTAAAAAAATGAGTTCTTTTTATCTTTATACAGAAACCCAAATTTTATTTAATTTTGATAAAAAATAATTTAATGTATTTAAATCTAAACACTTCAGGAGTTTTATATGCTATGAGCTCTACATTACTACTATAACAAAACTATAGATTTAAAGTGATATTATAAAGTTTCTGTTATGTATTTTGTTACAATATAATATGTGGTTAAATTGTATATGTTTTGATTACAGGTTTTGCTATTATATAGGTTGCAATTGCAGAATTGATATTTCATGTATTGTCATGTTATATGTTGATATTGCAAATGTAGACTTTGTATATAATTGCTTTTATAAATATAAATATAATATAGGCTATGTGTGTGTGTGTGTGTGTGTGTGTGTGTGTGTGTGTGTGTGTGTGTGTGTGTGTGTGTGTGTGTGTGTGTGTGTGTGTGTGTGTGTGTGTGTGTGTGTGTGTGTGTGTGTGTGTGTGTGTGTGTGTGTGTGTGTGTGTGTGTGTGTGTGTGTGTGTGTGTGTGTGTGTGTGTGTGTGTGTGTGTGTGTGTGTGTGTGTGTGTGTGTGTGTGTGTGTGTGTGTGTGTGTGTGTGTGTGTGTGTGTGTGTGTGTGTGTGTGTGTGTGTGTGTGTGTGTGTGTGTGTGTGTGTGTGTGTGTGTGTGTGTGTGTGTGTGTGTGTGTGTGTAAAAGCCAAAATTGTAACTCAGCTAATATATTTTGTCCCAGTTTCTGTCACTCGGTGCTAAGAGATAAAATAACCATAAACTTGTTTATTACTGCATATATACTCATCATGTTGTAAGCAGAACATTGGGCCTGCAATGTTTTATATCTTCACATAATTGACATCATCGCCTGTTTGTTTTGGCTGATAAGGGCATATTGTAGGCTATAAGTTTGGTCTTGTTGATTACCAGTTTCAACATTCATAGAGACTAGTTGAAAATAATAACAAAAAATATATTGTTTCTCTATATTCATATTTCACAGGGTCTACACATTTTAAAGTTTTGTGAACAAGCTTTTCTGTATCAGTTTACAATTACGATTTAAGCTTTTTGGTAAACTTTTTGGTTAATGCGTATAATTGATAATTGTGAATTGATAACTGATAATTGATAATTGGTATAGAAATTAAATGAGTTGGTCATCTTTCAATTACTGCATTCCTATGCTTCGAATAGATCTGTACCGGATGTTCATATGCACAATGGCGGTTTCATTTGATTGACACGCTGTCTTGATAAAAAATTTATGTGAATGATGTGAGGAATGGGGTTGTATTAATAATTGTGTAGGCATGCACTAATTGCTAATTTTGTTATGAATATTAATTTCAAATAGAAATATATATCTATATAATATATAACTCAATCTGTGTACAGCATCTGCTTTAAGTTTTGTCTACTATAATGCATATAGATAAAGACACATATTTTGCTTTGCAATTCTTCATCAATCTAAACCACAACATACTTTATGAAAATCGATACTACCTAAATATTTGCTGAATGAGCAATATAAAATTGTTAACCGTGTAGCAAAAGTTAAAGAGTTAATAATCCAAGTTTCAAAATTCTTTTAACTCAAAAAGCTATTTGGTAACTATTGAAAAAATCATGTGCAGAAAATATTTTTTTACAGAAACCACTACATCGTGGTGAACCTTTTATTTAATTTATTATTGTACTATGCCAACTGATTATTGTTCAAATGGTTTACTATTTACAGAAACAATGATAATGTGGTGCATGGTGTTACAACATATAGTACTACATAATATGCAACAAAATGAAGTAAAGTTTGTTAGTCTGCATGTGTGTCATATACCACTATAGTCCATGATGATTAGAGAGGTCACAATCATTATATTCTACTGTTATTTTTCATGTTTCAATTGATGTCAATGAGATATTTTTATCAACTCTCATCCTCATGATGAAAGTGATTACGTACTAAACATATCAAATAAGCAAAGCAACAGCCTATGCAGTTCATTTTATGTATACAGACTTCTGCCTAAACCTCCTCTCTATGGAAACTGCTCACTTCTTCTAATACAGTATTTTATTTATATATTTTTTTATTCAGCAGTGCATAAGCTCAGATGCACTTAACACCTAATGTATACATACCTTCGATGTATTGACTTACTTTTGTTACTTAGTTTGCACATTCCTCTAAAAAATGTTTCATCAACTACTGTAGTTTAAATTGCGTAACATAATTTTATAAATTAGCAGTAAATATTATTAGAGCTCATGATATGTTTTAGTTTTATATGTTATGGTTATTGATTCAAACTATAATATTAATTCAGTATACATATATACTTATAATTTTGTGCCATATAGAATGAGTTAGAACCTACAGTTTTTTTTCTTAAAACTACATAACAATTTGATCTATTTCTAATATTAATTTGGCACAGAGAAGCCCAAATTACGAGATAATTTTATTGCATAATAATATGTAATAATTACATGACTGAATATAATTCTATACGTATATTGAAAATTGAAAAAAATTGAAATTGAAATTTTCAAACTATAACACGCAAATTTATTCATTTTAAAACCTGATGTACACTACTTTAAAAGCACCCACCCATTCTATGACTTGTTTCCCAATTAATCTGTTTTGAAGACACCAAATTCATAGATACATTATGTGTTTCATACAATGGTTTAATGGTCATTTAGAAATAAGACTGTCATGATTCCTAGAGCAGAGATCATGACAGGTATTGCTGTATTTGCAGTTATTGGTAATATTATAGTATAATGTATAATGCAACAGATAAAAGCTAATGTTAGATTTCAAGTTTGAGTTTGAGTCACCCATATCACGTCAGATTACAGTTATTGCTTCTCACCTTTGGCAAGCTGCAAATTGTAAGTGTTTTTATAATTTCGCATTCTATGATATCACTAGGCCTGTGTTTTTTTATAATGATGAGGAATTACGTAAATAAAAGCATTGCTTGTCAGTAACCTTTTGCTAAAGAATGTGTCCTTGTCCACAAGGGATTTTATCTTTGAAGTCTCATAATTGTAAAAATAATAGTTGCATTGCAAACTCTTACAGAGTTACAGCTCAATGTTTTGTTTAGCAAATAACTACTCAGACATATGCTGAAAACATGTATATGTCAAATACACAACTTTGGTTGATGCTCATGTGCTATATCAATTATAATTCTAAATATTTGAAAAAATATCCCAACACTGCACGCTGCTTATAATTGGCTTCATTGAATAACTATATATAAATTTAAACTGTAGCTGTTTGACAACATAAATTTTAAATTTATACGAATGCAAAATACTCTCAACCTATGCAATAATATATAAATACATGTAATTGTCATCATTTTAGTAGAGTTTGTTTACTGCTTGGTATATTCAACATTTTCATGCTTTTTATATCAAATATTTTTATGCATAAAAAAGAAATAAATAATTGTTTTTTATACTGATATAATAATTATGTGATGAAGTTGTGGTTTTTATAATAAGGAAATTCGTAGTTGACTGCTGTTCATACTTTGCACATAAGACATTTGCTTCAGGGTATTAGTTCATATTGTATGGTAATTTCATGAGCTGCCTCAAATGTTCAAATATATAAAGCTACTACAGACTGTTATTTGCTCTAGAATTGTTATTATATTATATGATTTAAAAAAATTCAAATTAGTGAATGATTGAGGTGTCATGAAACAGACAAAAATAGATTTAGTGACCAAATTGTTTATCATTTTAAAGATTTGATGTTGACATATGAACTTTGTAATAGCTAGGCTCCACTCCATAAGGCTGATTACTGCAGAGACTATAAATAATTACAGATAGCGCTTAGTGATGAACTGCACAGTTTCAGAAATATACATTTACAATATAAGTCAGATAACTGTAAATGGCAAATATTTCAATCAAAGTGGTTTGCATTATTACCTTTGCAAAAATTAGCAAGTTATCTTATATGCTAAGCTTGAGTTGAAGCGTTTTACATTACAAGGTTTTTCCTATAACTGTGTATTAATCTATAAATAATAAGTAAGAGGTTTCAACGTACGTTATGCTTGTTATATTTGTGATAGTGATGTAAGATTTAGTTATGTAATAATATATTTTTTGCCCAAATAATGCTCCCTATAATACCTGCGCTCTGGCACCTCATGAATTCATAATCACACTGTATATCATCATGCGGAAATATATTCCATAACCCAGATAGTTCTACATATCAATATTTCTTATTTTAATGCTATAAGTATAGTGCAGATTATACTACACTAAGTTTACATATAGATAATTTTCTAAAGAGCTTCTGTCAAACCCTTAATGGCTGCGTGTTTATATAACTTTATTGCTTGTTGAGATTGAGAAATAAAAACTTTTTCAGAAAAAGATAATAATATAGTGAGTAAAATGGCAGTTGAGTGATTGAACGAAGATTTTTGCAATTCTAAAAATTGTGCAAATAGAATTGACAATATGTTATTACATTGAGTTTATACAGTGCAAGTTGTGAGGGCTGGGAAGTTGCAGACGCATGTGTCTAAATCAAACTTGAGTCCATAAGGACAAGAGTGAACTTGTGAAGGAAGAGTAGCTGTCTCTTGAGTAAATTTCTGACAGTGTGTACCAGGTACTTGTCTGTATGTGTTACCGTTCTCTGTGCAGCTTGCTGTAAATATACAAAATATTGTGTGGAACATGTTGTTGAATTAAGCACAATGTTTAGAATGCTAATTCACTTTTGTATGAGATAAGATATATTATCTACTATTTCAAACTAAATTCCCTTCAAATTATTATATGTTATTTTAATTTTACAAGATTATTTTATATAGCAGGTCAACCAAGCCATAAAAGATTGATTTGGCGTTTCTCTAATTATTATTGTAGCGTAGAATAAAAAATGCTGATATATAATTACCATGTATACTTACGTCCAGGGTTAGGGGTTAGGGTATAAGGTGCAGGGCAGTATTGTGGACAGACAGTGTCCGTAGGAAAATTACAGACACAAGTTTTCACATCAAACTGTAGACCATATGGACATTTTAGAGTTTCAGCTGGGAGGAAAGCAGTTCTCTGAGTGAAACTTCTACAATCATCACTTGATACTGGGGAGTAGTAGTTACCCTTCTCAAAGCAGGTGCACTCATCAACTGAAATAGAAAAATATCAAATGACAATGCATTTGTTTCAAAGGAACTAATTAGTGAACTTTCAGCTGTAACAAAAAGTCAATAGGCCTAATATAAGGTTTTATATTATGTTTAGAGTTGTTGCGCTGTGTACTCACAATGGATAAATACAGGGATTGATGCTTGGTTTATTTTACTGTTGCGTAACTAATTCATAGTTATCAAGCAATATTAGATTATTTTTCAATATCAATAATCACCACATTATTAAAAAGTTGTCAAATGCTTTTTTCTTTAAACATATGAGTCATGATACTTTTTGTTTTGCAAGAACTGCACACAAGGTTAGACATATTTTTACAAATCACATCGCCAACTTTTTTTTACTATAACAATGTTCAGAGAAACTCGTGCAATAATTATTATAGAGGGCTTTGCCTCTTCAAACACTGACTAGAAGAATTTAACTTGGTGAATTATTGGCCCGAAAGTAATTATAAACATAATCTATATTAGTGACATACCATGAACTGGCTGAGATTCATTTGACATTAGGCCTAGCACAATAGAGTATCTTACCTTTTACTTCTGAACTCTAAGTTTTCATTTAATTTTCAACTTAAAACAGTTGTTAAAAAAATATTCATCAGGTTAAAGCTAAAATAATGAAATTAAAATTTTTGAATCAAATATAACATAAAATGTAACTCACCAACAATATGCCCAGGTGTTGTTGGTTGGTAGGGTGGTTGAGTAGTAGTTGTTGGATGAGGTCCAATATAGCTGGCTGAAACCACAGCTATTGTCACCAATGAAAATATAGCGCTGACTTTAGTTTGCATCATGTTGATTAAATTCTAAAATAATATCACCATTTTGTGACAATAATACAAATTTTATTTTGAATGCACAAAATCTATTAAAATTTAGCTTCAACAAGACAAGTTTAATCTAGAAATATTTAGCTGATTCTTTTTAATTGAATGAAACTAAATATAATATTGTCGTTCAAAACTTTGCACCTAAATTACCCTGTATTTATAGCAGTGTATATATAGTGATAGTTTCAACCTAATTCATAATCAGAGAATATTCTATTTATACTTACATTAGATTTTTTGTTGGTAGAAGGTTTTTACAGACTTGTTGGTTTGGAATAACCTCAATAGTCCACTCAGCAAACTTATATACCAAAATAAGTGTCAAAGTTCAAGCTATGTTGTCTATCCAAACCAGGAACCTAAAATATATGGTTGTGTTGCAATAAGTTGCAATCAGTTGTGTGGGCACATTACTCAAGTACCAGTGGAGTTGCTCCATTTCTGTCAGCATTTATTTTGAGTTCCATTACTTTAAAATTATTCATCATGTTTTGCTTGTAATATTTTGTTCATGTGTTACATATTTTCAACTTTCCTGCTTCAATAATTATAGTCCTTTTAGGCTGGTAGAAGGATGTTTTGGTACCAAAACTAGTTGGTTCTTCTTATATTTAAAGACTACGGGTTTATGGCTATTATAAAGTTTTATGTTATATATTTTGTTATTATGTAACATGTAGTTATGGAATATGTTTTTGTTACACGTTTTACTATTATACAGGTTGCTGTTGTATAATTGATATTTTATATATTGCCATTTTATATGTTGATATTACAAGTGTAGATATCATATAATTTCTATTATATATACATGTATATATATATATATATATATATATATATATATATATATATATATATATATATATATATATATATACCTAACACATTTGATATTAATTAGATATTTGTTAAATACGCAATATAAGATTTCTAACAGTGTTACAAAAGATAAATAATTTAACTTTAAAAGCTAAATTGGTAATTGTATTAAAACTTGTGTGCAAAAGATAGTTTTTCTCAATATAAAGTATTTTTTACAGATATTATTACATCATGGCGAAGCATTGTATTTAACTGATCATATGCTCTGCCAACTGATGAGTGTTTAAAGAATGAACATTTTACAAGAGCAATAATGTTGTGTTGGTGTTACAACATGTTATTACATGCCACAAACTGAAGCAAAGTTTATTAGTATGCATGTGTGTCATGCCACTAGTCTATGATGATCAGAGATCAGGTCAATATCATGACACTAATATTTTGACTGGATTGATTCAATTGATGTCACTGGGGTAGGGTAATCAGTTCCTATCCTGATAATGAAACTGTTTAAACGGTAAACGTAACAAATAAACAAAATATTAGCCAGTTCATTGTATGTAGACAGATTTTTGTCTAATTATATATCTAAATAAAATGCACATGATAGGATATGATTAACATTATGATATATTGTATAGTGGAGGTGACAGCAACTGATGTTACAATCATTTTGAGTGCCACTTATCATGTTATTACAGTTATTGCTTCTTCCTGTTGGCATGCTTCTCATTGTGAGTGTTTTTATAATTTCACATTCTATGATATCACTAGACCTGTGTTTTTATACTGATAAGGAATTACGTAGATAGCTAACATTGCATGTCAGTAACTTTTTGCTAAAGAATGTGTCATGGTCCACAAAGGATTTTATCTTTCAAGTCTCCAAATAGTAAACATAATAGTTGCATTGCAAACTCTTACAGGTTTAAACCTCAGCACTTTGTTTACTATATAACTACTCAAATATGTTTGAAAGAAGCTTATGTGTGAAATACTCGAACATGGTTGATGCTCATATGCCATCTTACAGCTAGTCTTAAGAATTTGAAAAATATTTCAATTATGTATCCTGTTTATAAACAGGGTTGGGGTAATTGTAATTTGTAATTGATGTATGATAATGTAATTGTAGCTGTAATTGTCGTTGATTACATATCTAATGTAATTGATTTTTTGCAATTGCTTTATAATTACATGTCAATTACTTAAAACTTTTAAATCTTAGGAGTTTCATACTTTTTCTACCATGCCACTGTTAACTAACAAGTTCAGATTTATAATTTAATGTAGTATATAGTATCACTGCTGAGAACAAAAGAAATTCAGCACTGTCAAAATTGCCCCTGGTATTTGAACCCTAACTTCTATTTATCCCTTATGAGAACAAAAGTATTTGTAATTGTAATTAACTACATTACTTTTTAACTTTTTGCCATATCATATCGTTTATTGTATGGTAAATATTTTTATTAATTTATTATTTTATCTGTAAAAACAACAAAAGATAGTTTGTTGATTAGTGTTATATAATAATTTTGTAACAAATTTGCATTTTTATGTTGTAGGAAGGAAAGCATGGTTTTTGTGTGTTCTGATATTCAACAAATTTAATCTTGTTGTTGATTTTTGCTTCTTTTGACGTTCATACTTTGCACAAAATATTTACTTCAGGGATTAGCGATGGCATATAAGTTTTTTCAGATGTTGAAGTATAGAAAGCCCTACAGATTGCTGTTTCTTGAACGTTCTGTTTTAAAAAAGTCATTATAAAATTAAAAAAAGAATTCAGAAACCATATATAAAAAAAACTAAAAATATATTTAGTGACCACATAATTTATTGCTTCAGAAAATAATTGTTGGCATATGGATATTGGAAACAGCACAAAATAGTTTGTTGATTAGTGCTATATAATAAATTTGTAACAAATTTTCAATTTTCGTTGCAGGAAAAAAGCATGGTTTTGGCGTGTTCTGATGTTCAACAAATTTAATCTTGTTGTTGATTTTTGCAACTTTTGACGTTCATATTTTGCACAAAGCATGCATTTAATTCATGGAATCAGTGCATATTTGCATAGTGATGGCATATGAGTTGTTTCAGATGTTCAAGTATAGAAAGCGGTACAGATTGCTGTTTCTTGAACGTTCTGTTTTAAAAAAGTCATTATAAAATTAAAAAAAGAATTCAGAAATCGTATATAAAAAAACTAAAAATAGATTTAGTGACCACATTATTGCTTCAGAAAATAACTGTTGGCATAATGATATAAAATTTTGAACCGGCTCTCTGCATATAGTTGATTAGATTTATTACGAATATTTATTACAGCTGTAACTTATTTAGGTGCAGTAGTAGCTAGAAAGGTTTTGATAGTCTTAAGTCTTAGTTCGTTAATTTCTAATATATAGACAACAAAATTTTCAATTTGTTCGTTGCATACTCCATGCATCTACCTGAACTTATTAACTGTATGAGCTTGGCCATCTAAAAATTAAATTAAATTTCATCACAAATAGCTCTACTTTTTTATAAATCTATTGATCTATGAATACTATGCAACAAAATTAGTTCATTATTATTTTGATAAACATACTGTAAAGTGCGTGTGTGTGTAAGTGTTCTTGTGTGTGCATGTGTGCGTGTGTACGTGTGTGCGTGTGTGCGTGTGTGCGTGTGTACGTGTGTTCTTATGTGCGTGTATGCGCGTGTGTGCGTGTGTGTGCGTGTGTGCGTGTGTAGTTTTGTGCAAGTCTAACGTTGGAATTGCTGATGAATAAAGTATATTCTATAATGACTCAAAAATACGGTAGTATACTAAGGTGCTAACAAGCACAAAGGCAGAATTGTTGACATTACTGCGCAGTGAGAATACACGTAGTCAGCAGGTAAATTAGTTGTCATGCAACTCAAAAAGCTAAAAGACTAGAACTGGACTAGAATATTGTATTAAAAATTATTTTTATTTTGCTGTCAAGCATAATGTATTTAATTATAGTATTACATTGACTCTACATATAGATAAATTAACAAAGATTAGATATGTTTATAAAACTTTATTGTTTGCTGAAATTGAGAAGCAAAAACTTCATCATTTAATTACAGGAGCAGATAAAGGAGTAAAATAGCAGTTGAATGATTGAACCGAGCTGTTTTGCAAATTGTGCAAATATACAGTAATGCGAAAAAGTTTAAGGACCCTTGCAGAAATTTCTATGTATCTTGTTTAATAGGCATTTCTTGTAAGTTATTAACATTTTCCTGCAAGTTCTATATATCAAAATGACCCTTAGAATGTGAACTACAATTTCCACCTTATAAATTCTTACTTTTGTGATGTTTTCCACCCATTTTCGGGCCAACTACACAAGCAGTTAGAGAAGCGCAACTCCTGTATTTTTATGTAACCAAAGTTTATCGCTTTTTATAACCACAAAAGGCTAAATAGTGAAATTTGACTTAGTGCATGGCATCATGTTATCATAAGGTATGACTTTCCTTCATAATTTGAAACCTGTCATTCAGTTGTGAGCTTTTACATGGTGTCCACTTGGGTGCTGCGCATAGACAAAATGAGAGCTGTAAATCTTACTTCAGAAACAAGGTTTGTAATAATTTTTTTGCATAAGGAAGGTTATTCAATTAGGAAAGTATCTGAGAAGGTTGGCAAAGCAAAGACAACTGTACATCAAATTATCAAGAAGTTTATGGAGACTGGCAGTGTAGCAGATGGACCTGAAAGTGGACGACCAAAACTAAGCACACCCAGAGATGACACGGTTCTCATTGGGATCAGTAAAAAAGGATCGCCATAAAACAAGTCCTGAGTTGGCAAGGAATGGTCAGAATTAACAGGAACACCGGCTTTGACATCCCTGATAAGGCAAGATTGCTGAGCCATGGTCTACATGGCCGCAAAGCAAGAGGAAGCCTCTACCAACCGAGAAGCAGCAAAAAACCGGCTACGGTGGGCCAGGGAGCATGGTAGTTAGACAGTGAATGATTAGAAAAAGTAATTATTTCAGATGAATCCATATTTAATGTGGACAATCATCCTGGAAACTGCTGTGTTAGAAGATACCAGTATGAGAAATATAGCCGCCAATGTATACTTATAACAATTAAGCACCCTATAATCAGTGTTATGTTTTGGGGTTGTATAACATCAAAAGGTGTAGGTCGACTCAGTATTTGCTCTGGAATGATGTTAATACCCAAAAATATATAGATAATTTCAATGCTAAACTTCTTCCAATTATAAAAAAACTTTTTTTAAATGAAATTTTCATATTTCAAGATGACAATGCACCATGCCATTGGGAGAAGAGTATTAAAGAATGAATGAAAAAGCAGACGGTCTCAACGCTCAACTGGCCAGCACGAAGCCCTGACTTGAACCCTATAAAAAATTATGATCAAGAATGGCTAAAATAGTCTCCTCAAAGAAGCCAACAACTAAGGTGACACTCATAGAGTCTGTAATTCATGCATGGCATCATGTCGTGACTGAAAGCGAGTTGGAGAAGCTGTACGAGTCGATGCCGACTTCTGATTAAGAATAAAGGCTGGCCCACAAAATATTGATACTAAAATTGAGTGCACTGTGTGTTGCAATGCTGCTATAGGGTGTATAAAAACCCCATATAATATTTTTCTATAGTTTAAGTAAAATATTCTGATGTCATACAGTACACACAAATTGTGAGAGCATCGAATAATTCCCATATACGGATAGTATCTCACTGTTTCACCCTAATTTTGAGAGAATGTAGAAAGAGGCATTAATAACTTATATGAATGAGATAAGGAGATCTTAAGGATCATTTTGATAGGCACCATGCCTATGGAAATGCTTTTGTTATGTCTTAAAATTAGCTTGGAACATTGCTATTATGGAAAACAGTGAGGCGTCCTTAAACTTTTTCACAGCACTGTAGAAGTGACAATGTTATTACATTGAGTTTATACAGAGCAAGTTGTGAGGGCTGGGAAGTTGCAGACGCATGTGTTTAAATCAAACTTGAGTCCATAAGGACAGGAGTGAACTTGTGGAGGAAGTGTAGCTGTCTCTTGAGTAAATTTCTGACAGTGTGTACCAGGTACTTGTCTGTATGTGTTACCGTTCTCTGTGCAGCTTGCTGTAAATATACAAAATATTTTGTGCTCAAATTTCAAAATGCCAACTTTCACTTTTGTATGAGACCAAATACTGTTTTTACTAATTCAAAATAATTTCCCTGCAGATTATTATATGTTATTTTAATTCTGCAAGATTATTTCATATAGCAGGTCAACCAAACTATATAAGATTGATTTCGTTTTTCTCTAATTATTATAATAGCTTAGAATAAGAAATGCTGATATATAATTTCCATGTATACTTACGTCCAGGGTTAGGAGTTGGGGTATAAGGTGCAGGGCAGTATTGTGGACAGACAGTATTCGTAGGAAAATTACAGACACAGGTTTTCACATCAAACTGTAGACCATATGGACATTTTAGAGTTTCAGCTGGGAGGAAAGCAGTTCTCTGAGTGAAACTTCTACAATCATCACTTGATACTGGGGAGTAGTAGTTACCCTTCTCAAAGCAGGTGCAGTCATCAACTAAAATAGAAAAATATCAAATGACAATGCATTTGTTTTGAAATAGCCAATTAATAAATTTCACAATGTCATGAAATGTAAATACTGAGTTGTTGCCCATAATAAATAAATATTTACTATACAACTATTTGTCAATATATTGACAGCAATGTCTGATATATTATTATTAGAAGTTTAGCAAATATTTTCCTTATAGATAAATAAAAGCACATACAACTATTGTTTTGTAAGGATTGCATGTGATATGTTGTACATGTATTCACCACTGAAATTTATTAGTGGGGTATTGCTAAACTTTATCATCGCAATCCTTGAGACAATCCAGCAATGATCAGAAGTTTTGCTTTTTGCTATATGTTTGCAATATGCACGACTTGATAGATTACTGACACAAAACAAATCTTAAGATATCTATTTTTGTGACATAATTATTGTGAAATTGCTAGGATTTAATAGAAAATTCTAGCACAGTATACTATCATATACCTTTTACTTTGGAACCTTAAATTTTATATTATACACCACCTCTTACCTAATTAAATTTTTGCTTAAATTTTCAAATTAAAACAGCTGTTGGAAGAATATTTGGCAGGTTCAACTGCTACAATAATGAAATATAACTTTTTAATCAAATGTAAAGTAAAATGTAACTCACCAACAATATGCCCAGGTGTAGTTGGTTGGTAGGGTGGTTGAGTTGTAGTTGTTGGATTATGTGCAATATAGCTGGCAGAAACCACAGCTAATGTCACCAATGAAAATATAGCACTGGCCTTAGTTTGCATCATGTTGATTGAATTCTAAAATAATATCACTATTTTGTGAGAATAAAACACAATATTTTTCCGTGAATGCACAATGTGTATTGAAACCTAGTTTCAAAAAGACAAGTTTGCTTTAAAAACAGTTAGATTGCGCCTTTGATTGCACCAAAATAAATATAATAATACTTTTTAAAGTTTCACACCTATATAAAACAGACTATATTTATAGCTGTATAATATGGTGATAGTTTCAACTTTATATAATGAGATAAATTTTTATACTTACATTAAGTTTATTCTTGGTAGAAGGTTTTTACAGACTTGTTGGTTTGGAATAACCTCAATAGACAACTCAGCTAACTTATATATTAGAAAAAATGTCCAAGTTCAAGCTATGTTAAGTTTACCACAACAAGAAACCAACAACATATGATTGTATTGCTTCAGGTTGCAATAATTTAAGTTACGTAGTGTGCACATTACACAAGTATGAGCAGAGCTGCACCATTTCTGTCAGGATATGTACTTTGAGTTCTGTTAATTTAAAATTATTCATCATGTTTTGTTTGTCACTTGTTTATGTGATACATGTTTTGAACCTTCCTGTTGCAATAATTATAGTTAGAAATTCAGCAAGAGATTTTATTTTGGCTAATAGAAGGATGGTTTGCTACCCAAAAAAATGAGTTCTTTTTATCTTTATACAGAAACCCAAATTTTATTTCATTTTGATAAATAATCATTTAGTGTATTTAAATCTAAACACTTCAGGAGTCTTATCTATGACTAAAAACTAAGCCAACATCTAAAACAATACATAGGCCCAACATACTTTGGACTGCATGCAATAGACTGTAAAAAAGTTAATAATATAACCAGTTTAAGAAATATGATTATAGCCTTCAGCATATATATTTTATAGATATAAAAATTAATGCAAAAACATGCAGCTGAAAAGCAATAAGATCTTCATGAAAATTTTTCCAAATCTAATGAAATTTTGTTTTGATTGTCAGATGTAGGTGTCCAACTTTTTTGTAAAATAGAAGCTTGCGCAAGGAAGCACCATCAAAATCATTGCTGCTAATATAATACTATGAGCTCTACGTTACTACTATAACAAAACTATAGATTTAAAGTGATATATAAAGTTTCTGTTATTTATTTTGTTACAATATAATATGTGGTTAAATTGTATATGTTTTGATTACAGGTTTTGCTATAATATAGGTTGCAATTGCAGAATTGATATTTCATGTATTGCCATGTTATATGTTGATATTGCTTATGTAGACTTTGTATATAATTGCTTATATAAATATAAGTGTAATATATATGTGTGCGTGAGCGCTTGCGCTGTGTGTGTGTATAAAAGCCAAAATTGTAACTCAGCTAATATATTTTGTCCCAGTTTGTCACCCTGTGCGAGGAGATAAAATAATCATAAACTTGTTTATTACTGCATATATACTCATAATGTTGTAAGCAGAACATTGGGCCTGCAATATTTTATATCTTTACATAATTGACATCATCGCCTGTTTGTTTTGGCTGATAAGGGCATATTGTAGGCTATAAGTTTGGTCTTGTTGATTACCAGTTTCAACATTTATAGAGACTAGTTGAAACTAATAACAAAAAATATATTGTTTCTCCATATTCATATTTCACAGGGTCTACACATTTTAAAGTTTTGTGAACAAGCTTTTCTGTATCAGTTTACAATTACGATTTAAGCTTTTTGGTAAACTTTTTAGTTAATGCGCATAATTGATAATTGTGAATTGATAACTGATAATTGATAATTGGTATAGAAATTAAATGAGTTGGTCATCTTTCAATTACTGCATTCCTATGCTTCGAATAGATCTGTACCGGATGTTCATATGCACAATGGCGGTTTCATTTGATTGACACGCTGTCTTGATAGAAAATTTATGTGAATAATGTGAGGAATGGGGTTGTATTAATAATTGTGTAGGCATGCACTAATTGCTAATTTTGTTATGAATATTAATTTCAAATAGAAATATATATCTATATAATATATAACTCAATCTGTGTACAGCATCTGCTTTAAGTTTTGTCTACTATAATGCATATAGATAAAGACACATATTTTGCTTTGCAATTCTTCATCAATCTAAACCACAACATACTTTATGAAAATCGATACTACCTAAATATTTGCTGAATGAGCAATATAAAATTGTTAACCGTGTAGCAAAAGTTAAAGAGTTAATAATCCAAGTTTCAAAATTCTTTTAACTCAAAAAGCTATTTGGTAACTATTGAAAAAATCATGTGCAGAAAATATTTTTTTACAGAAAACACTACATCGTGGTGAACCTTTTATTTAATTTATTATTGTACTATGCCAACTGATTATTGTTCAAATGATTTACTATTTACAGAAACAATGATAATGTGGTGCATGGTGTTACAACATATATAGTACTACATAATATGCAACAAAATGAAGTAAAGTTTGTTAGTCTGCATGTGTGTCATATACCACTATAGTCCATGATGATTAGAGAAGTCACAATCATTATATTCTACTGTTATTTTTCTTGTTTCAATTGTTGTCAATAAGATACATTTATCAACTCTCATCCTCATAATGAAAGTGATTACATACTAAACACATCAAATAAGCAAAGCAATAGCCTATGCAGTTCATTTTATGTATACAGACTTCTGCCTAAACCTCCTCTCTATGGAAACTGCGGACTTCTTCTAATACAGTATTTTATTTATATATAATTTTATTCAGCAGTGTATAAGCTCCGATGCACTTGAAATCTAATGTATAAATACCTTCTATGTATTGACTTACTTTTCTTACACAGTTTGCACATTCCTCTAGAAAATGTTTCATCAACTACTGTAGTTTAAATTGCATAACACAATTTTAGAAATTAGCAATAAATATAATTAGAGCTCATGATAATTTTTAGTTTTATATGTTATGGCTATTGATTCAAACTGTACTATTAATTCAGTATACATATACACTTATAATTTTGTGCCATATAGAATGAATTAGAACCTACAGTTTTTTTCTTAAAACCACATAACAAGTTGATCCATTTCTAATTTTAATTTGGCACAGAGAAGCCCAAATTACGAGATAATTTTATTGCTTAATAATATGTTATAATTACATGACTAATTATAATTCTATACGTATATTGAAAATTGAAAATAATTAAAATTCAATATTTTAAACTATAATATACAAATTTATTTGTTTTAAAATCTGATGTACACTATTTTAAAAGCACCCACCCTTTTATGACTTGTTTCCCAATTAATCTGTTTTGAAGACCACTCAATTTATAGATCCATTATGTTGTTTCATACAATGATTTAATGGTCATTTAGAAATAAGACTGTCATGATTCCTAGAGTAGAGATCATGACAGGTATTGCTGTACTTGCAGTTATTGGTAATTTATTATAGTATTATTTATAAGGCAACTGATGAAAGCTAATATTAGATTTCAAGTTTGAGTTTGAGTCACACGTATCACGTCAGATTACAGTTATTGTTTCTTCCCTTTGGCAAGTTGCAATGTGAGTGTTTTTTATAATTTCACATTTTATGATATCACTAGGCCTGTGTTTTTATACTGATAAGGAATTACGTAGATAGCTAACATTGCATGTCAGTAACCTCTTGCTAAATAATGTGTCCTGGTCCACAAAGGATTTGATCTTTCAAGTCTCCAAATAGTAAACATAATAGTTGCATTGCAAATTCTTACAGGGTTAAAGCTCAGAACTTTGTTTACTATATAACTAATCAGACATGTTTGAAAGAAGCTTATGTGTGAAGTACTCGGACACGGTTGATGCTCATATGTCATCTTACAGCTAGTGTTAAGAATTTGAAAAATGTTTCAATTCTATAACCTGCTTATAATTGACTTCCTTAAACAACCATTTTAATTTGAACTGTAATTGTTTGGTACCACGAATTTTAAACTAACACGTTTTATATACTTGCATTATAATGTGTGCTATCATTATATAAATATGTGTTTTTGCCATAATTTTGGTGGAGCATAATATTCAAATTTTGGTATTCAATATCGTATCATTTATCGTATGTTAAATATTTTTATTAATTCATTGTTTCATCTGTAAAAACAGCAAAAAATAGTTCGTTGAGTAGTGTTATATAATAAATTTGTAACAAATTTGCAATTTTACGATGTAGGAAAAAAAGCATGGTTTTAGCCTGTTCTGATGTTCAACAAATTAAATCTTCTTGTTGATTTTTGCAATTTTTGACATTCATATTTTGCACAAAACATGCATTTAATTCATGGAATCAGTGCATATTTGCATAGTGATGGCATATGAGTTGTTTCAGATGTTACAGTATAGAAAGCACTACAGATTCCTGTTTCTTGAATATTCTGTTCTGAAATTGTTATTATAAAAATAAAAAATAATTCAGAAAACATACCTATATAAAGATCTCAAAAATGACTGAAAATAGATTTAGTGACCACATTATTGATTTCTTCAGAAAATAACTGTTGGCATAACGATATAAACTTTTGAACCAACTCCTTGCGTATAGTTGATTGGAGTTATTATGAATATTTATTACAGCTGTAACTTATTTAGGTGCAGTAGTAGCTAGAAAAATGTTGATAGTCTCAAGTCCTAGTTCAGTTATTTCTAATATATATAGACAACAAATTTTTCAATTTGCTCATTGCATCCTCCACGCATCACCTGAATTTATTAACTGTATGAGCTTGGCCATCTAAAAATTAAATTAAGTTTCATTACAAATAGCTCTACTTTTTTATAAATGTATTGATCTACAATACTATGCAACACAATTAGTTCATTAATATTTTGATAAAATACTGTAAAGTGTGTGTCTGTGTTTGTGAGTGTTCTTGTATGCGTGTGTGCATGTGTGTGTGCGTGCGTGTGTTCTTGTGTGCGTGTGCTCGCGTGAGCGCGTGTGCGCGGGTGTGTGTGTGAGTGTGTGTGTAGGTTTGTGCTAGTCTAACGTTGGAATTGATGATGAACAAAGTATATTCTATAATGACTCAAAAATATGATATAGTATACTAAGGTGCTAACAAGCACAAAGGCAGATTGGTTGACACTACTGCGCAGTGAGAATACACATAGTCAGCAGGTAAATTAGTTCTCATGTAACTCAAAAAGCTAGAAGACTAGAATTGGACTAGAATATTACATTATAAATAATTTTTATTTTGCTGTCAAGCGTAATGTATATAATTATAGTATTACACTGACTCTACATATAGATAAATTGATCAAGATTAGATATGTCTATAAAACTTTATTGTTTGCTAAAATTGAGAAGCAAAAACTTTATCATTTAATTACAGGAGCAGACAAAGGAGTAAAATAGCAGTTGAATGATTGAACTGAGCTGTTTTGCAAATTGTGCAAATATAGAAGTGAAAATTTTATTACATTGAGTTTATACAGAGCAAGTTGTGAGGGCTGGGAAGTTGCAGACACATGTGTCTAAATCAAACTTAAGTCCATAAGGACAGGAGTGAACTTGTGGAGGAAGTGTAGCTGTCTCTTGAGTAAATTTCTGACAGTGTGTACCAGGTACTTGTCTGTATGTGTTTCCATTCTCTGTGCAGCTTGCTGTAAAAATACAGGATAATGTGTGGAACTTGCTAAATTGTGCTCAGATTTTGAAATGCCAATTTTCACTTTTGTATGAGACCAAAAACTTTTTTTCCTAATTAAAAATAATTTCCCTGCAAATTATTATATGTTATTTTAATTTTACAAGATTATTTCATATAGCAGGTCAACCAAGCTATATAAGATTGATTTGGTGTTTCTCTAATTATTATAAATACATAGAATAAGAAATACTGACATGTAATTTCCATGTATACTTACGCCCAGGGTTAGGAGTTGGGGTATAAGGTGCAGGGCAGTATTGTGGACAGACAGTATCCGTAGGAAAATTACAGACACAAGTTTTCACATCAAACTGTAGACCATATGGACATTTTAGAGTTTCAGCTGGGAGGAAAGCAGTTCTCTGAGTGAAACTTCTACAATCATCACTTGATACTGGGGAGTAGTAGTTACCCTTCTCAAAGCAGGTGCACTCATCAACTAAAGTTACAAACATAAAATAGCAATGCATTTGTTTCAAAATAGCCAATTAATAAATTTCACAATGCCATGAAATGTAAATACTGAGTTGTTGCCCATAATAAATAAATATTTACTATACAAATATCTGTCAATATATTGACAGCAATGTCTGATATGTTTTTCTTAAAAGTTTAACAAATATATTTCCTATAGATAAATAAAAGCACATACAAATATTGTTTTGCAAAAATTGCATGTAATATGTTGTACATGTATTCACCACTGAAATTTATTAGTGAGGTATTGCTAAACTTTATTATCACAATTCTTGGAACATTCCAGCATTGATTAGAGGTTTTGCTTTTTGATATATGCTGGCAATATGCACGGCTTGATGGATTATTGACACAACACAAATCTTAAGATATCTATTTTTGTGACAATTATTGTGAAATTGCTGGGATTCAATGAAAAATTCTAGCACAGTATACTATCATATACCTTTTACTTCTGAACCCTAAATTTTATATTATACACCACCTCCTACTACTGAACCCTAATGAAATTTTCGCCTAAATTTTCAAACTAAAACAGCTGTTGGAAAAATATTCAGCAGATTAAATTGCTACAACTATGAAATTAAAATTTTTTAATCAAATATAACACAAAATGTAACTCACCAACAATATGCCCAGGTGTAGTTGGTTGGTAGGGTGGTTGAGTAGTAGTTGTTGGATTAGGTCCAATATAGCTGGCAGAAACCACAGCTATTGTCACCAATGAAAATATAGCGCTGACTTTAGTTTGCATCATTTTGATTAAATTCTAAAATAATATCACCATTTTGTGAAAATAAAACATAATATTTTTCCTTGAATGCACAATGTGTATTGAAACTTAGTTTGCACCGAAATAAATATAATAATACTTTTCAAAGTTTTCCACCTATATAGAGCAGACTATATTTATAGCTGTATAGTACGATGATAGTTTCAACTTTATATAATGAGAGAAATTTTTATACTTACATTAAGTTTATTCTTAGTAGAAGGCTTTTACAGACTTGCTGGTTTGGAATAACCTCAATAGACAATTCAGCTAACTTATATACCAGAAAAAATGTCAAAGTTCAAGCTATGTTAAGTTTACCACAACAAGGAACCAACAACATATGCATGATTGTATTGCTTCAGGTTGCAATAATATATGTTACGTAGTGTGCACATTACACAAGTACCGGCAGAGTTGCACCATTTCTGTCAGGATATGTACTTTGAGTTCTGTTAGTTTAAAATTATTCATCAGGTTTTGTTTGTCACTTGTTTATGTGATACATGTTTTCAACCTTCCCGTTGCAATAATTATAGTTAGAAGTTTTGCAAGAGATTTTATTTTGGCTGGTAGAAGGATGGTTTGCTTCCCAAAAAAATGAGTTCTTTTTATTTTTATACAGAAACCCAAATTTTATTTAATTTTGATAAAAAATAATTTAATGTATTTAAATCTAAACAATTCAGGAGTTTTATATACTATGAGCTCTACATTACTACTATAACAAAACTATAGATTTAAAGTGATATTATAAAGTTTCTGTTATGTATTTTGTTACAATATAGTATGTGGTTAAATTGTATATGTTTTGATTACAGGTTTTGCTATTATATGGGTTGCAATTGCAGAATTGATATTTCATGTATTGTCATGTTATATGTTGATATTGCAAATGTAGACTTTGTATATAATTGCTTTTATAAATATAAATATAATATAGGCTATATATGTGTGTGTGTGTGTGTGTGTGTGTGTGTGTGTGTGTGTGTGTGTGTGTGTGTGTGTGTGTGTGTGTGTGTGTGTGTGTGTGTGTGTGTGTGTGTGTGTGTGTGTGTGTGTGTGTGTGTGTGTGTGTGTGTGTGTGTGTGTGTGTGTGTGTGTGTGTGTGTGTGTGTGTGTGTGTGTGTGTGTGTGTGTGTGTGTGTGTGTGTGTGTGTGTGTGTGTGTGTGTGTGTGTGTGTGTGTGTGTGTGTGTGTGTGTGTGTGTGTGTGTGTGTGTGTGTGTGTGTGTGTGTGTGTGTGTGTAGATTTGTGCTACTTCAACGTTGTGATTAATGATGCACAAAAGGCACAAAGGCAGATTTGTTGACATTACTGCGCAGTGAGAATACACGTAGTCAGCAGGTATATTAGTTGTCATGTAACTCAAAAACTAAAAGACTAGAACTGGACTAGAATATTATATTATAAATTATTTTCATTTTGCTGTCAAGCGTAATGTGTATAGTTATAGTATTACACTGATTCTACATGTATATAGATAAATTAACAAAGATTAGATATGTTTATAAAACTTTATTGTTTGCTGAAATTGAGAAGCAAAAACTTTATCATTTAATTACAGAAGCAGACAAAGGAGTAAAATAGCAGTTGAATGATTGAACTGAGCTGTTCTCCAAATTGTGCAAATACAATTGAAAATTTTTTATTACTTTGAGTTTATACAGAGCAATTTGTGAGAGCTGGGAAGTTGCAGACGCATGTGTCTAAATCAAACTTGAGTCCATAAGGACAGGAGTGAACTTGTGGAGGAAGAGTAGCTGTCTCTTGAGTAAATTTCTGACAGTGTGTACCAGGTACTTGTCTGTATGTGTTACCGTTCTCTGTGCAGCCTGCTGTAAATATACAAAATATTGTGTGGAACTTGCTAAATTGTGCTCAAATTTTGAAATGCCAATTTTCACTTTTGTATGAGACCGATTACTTTTTATACTAATTAAAAATAATCTCTCTGCAAATAATTATATGTTATTTTGACCAGATAATTTTTACTAATTCAAAATCATTTTCCTGCAAATTATTATGTTATTTTAATTACACAAGATTATTTCATATAGCAGGTCAACCAAACTATATAAGATTGATTTGGTTTTTCTCTAATTATTATAATAGCGTAGAATAAGAAATGCTGATATATAATTTCCATGTATACTTACGCCCAGGGTTAGGAGTTGGGGTATAAGGTGCCGGGCAGTATTGTGGACAAACAGTATCCGTAGGAAAATTACAGACACAGGTTTTCACATCAAACTGTAGACCATATGGACATTTTAGAGTTTCAGCTGGGAGAAAAGCAGTTCTCTGAGTGAAACTTCTACAATCATCACTTGATACTGGGGAGTAGTAGTTACCCTTCTCAAAGCAGGTGCAGTCATCAACTAAAGTTACAAACATAAAATGGCAATGCATTTGTTTCAAAATAGCTAATTGATAACTTTCACAATGTCATGAAATGTAAATACTGAGTTGTTGCCCATAATAAATAAATATTTACTATACAACTATTTGTCAATATATTGACAGCAATATCTGATATATTATTATTAAAAGTTTAACAAATGTATTCCCTATAAATAAATAAAAGCACATACAACTATTGTTTTGCAAGAATTGCATGTGATATGTTGGACATGTATCAACCACTGAAATTTATTAGTGGGGCATTTCTAAACTTTGTTATCAAAATCCTTGAGACATTCCAGCAACGATTAGAGAGTTTGCTTTTTGCTATATGCTGGCAATATGCATGACTTGATGGATAATTGACACAAAACAAATCTTAAGATATCTATTTTTGTGACATAATTATTGTGAAATTGCTGGAATTCAATGGAAAATTCTAGCCCCGTATACTATCATATACCTTTTACTTCTGAACCCTAAATTTTATATTATACATATACCATGTCTTATTACTGAACCCTAATTATATTTTTGCTTAAATTTTTAAATTAAAACAGCTGTTGGAAAAATATTCAGCAGATTAAATTGCTACAGTTATGAATTATAACTTTTCAATCAAATGTAAAGTGAAATGTAACTCACCAACAATATGCCCAGGTGTAGTTGGTTGGTAGGGTGGTTGAGTTGTAGTTGTTGGATTATGTGCAATATAGCTGGCAGAAACCGCAGCTATTGTCACCAATGAAAATATAGCACCGGCCTTAGTTTGCATCATGTTGATTGAATTCTAAAAGAATATCACCATTTTGTGAGAATAAAACATAACATTTTTCCTTGAATGCACAAAGTGTATTGAAACTAAGTTTCAAAAAAACGAGTTTGCTCTAAAAATAGTTAGATTGCGCCTTCGATTGCACCAAAATAAATATAATAATACTCTTTAAAGTTTCACACCCATATAGAACAGTCTGTATATTTATAGCAGTATAATATGATGATAGTTTCAACTTTATATAATGAGAGAAGTTTATATACTTACATCAAGTTTGTTCTTGGTAGAAGGTTTTTACAGACTTGCTGGTTTGGAATAACCTCAATAGACAACTCAGCTAACTTATATACCAGAAGAAATGTCAAAGTTCAAGCTATGTTAAGTTTACCACAACAAGGAACCAACAACATATGATTGTATTGCTTCAGGTTGCAATCATTTAAGTTACGTAGTGTGCACATTACACAAGTACCAGCAGAGTTTCACCATTTCTGTCAGGATATGTACTTTGAGTTCTATAAGTTAAAAATTATTCATCATGTCTTGTTTGTCACTTGTTTATGTGATACATGTTTTCAACCTTCCTGTTGCAATAATTATAGTTAGAAATTTAGCAAGAGATTTTATTTCGGCTGGTAGAAGGATGGTTTGCTTCCCAAAAAATGAGGTCTTTTTATCTTTATACAGAAACCCAAATTTTATTTCATTTTGATGAAAAATCAGTTAATGTATTTAAATCTAAACACTTCAGGAGTTTTATATAGGACTAAAAACTAAGCTAAGTTCTAAAACAATGCATAGGCCCTATATACTTAGGACTTCATGCAATAGACTGTAAAAAAGTTAATAATATAACTAGTTTGAAAAATATGATTATAGCCTTCAGCATATATATTTTATAGATATAAAAATTAATGCAAAAGCATGAAGCTGAAAAGCAATAAAATCTTCATGAAAGTTTTACCAAATCTAATGAAATTTTGTTTTGATTGTCAGAGGTAGGTGTCAACTTTTTTGTAAAATAGAAGCTTGCGCAAGAAAGTACCATTAAAATCATTGCTGCTAATATAATATATGGGCTCTACATTACTACTATAACAAAACTATAGATTTAAAGTGAAATTATAAAGTTTCTGTTATTTATTTTGTTACAATATAATATGTGGTTAAATTGTATATGTTTTGATTGCAGGTTTTGCTATTATATAGGTTGCAATTGCAAAATTGATATTTCATGTATTGCCATGTTATATGTTGATATTGCAAATGTAGACTTTGTATATAATTGCTTATATAAATATAAATATAACATATATGTGTGTGTGCGTGTGTGCGTGTGTGCGTGTGTGCGTGTGTGCGTGTGTGCGTGTGTGCGTGTGCGCGTGTGTGCGTGTGTGCGTGTGTGCGTGTGTGCGTGTGTGCGTGTGTGCGTGTGTGCGTGTGTGCGTGTGTGCGTGTGTGCGTGTGTGCGTGTGTGCGTGTGTGCGTGTGTGTGTGTGTGTGTATAAAAGCCAAAATTGTAACTCAGCTAATCTATTTTGTCCCAGATTCTGTCACTCGGTGCTAAGAGATGAAATAACCATAAACTTGTTTATTACTGCATATATACTCATCATGTTGTAAGCAGAACATTGGGCCTGCAATGTTTTATATCTTTACATAATTGACATCATTGCCTGTTTGTTTTGGCTGAGAAGGGCATATTGTAGGCTATAAATTTGGTCTTGTTGATTAACAATTTCAACAGATTTATTTGCCAAAGTACGCCGTTGTTCATCCAACATCAGCAGATCAGTTTAGGCTATCCATGTCATCAACTAAATATTTATATATATATATATATATATATATATATATATATATATAGATATATATACATATATATATATATATATATATATATATATAGATATATATACATATATATATATATATATATATATATATATATATATATATATATATATATATATATATATATAGATATATATACATATATATATATATATATATATATAAACTACTATTGCGAAGGTGTGGGCCATGGTACTCTGTTCTGTGCTGATGAGGGGACAAACTCCGAAACAGCTGCTGTCCACAGATTGAGGTATTATGCTTTCACTTAATGCTCAGCAATGACATTCAGTGACTGAGCACTCTCACCATGGTCACAAACTCAAGCTGCTAGCATTTTGCAAGGCTCATGACTCCTAGGTGACCCCTAGAGTCACTTGAGCTCTCTGGCTTGAATTTACACACCTTTTAAATATGCTTTAGTAGAAACATAAGTTTCTACTATTGCGAAGGTGTGGGCCATGGTACTCTGTTTTGTGCTGATGAGGGGACAAACCCTAAAACAGCTGCTGTCCACAGATTGAGGTATATATATATATATATATATATATATATATATATATATATATATATATATATATATATATATATATATATATATATATATATTAGACTGGAATGCAAAGATAGCGTCAAGCAGTTTTTCATTGTAAGATTATGATAATCATAAATCCAGGAATCTGCATAAAATGATGTAAAATTTGAAAAAAATTGCCATAAAGCTATCAAATCATTTTAATTTTTGAATTGCCAAATGGTTGCTGGTGCCTGCATCACAAGAATGTTTGGTAAGATAACTTCAACTTGTTACTAGTCACCATCCATATCAGTCTTTCTTGTAATTATTTTGTGTATCATATCATATTAGTTGAAAACGTGTTGTGAGATTACCTGCTCCTACATATAATTTAAGGAGAGAAGAAAACCCCTGGTTGCAATAGTTGCTCACTGTATCGAGTATAAATGATAAAAATGTGATGAGCTGTAACATACTAATATATTATATGAATAAATGAGTAGGTAGCGTGTTTGCAAAGCAGCTAACACTTTTTCCTCAAGAACTGGATAATTAATCGATTTTATGACTGCTAGCATTGTCAAGTTATTTTTGTTTGGTATATTGTATCTTTTTGCATGTTTCTATTTACATAGTTTAAACTCTAGACTCTAGAGTTATCGTTAAATTTTATTTAGTTTTTTTTAATGAGCTTGCAACTGTTACCTTTGTTTGTATAATTCTAATTTTAGTTATAATTGAATAATATTTTCATAGCTTTGGGCTAGAAGTTATATATTTATACTCTAGCTTCCACAAATTTATATCTGCTATACTATGACAAGCTGCTATGTCACACAAGTGTCCTATATACCTGCAGATATCTTGGGCTGCTCATGCAATGGGATATTAAAATTTGCATTAACAAAATTACTTCCAGGTATTGTATTATAGATGGTGGCTGTAAAACATGTTTCTGCAACAGCAACTTTACAGAGAAGAATACAACAAATGTAACAGCTACAGAGAAACTGTATTATTACTAATAAATTATATCCCTTCATTACATATAATACTTTTGGGAAGGTGTGCAAATTTTTAAAAGTTGAAAGTTGAAAGTTGAATTAATAAAAAGCTCATTAAATTATAATGGTTTGGTAACTAGTCATTATATTGCAAGTGCTATACTTTTGTAGTGTATCAAAGAATAGTAAAATAATTGAAATAAAAGTGTAATTGTTTCAACCTATTTATCGAGAACATTTTGGATAAGTATTGCAGGTGATATGTTAAATTCATTGAGTCTGCTTGTACAACTTTCTGGACACCAAACAGCTATAGACCAGTGATAGAAGCAGTCACACTTGACTATACGTCAAACTTGAGAGGAAATGGACACTTCTTTTTTATACCTGGCTAGTTGGGAGATGACTTCTGAATATAACTATCACATTCATTAGTAACATCAGCTGAGTAGTAAGTAGTGTTTAAGTAGCACGTGCAGCTATCCACTGCAAAGATATATGTAGTAATTGTTAGAACATTACACTTTATAGATGCATGCAGGCATTACACATACACATGAATAGCAGTTACTTAACTGTGGTAGTTTATATTGACACTACAATTTACTTCTAACAAAGTGTAATATGTTAAATAATACTATCTAAGCAGTTTTAAAAAACATTCAAGTGTTAAACTAGTACTTTGGGAAATTAGTATTTTAGGACAATACTGAACCCTTAGGCAATATGATCATAAACCAGCTTGTGTTAGCAAGAAAAATTGAAAGTATAAAAAGTGACTGAATACAATAAACTTTATATCAAATTAGTTTTCAAACTAATCTATAAGGCATCATTGCATTTTGTATTAGAATGTAACCTGTTGCCTTGCAAAATCTTATATCTAACATTGTATTTAATGATGCTGCACAAATTGTTTAACAAGAACACACTCAAACTTAGCTACAGTTGCTGCCCTAACTTGGAGCAAACCATTACTGCTCACAACAAAAGTGCTGCTAATTGTAACACTGCCTCTACATCACAGGCAGGCTGCAATTGTAGAAATGTAGAGAGATGCCCGCTTCCAGGAGAATGCACAACTCCAACGATACTGTTGAAACATATGTAGAAATTTCTTTTACTGCATTCAAGGCAAGGTATTACAACCACCTGGCTTCCTTCAGGCATCCCACCAAGCGCTTACAAACTGAGTTAAACAAACACATCTGGTCATTGAAAGACAGAGGCCTGGATTAACACAATATCCTGGAAAACTCTCAGAAAAAACGGCAGAGCCATATAATAACATCACCAAAAGCTGCGGGTGTGCTCATGGGAGAAATATTTTATTCTGCACAAGCCACAGTTGTCTTCTCTTACCAAGCGCAATGACATTTTATCTATATGCAGGCATAGCAGCAAATTCCTACTCAAGAATGCTGTGACATAGCTAATTACATCCAATGCTACCTCTTTGTTATGTTTTAATTATCATGCTTTATTCTGCGTATATTCACTTTTTACAATATTATATAGTTGAGAGCAATTATAATGACAATTTTATATCTGACCAGTGCACAACATTCTGTCTACGAAACTATTAATAATAAATTATGTCATTATATTAATCAAATCTTATTACGTTTCTTCTAATATATATATATATATATATATATATATATATATATATATATTTATTTATTTATTTATATTTGTATAAATATATATATATATATTTATATATATACATATACATGCCAATTATTTACTACAAATTTTAAAAATAGCATAAATTAAGTAGTATTACTATACTTTTTTTGCATCCAATTCACTAGTCTTACATTTATGGCAATTGTAATGTATTTTGTGTAAAATGGTTATTCCAAGCATTATTCTATTCATATTCACATTGTAATCATAGCGAAACTTAAACTTTATAGCTTTGTATTTACGTGCATAAGTGAGTTTTAAATTTTTCTATATATATGCATAAGAAATGTTTTAAACACTATGCCTTTAAACAAAACTAAAAACAATGTACACATAAAATTAAAAAAATAGCAAAAGTAGCAAAATTTTCCCTTTATAACTTATATAAACTCATGGTACAGAACGCGGCATAATAATTTCTCATGCTTCAAAGTCGCCACTCTGGATATTTACCATTTCTGGGTGTAGTATAGTAATAGTGGCGTTGCTAAAATCCGCTTGAAGCGGCACGGAGTTCAGGGTTACTAAGCGCATTAGTTCATGTTCTCGAGCTTGGAGTTAGAGGGTTGGAGTCTGGACAAGTATTACCTGTATATGAATACTGTGCTCAATCACCCCTAACGTGATGTTGCTTCTACCACCATTCGAATTCACTCATCGATGCGATCAAAACTCGCTATAGGACCTATAAAATATACAGCACAAAATTAATCCTCATTATGAGTATCAGTATCACTACCAGTGTCAGTATGTGATTCTGCTCTTTCGTGATTTTCACTCAACCAGTAACTATAATGATATACATACTGACATAGGCATACAAGCAATAACATACCTATTATAAACTTAGATCTTATGTAATACTAATATGGACTCTAGTCTTTATTATATTTATTATAGTTAATGTTATAGTTATACTTTCTACTTCGTCTTCTACTTCTAGTACAGTAGTAGTAGTACTTCTACTGTTCTAGTACCTGTACTGACTTCTAGAATAATCTGAATCGCTATCAGTATAACTATCAGGTTCCTTCTTGCAGTAGCTGTTAGCTCAAATTCAATGTGAAATGAATATTATCATTATGACACATCACAATTCAAGTTCAAGTGTGAAGTATAAGTATAATTATAAGTATTACTATTACTATTAAAATTAGTATTACAATTACTAATAGTATTAGTAATAGTAATACTAAACTATTGATATTAGTAATACTTATACTAATACTAATAGATACTTACTCTTAGTAATAGTATTAGTATTACTAAGTCTAATAGTACCTAATTCTAATACTAGTAGAATAATTCTAGAATTACTCATAATCTTATTGATAATATTTATTAATAATCACTGATCAAAATAGAAATGAACTGTTATAGTTATTAATTGCCGTTAATCATTATGATTTTATAGCAATTATCATAATCATTACCATTTAATAATTATGAATAAAACTACAGTAACAGTCATACTCATAGTGATAGTGACCATGGTGGTGATGTTTAAATTTATGATACTATAACTTTGTATATAATAATTTTCATAATAATCATAGACAAACTCAAAGTTACTGCTTGAAGGATAAATTTATCTTGTTATGGGTGACTTGCTGTTCATGTCTAGTGTCTTCGTTTTGTACAGTTATTTCAATGCTTGTCATGTATCATATTTATAAGTTAAGATAAATGTTAATATAGTTATAATTATGACAGTAAGCAATGATGATAATTATGATAGTTTCAGTTTTATGAGTTTTTGTTTATTTATTGTCATTGTATTGAACAGATTACTAATGTTATTTTTATGGTAGCTGATCACAGTGATTGTAAGTAACAGTTTGAGTTGGCAATTTTAGTTGTAATAAAAAGATGTATTAAAATGTATTTTCATCAAATAATGATATTCAAATTATTTTGTTATGATAATTATAATCTAAATAATTTTATTCAACCAAAAATATTATTTTATACATATCTAATTGGTTAACAGGGACCGACTAGCCCTCGCAGTACACTGTATCTACAGGTGTTCCATCTATTAGGCCGCAGAAAGGGAAAAACAAATTTGTCCTAAGCTAAGGTGGCGGTTTGGTAAGTTTTTCAACTCTTACGTAAACAAGCAGGTGACATGCTCCATAAGCAGTAACATAATGAACAGACATTTGCTACGTTGGCATGCTCATCAAATTATGTCAAGAATGTTGTGTGAACTGCTTTATCGTGTATGTTCCTTTGTCTATCTTTAGGCTGTTTCATTGTGTATATTGTTGTATTTTTGGGATATTTGATGGTTTTCCCTCATGCGAGTAAATTGGTAAAAATAAATAAATTGAGTATGTTTACAAATTGAATTGACATTGGAATTGGTATTTAAGTTTGTAGACCTCATTATGGAAAGAATTGCCGAGATGAACAAAATACAAAACCAAGATCTTTCGGAGTCAAATGCCAAGCTCACTAACAACTACCAATCTTTCCTTCATCAACTCAACCAAGAGCACATAATTCCAGACTTGTATCACAATGTGCAACAGCCGTTGATGTCGGCAGACTTAATGAAAGATAGCTTCAACACTGCATCCAGCGTTCACATTTACAATAAAAACCCTCCAACCTATATAGAACACCAATCGCAAAGTAATGCCATAAGCAATAATTCTCAGAATGATGCTCTGATGGTCATTAATTCCGACCAATCCCTCAACAAGCTTCAACCCGATTCAGTTACGTTAAACGTGAACTCGGAAACCTTGAGTACAAGTAATCTTGAAGAAGAAGCCTTCAATGACAAGCTTATATGTGAGTATAAATTGTTTTGTCATCATCAATTTTATGTAGTAAAAGCTAGCTCGTTCCGATATTTTCAAATGCACAACTGTTTTTTTCCGTAATTAATCTATAAGTAAGTTAGTTTGTCTATCTACTGACTAGGGTGTGAAGATTGTGGCACCAGTAAAAACACAGATTGTCCTGACCACCCCTCCACTGTGATTCGAGATGCAAAGCCGATTAGTCTAGCTCGGCAAACCTTACCAAATCATTTCAGTATCGGCTCAACTGCTGACCACAAGGCTGCCGTCATATGTAACAAGCGAATCAAAAAGTGCACCAGATTTGGTCCCTTTATTGCACCTAAACTCTCAGTTGATCAAATCGACAAAGCGCAGCAGGAAAAGTACACATTCAAGGTAAGTCTCTTCATAAATGGTTGTAGTTTTTTGTTGCTTTCACTAAATCTGATAACATGTATAAACTCATTGCATATGGCTGCCATTATATTAGTTACATGTTTTGAGCTTCGTCATATTTGTGTTGAAGAAAATAATGTGCCATCAATGAACTCAGTAGTGTTGATGGGCCCCATACTAAAAGCTAATTCTACACTACACTAGATACAATCAAATAGGCTTTTAGTTGTGCTGTACAAACTCTTGCTGCTAGAATAACTTATTGTAGGCAGACAAAGTTTTTCACTCATGACTATATAATTTGAGCTAGTAGTTAGGCCATGTTGTTGTGGTTGCAGTACAAGTTAACTTTTAGTGGGAGTTTTCAGCCAAACTGGTTCACTAGAAATATCTACTATTGCAATAACTTGATAGTTTAGTAGCATTGAAATCAGTCAGCTTATTCATCTTCTAGTATAATTCAAAAAGTTGTTACAGTAATGGATTTTAAATAGTAGCAACTCTAAATTATTTACATAATTTTATGTTTTTGCTTTTGACATTGTTATATGTTATATTACAAGGTGACTGTTTACACTGTTATTATATGTTATATCACAAGGTTTTCAAGTCACGCCACACGTTTGAATATTTGGACACCTCAGATGAGAATATGTGTAATTGGATGATGTTCATACGGTTGGCTAGTACTCTGTTTGAACAGAATCTTATTGCTTACCAGCACAATGGAAACATTTACTTTTCCTCCATATGCGTAAGTAAAGTTTTTACTACCACAATTATATAACTTTTTAAAAGCCATTGTTAGTTGTTCAATAGTAAAAATTTTACTGGTTTACATTGCGTCATGAGGTGAAGTATTTCGTAATCATAGTCAAACCACAATTGCTTTTGAGCAAATTTGAATTTTATTTCATATCCGGACAGCTTCCAACTATCTCACAAAGAGGGGATAATAAAGTTAACATTCAACAAGAGATTAGTCATCTCAAAGACAGTCTCATTTTAAATGTGTGCTGCATTCTATGTGAATTGTGTTTTTCTTAACATTTGATTTACTATTGTTTTTCAGAACATTGACGTTGGTGAAGAATTGAGAGTTGGCTTATCTGAGAGTTATGCTCTTTTAATGGGTGTGAAAACTCTTAAGCAATCCAGTAAGCACTTACCAAAGTACTTTTTTGCATAGTATATATTGTATTATAGCTTTTACTCTACTTTATTGCTCACAATGTTTAGTGTTTAAAAATAAGATTTATGTGTGTGCATCTGCTTAAATAATATTGTTGAAATAAAATTAGTTTGAGTAAGGTATTAGGTCGCTCTCTCACTAATTTTGCCATTTTTCTATGAACATCTTTTTTGGTTCTGCTTCAAAATCATAACTTTTCCTTTGATATATCTTTCTCTGCTCTTTTAGCTTCGCAATACTTCTGCAGTTTTTTTTTTCTCTATTTTAACACTTGCTACCCTGTTCACTATTTTATTTTCTTACGTTTTTCTGGTTCGCTCTTATCACTTATGATGATTTTCAGGTGCTGCTTTACCTCCGCTTGAAAAAAAGGTAATCTTCAAGGATGGCTTCCCCTGTGATACGTGTGATTTGGTGTTTTCTGATTTTGAATCGTTTGATGCCCATAACTGTCCAAATGAAGCACTTAAAACAGGTGAGATTTTATTGTTCAGCTAATGACCAGATTATTCCTGGTATGTTGATGTTGCTTATGCGAGATTTCAATATATCTGGGAATCAACTAGGTCAACCAGCTAAATGTATGTAATGTAATACAAACTTGTGCGATATACTAGGTGTATAGGTACTTCTTTGCATTCATTGCATCCAATAATCTTATAATTTATTGTTTTAATTATATGTACATAAATAAAATACTTCAATTTGAAGAACTGGTTTGTAGGCCCTGGTATGAAAGGAGGTCGAACTCGGAATAAACGGAAAGGCAAACCACAAAAACTTGGATCTTTACCTAAAACTAAAATAACGGCTGGAGATAAGAACCGGAAGAAATCAGCATCCCGCAAGATGCCTGTCAGAAGGTACCAGAAGGATACGGCTGAGCAGGTCAAGTGTCAGGAATGTGACAGCTCATTCAATAGCAGACGAAGGTGAGTAGCACGGCAGCAATCTAGCATCCTTTAGTTGTTGCTTTAACTTGGCTGACCCTTAAATACTAATTTGCTCTGGTTATGCATTATATGTTTTGCCAGAACACCTGTGATTTAGCTTATTTAGTAGTTGAAAAAGATGACAAACCATTTTTCTTCGAAATACTCTTATATCAATGTCAATGTCTACTTGGTTTTTTTAGGCTGGATATACACATGCATGTTCATACAGGGGAATATCCTTACAAGTGCCATATTACAGAATGCTTTAAGAATTTCAACACTAAATTTAAACTTGATAGACATCTTCTCACTCATGGATCGCGGGATTTCACATGCACGCATTGTGGCAAGGTAAGATGTTCAACCAGCGCGCTCTGTAAGCTAATGAGCTGTTTTTCCTTTAAGTTACAATATATCTGCACCCATTTTAGTTAAACAAGCTAGTTTACCAACTTCTGTTAAGAAAAGGTAAAGCTGAAAATGTAAGCTACCATGTCTACACGCTTTGAAGATGGTAGTAGGTGTAGTATATGCTGTTGGTAGCTGGTGGAAATGTAAATGAATATTTTTGTGTTGGTAGGCATTTGTTCGGAAAGACAATCTCAATGCCCATTTGGTTGTGCATGATAGCAGCAGGCAGTTATTTAAATGCACTTACAATCACTGCAAGAAGCAATATACGAGTAAGTTATCATACAATGTGCACACAGCCTTACATAAAGTGGAAGAAGAGGGTTCTCTAGAATGTTCTCTCTGTCATAAACTATTCGATAGCTCGGTTACCGTCACTCAACACATTAAAGTTCACGCTGGATCTTATAAAAGTCGGGGCATTATGGAGAAGAAATACAAATGTACTACGTGTGAAAAGAGGTTTTTTGCATTGAAAGATCGTGATCGCCATTTGTTGACTCATACCAAAGAGAAGAACTTTGAGTGTAATATATGTTTCATGAAGTTTGCTCGGTCAGATCATCTTAAAAGACATCATGTGAAGATACATCCTGATGGACAGAGAACAGTGAAGTCATCAAGAGGTAGAAACTCAAAGACCGAGCAGCTTTCTGAGCTAACTGCGTCTGAGTTCACTCGTTCCATTCAACAGTTGTTAGTAGAGACTAACCTGATGGAGGGCAGCTCTTCTTCCTTACCTCTGGCTAATGCCCCTGACCTTGGCTCTTCCAGCACTACAGTACACATCACTCCCCTGTTGAACACTAGAACTAGCGGTCACAATGACCCTGTTGGTTTTACACCAGTCCAAAGTCTTGCCCAAGGTCAGCGCAATAGCATTAACAGCTTCCTCAATAATATTGCAACATCATCATCAAATCTTAGCTCTTCACAAAAGCCTCAAGTTTCATGGCAGCATGGAACAGTTGACAGCAGCAGTCGTTATGTCATCTCTGGTGATCCAATGACTCCGCAAGGTGACGGTACTTTGCCAAGGTATTATTTAACTGGTGATTCTATAAGGCTTCCCGTTCAGCCTGACAATACAGTCACTACATACTTACTGCCTCAAGATACAAACACTGCATCTGCTGCAGTCAACTTAGATTCTCTGAACAGACATTCGAGTATGATGATGGATTCGAGTCAGACCTTGCCTAGTGACAGTCTGTCTAATGACTACACCGCTGATGGGTTGAAGGTCCTTGCTGGTCTTACTCCAATATTTCTTAATTCTGATGGAACGACCAATGACACTGACCTAATACCTATTGTGTACCAGACCAATCAGCATTGATTTAAGCGTACATACCATATTTACCTCAAGGAACACATTTTGTTGGTGCTATCACAGTAATGGCATGAAGAACTCCAATACTTGCTTTGTGTTTCATAAATTGAATTTACTAGTTGATGTTTAATTTTGGACACTCTGAATTTGTTGAAAAGTTTTTAATTGCTATGTTTTGTACTTATCAAACGGGTTTGTAATGTACAAAAATATTATTGCTTTTTCAATTACTATTGATATTTTCACTTTAATGCTCTTTACTTGTTGCAGCTACTGATTCTTCGTGAGTTAACATTCATTCTCAATTTGTATATCAGTATTATTATGTGAAAGCTTAACTCTGTGTCTGTATGTTCATATGCCCCTCACTCTTACCCCGTGAATATAATTATTGCAATATTACTTGTACTAGCTTCCATACAAATATTATTTGTTATAGTAATCTCACATATGTTTGTACCTGTGGAGATAATTGTAGAACACCAAAGAATGAATGTAATAGTGTCAATAAAGGTTAATGTTATTGCATTCGAATCTTTATTATTCTAAAAAATTTAGAAATAAAATTTTCTCTCAAGTAACTGCTCTAAATTTGGGCCTAACTAACCATCATCTGCTAATCAATATTACTAGTCTAAATTCAAAGCCAGGTAATCATAGAACTACTGGTACATGCATAAAGAATTTCATATTTCAGTTTTGTGCATGATTATATGCCCAGGTGCGTAGTATAATCAATTTTTAATTATCACATCTTACGTTCATAGAATTGGTAAAAGTAATGCCTTACTACAACGCTTCATTCTAACACGTCTCAGAAATGATCAATATGTTGAACCAATGGCTTTAACTATCTAATTTGTCATGTTTCAAGGTTGTTATGCAGCAGTGCAAGTCCTATAAAATCCCAAGAAAATAATCTTTAAATTAATAGGTTCATGTGGATTATTGGGTGCTACATATTCTTAAAATTTACAAATTTGGAAAGTAGGGTATTGACTTGAAAAAATTAATGAAAAAAAATTGTAATAAATTATTCACTGACATATAATAATTGCAATAATAAAGATGCTACTGCGGTGTTATATTTGCAATATGAGTTTCATACAATACACCGCCCTTGTTGAATTTAATTTGTATATTTTAACATAATGAAGAAATCTTCACTCTGATCAAAAAATGTATTAGTTACAAACTAAAAGTGTGATGAGCATGTAACTGTTAACACATAAATCTATAATATCTAATCCTGCACAGCATAGCATGACTAATTTTCAAATGCTATGATACAAAATGGCATCTTTAAACCTAAAGTCTCAAGAGCAACAAAAATCAATAAATAATTATCACGAAACTATGTTTGTTTTCTAGAAGTGGTGAAATTATCTTGAGCTCCAAGTTTCATATTTGGCTGTAAAATAAAATGTTTAACATTTTATTATCGTTTGCTGCTGGCTATTGTGTTTTCATCTCACCTTGCAAGCTCTTAAGATTTCAACTCTTTGTATATAAAACAGTATGCAACCTGCTTTAGCCTTGTTGCTTTGTGCATATATATGTGTACAGTTATGATTAAAAGCATCAGCAAAACTGAAATTATAATTTGTAATACGAAGTATATACAGCAATTTATTTGTTAAAAGATATAATGAAAAATGAAATTTGGAGCATTTAGCATGCATACAGGTTTACAAATTTCTCAACTTTTCCTGCCATAGCGTTGTTGGTACATGTTTTGGCGAAGTGCATGCTTTATAGTGCGACATCGACAGCATAGTATTTCTTTGAATGGTGTTCTGAAGTCCTTGTTGAAGCTCACATAAATAATTGGATTTAAACATGAGTTAACATAACCTAACCAAGTCAGAATAATGGTGACAGTTTCTGGCACAGGGCAATTATCTTGGCAGCTAGATCGTACAACAGCCAGAATAAAAAATGGCAGCCAGCACACTGTGAACGTGCCCATCACGACACCCAGAGTCTTCATCACATTTCCTCCACTTACTGTTGATTTTTTTCTTTTGGCTGAATGTCTGATTGGTTCACATATATCTGAGTTTTTATGCTTAGCAGGATACATACAAGAGCTCAGTTCCGCTGGTATAGCATTTCTAGACTGAAGCATGTTTATAGGATTCGATTTTAACTGTAATGCATCTTGATGACTAGCACCATTAGCATTAGGCATAAAACTGTTTGTTTCATCATCCAAACAAGCTTCATGACTATTATCTGTACCTTTACCAGTGCTATCTTCATTCCCTTTATAGCAAATATTTTTGTTCATATCTTCCATGTCTGCTGTACTATTATGATCTATATAAAAGCATACACCATTGCCATCATTTCCAGTATGTTTCTTGATATGATCAAGCTTATTTGCATTTGAATTTGTCTGGTTACATGAAAGATAGTCCTGTTTTTCTTCGCTAGCAGGTTCTTCAACTGCCTTATTAGTATCTTCATTTTCAAGCATACTCATTTGTGTATCAATTGTAGAAGATAATTGAAAAGTTCTTTTCGTTGTTAGCATTTGAAAAGTTGTAAGGCTATTCATGGTGACTTCTGTATCTACACTATATAATGATTCTAAATATGTTGGATGCATCTTTTTGTCTTCCTTAGCCATATGTCGTGAGATGCTATATATTTTTCCGTATAACACAAACATAACAAATAACGGAAGATAGAAAGCCCCAAACGTAGCGTATAACTGGTAGCCAATTTGGTGGTTAATTTCACATAGTTTTCCATTAAATTCCACATCCCAGCCAATGATTAAAGGCGTTACACTAATCATTATGCTTAACAACCAGGTAAGAAAAATCCATAGCAGTAGCATCCTAATAGTTCTATACTTCTCATAAACCATAGGCCTAGTTATGATCATATATCTATCAATTGTCAGCATCATCAGATTAAGAATAGACGCCGTACAAAGCATTACGTCAAAGGTAGCCCAAGCCGAGCATGCCCGAAACCCAAGCGGCCATCTCCTCAGGTACACGTACATAATAGACAATGGCATTACTATAATTCCAACGAGTAGATCCGAAACAGCCAGACTTACAATCAATACATTTGGAGGGGTCCGTAACGGCTTTAGACTTGTTACAGCTGCGATTACCAAACCATTTCCAATGATACAAACTAGAGTCAATGCGCTTTTGAATAATGCAGAAATTATTCTCTCTGGAGCATATAAATCTGAAAAATGAAATATAAAAGTTGACAAAAATTATTTAAAATATGGCAAAGATAATTTTGTAACTATTATTCATATTAATACTGATTTTAGGTTTAGTTAATAAGCTAAAGACAATTGCAAAATATATAAGGCTTCTTGCAAAACGGAACTAGTATATAATTAGTTACAAAACAAGCAATGCATTCCACATGTGAAGGCATTTGCATAATGTATATTATAGACTACAGTAGCAAAATCTATTAATAGACTAATTAAAACTCATATTATTATATATTCCATTATAGAGGAGCAGATTCATTGACATTGTAAAATAATAAGACGTTTGATATTAATATACATGGAAGTCATAGTTACCTGGTGAAGGCTGATCTATATTAGTGTTGGAAGATGTCACATTTACATAATAAGTATTCATGTTGACTGGGTCACTCAAGTTGCCAAAGTCAATCATAGCTATTAAGAATCTGCAAAATTGAAATTATAATTGAAAACTCATCAAGTTTTCATTGACACTTTCATATTCTAAAAGATGCATTTAGCATATCTACTCAAATGAACATATAATGCCAATGCATATATATTATAGTCTATCAGTTATAACAATCCAATTATATGCATTCAAGTAAAAAGTTGTGTTTTTGTAGACAAAAACCATCATTTTGAAATTTTTTGTATTTAAAGCAGCAGGAATAAAGTTTACTGAAGTATTGCTTTATTTTCAGTGAACTTGAATTTAATAAAGTTTAGTTCAAATGATTTAGAATTTAAGATTGAATTTAAATCGTAGCCATAGTAACAACTTACATAATTTGTCATTTTTAGAACATATCTTGCACACTAATTTGGCAACGAATAGCATTTAAATCAACTTGAGCAAACTTGTAATCTTATGATGAAAAGAATTTATGACACAACTAAAGTTTGGCTATAAGACTATAATGTTCTAAATGAAATTTTTGAGATTATGTTTAATAAAGTATGTTTGATGCTGTACAGTTTTGTCTTAATTTTTTGAAAGAATATATCACACTATTTGTTTGGTTACATGGAGCACCCATGATCTAGTAGTTAGAGTGCTAGCCTAGCAATAGACCATTTTCAAAGTTGCTTTTGTGCCACAGTGAAAACAAACCTTGAAATAATTTTTCTCATGAAGGATTCTCTCTGGGATAAAACCTTTGAGAAAGCTTTTTTGCTTGGTCATCTCTGAAGTCAGTAAAATTTTGTTATGTGTAGTGCTTATATTTGCATAAATTTATGGGCCATTTTCAATGAAAATATTTATTGTAAGCATGAATAATTCCAAAACTCATTTAAAGCTTTTACAGCACATGTATGCAACATAAATTGTGTTGTCTGCATACAATAGTGGTGCTAGGTACTGAAGCCTTTTTGAATATTCACACTATCAACAATGCTTGCTAGTTGAAGATGTTATATAAAATTGTAATCATAGCAATATGTAGAGCCATGTTTTACCAAGCATCAACAAATGATAATACAATTTTGAGGTTGCCGTTGCCAAATTGTGGTCCATTACCACTAAATTGTTCAGCAAACAATTGTAATTTGTAGCATTGATGCAAACATACATCAAACGTGTAATGTCTGAATAATTTTGTATTAACCCATACCTTGCTATATTTAAAATAATATGCATCAGTACTTTTAGTAGGCATATAGCTGACATATGCATGTATAAGATCAAAATAACCACTATGCACTACTAACAACAATGTACTGCAGCTTTCCTAGTATTCATGAATATTATAATTTTCACGATGCTCCATTACATGAATATTGCATAACTGTACTTGTTGTTATAGTTCACATCTGACCACCAGCATCTATTTAATTATAGCACACTAAACTGAAACAAATGGCTTTACATAATTAAACACTCTTATAACATGTGAACTGCTAATTATTTATTGCATAATTAATTAGTTTCCTAACTGGTCTAGTTAGATACTCATATTTAAACGGTGTTGATCACACCAACAAATGATTAGCCGCATGTGGGTTGTTCGAAAGGTATTCCTCAAAACAGTCATATGTTTATAGTACACTTAGTATTGTGTGACCTTGAGTCTTTATAGCTATATTACCGTGCAGCACACACTGCACCAGTGCAATCGCACAATCAAAAAGAATAAAAAGAGTGTGAACACAGAAACTGCTGTTTTCAAATGACACAGTATATTGTTAACAATCAAACAGATGCATACAATGTTTTTCCAATCTTATCATTACAGTTTGGAGTAATTGCGGCATAAAAAAATTGGAATGTTGCGCCTCCATTAGACACAACATGAAGAGGCTATGATGTATATATAGAATAGGAAAAAAAAGATATGGTACAGATCAGTGCAAACCCCTGACCTCAACTGTAACCAACACCAAAGAGCTATTCAGTAAGCTAGAAGAAAGAATGTCTAATGCCTCAAAGAAGCAGCCCTACAGATTCGATGCAATAAAATTTAATCATCAAGACTATAAGTTTTGTAACAGAGTAAGTGTCAGCTTTTCTCTGTGGATTGAGACCTTAGCTTGTAGGTATGCAAGTTCAGAGCATATATAATGTTCTAATGAGACGCCTCAGACCCACCCTCAAATGGCGACATTATAATTTTATCAAATAAAAGTATTTTTAACTGGATTTCTTGTTGTATAAAATTTGTATCTATAGATGACCTCGCACCGTTGGTTACTGTCAGGTCGTCTTGACAAATTTGAAAACTCAAGAAGAATAACAAAGAATACTTAAACTTTCTGTTTTATTCACAACTTACTGAAGGCACACATTAACTTGGTCATCTCCTGCTAAGAATCAAGGGAGATGTAAGGGCAGAATAAAAAAAAACTTGAAAAGAAGCACAGACAATGTTTTATGATTTTTGGGTTGAGCCAGTCAATATGGAGGTGATCAGAGACAAAAACTAAATTTTTCATCAAAGAACAGCTTTGTTTAAAATAATATGCACTTTGAACTGGCTTGTTAGATCAACTTAATTACGTACTGTATGTCCCATTCTTGCGCATATACATAAGAAAACTTACCTCTGAATAGCTGTGATTTTCAACTCATTCACTCATGGTAAGATAGCTTATACCTAATGAGTATGCTGAGCTATGTGGAAAGAGATTTCATGACTTTCTCTTCTAATAGAGAGACAATGGTATTAGCTAGCAGCAATAATATTAAAGAACTTCGAAATCCCTACAACAGATAGTACAGAGATTTAATTTGCAGGATAGAATTATAAACTGAAAACTGAGTTAAGTTTTGTAGCGACATAATTTACTAAATCTAGTGCAAATAGTACATCAACTGCATAGATTGCCTGTACTGCCCATATGGTTAATATATTTACTACATGTACTACATATACATGCATATACACGAAGCATGTAGCCTGCATGTGTAGAATTTTTCTTATAATGATAAAACTCATTGCTAAAGCACAGTTGTATCTAGCAGCTACAATTTTGTAAAATAAAGTAAAAATTTTACTCTGTAGGGAAAACAAAACGATGTGATTTATTCAACACATTCTCAAGTAACATTTAAAAACAAAATTTATATAGATAATTCAACAACAATTAGTATGGTATTATTTGCACTTCTGTATTTAATTGATACAGATACATGCTTAGACACATTATAGAAAAAAAAACTTGACATGGAAAATATTTAATGGTACATATCCCACTACTGCTACATTTAGGGCTGGCTAGAAGCAGAATGATGATGTAGCAAGATAATAAATTCATGCAGATCCTTTGAGATCATTAACTAGTGTCTCTATATAATGAAATGGCTGCCAAGTGGTTTCAATGCATGAAGCAACAGTATATCAGTTATTATTATTATATATGTGCAAGGTGAGCATGGTAAAAATATATAACGTGCAAGCTGAATAGGTAGCAATACCTACTTAATGTGAAATAGATGATGAAACTAGTAAATTCAATCTTATTGAGTGTTTTACATAACACTTTTCGATTAACGACACAATTTTCTGAATCAAATATGACATGAACATTTAGGTCACCACACTACTTTTAAATGCTTGTAGAATAAAATAAATCATAACTGCGCTTGAAAGCTGCCTGATAAATTGCTGCTAAAATACATGCTAGAATCTGTGTTACCAACATTAAAGTGCAGTTGCAAGCTATTTTATGGATCATGATTACTATGACTTTCTTACCTCCAAAAAGCTTAAAAATAGAATGCCAAGCTAATAGACATGTATGCAAGATCATGTTCCCATGCTGGTAGATTATGAATGTAGGAGTGAAAAAGTTCGCATACATCTGAGGTTGTGCTAATAGCGGAGTAATGAAAAGAATTATTCATAAAATATGATTGACCATTATTTTATGCATATTTTCTGATAACTTGATGATCACAAGGCTATTATAGTATTAACATAATACTAAAAGAAATGTGCAATAACTTTTTGTCTTTCAGCTTTTCTGAATGTGCCTTTTTGCTGAATGTTTGTCAAAGTTGAGCCAAGTATGCAGTGGTAGCAAAGTTAGATCAGTAAAGTTAAATAACAGCAAAAATCAGCAAAACCAAGAAACTTTGCGGACAAGTATAGTAATAGTAATAGATAGACATTCAATATTTTGTATTGAGTGAAATATAAAAAGTTTCAAGTACATTCATTACTGTTTACTCTATTCAAGTGATGACACTACATGTATAGTCTATCAGCATAAATCAAGGTCAGACCCACCAGAGTAGCATTAATAAACTTATCTCAATGAACTACTCACACTATAGATATTAAAAATAGCATCCAAATAATAGCCATTTCCTTGCTATGAGCAAACTGGACTCGGGAGATTTTAAAAGTAAAGAATTGTGAAAGACAAGTCAGCACGGTGTATAGTGAGTGACAGTTACACGCAGGTCTCAAGCATGTTGTTAGCAATAGCTCAAGTGCCATTTGTATTACATTGTTACACATTGCATTATTTCGTGCCTGGATTTGCTTAGCATCTCGGCTTAATCTGGTGATGACAGCTTACAACTGCTGTCTACCACAACTTCAGCAAAATCCTTTGGTAACCTTTAGTTGCAACAAGTTTAGACAATACAAAAGGCCCGTTGGGGAAATAAGTTGAATATACATAATTGCAGAAGCTGCACACATACAATAATTCAATTTGAACTAGAAGAGTTTATCACTGACTGATTATTTTAATAACTCAGACACATTACTGAAACAGTTTACTGCCAGAAGTCAAGGTGTAGGAATGTGGGTTCAAAGTCTTTACAGCCATAAATATTAACAAAATGCATGCCTGAAAAACAGAAGATTTTACTCAGAAATACATTTTATTTTTGTTGAAGAAAGCCTTTTATAATAACAAAAACACCTACAGCCAGAAAAGCAGCTTCCTGTGGCAAACAGTATAATTAATTGATGTAATATAATAATAGATGCTGCGTGCTGTGATGTTGACAATTCATATTTGCTGAGAAGGTACCAAGTAATCAGTAACTAATTTAGGAAAATATTACAATAACTGTAATGATAACAAGTAATTAATCTCAAAATAAAGGATTTTCTCATCATGTAGTGTATTGGGGAGGAGGGGGAGAGAGAACAGAAACTATAAATATGTCTACTAGCAGACATATTATATAAATTGAAACCATACAATCAAAATAATATTTAAGAATATGAAAAATATTTTTAGGTTATTACATTAACACGTGGATTGTAATAATTTAAACAAATAGTCTACCTACCCAAAAACTTTAGTTCTTCAACTTCTTAAAGTTTAAGATTTTAGGTTCAAAAATGTAGCCAGCTCATTTTACAGCTATACACATATTTATATAGATGTGAAACTTTCATAAATTAAACTATGTCTTTTATAAACTCATACAAAATACTAGATTTAGCCGCTATATCCAACTTTTTCTATTTCAAAGGTCATACGGATGGGCTATAGTTTGAAAATAGATGCTCAAGTAATGCACTTGAGAAAAAATTTTTGGTGAGAAAGTATATTTACAACAATTCACGATCCTTAAACCAATACCAAAAATATGCTTTACGAGAAGTTAATAATTCGTATAATTAGTAATAGTAAAATATTCATGCTTTAATTTTTTATTAAGTTAACAGCTGTAGAGTAAAGGCTGAAAATTTCCAATTTATCCTAGGTAATCAACATTTTGTTGATATTGATCTAGTCTAGTGAATCCTAACACTAGAGACAAGATAAAACCTTGAACTTAGTTTCTTAGATAGAAAATAATTTAGAATGAAATGTCACTATTGATTTATAAATTTCTATCTTACAGAGAAAATCAAGAGCGGTTTAAAAATGAACCTTATAGAAATGATAAATAAATACTGTATGTATTTTACTAATATAGCCACTAAAAAGTTTCACTTCAGTGAACTTGTTGGGAATTTCGAGTTTTGTGTATTTGTAAAATACATATGTGATATACCAATTAGCTACCTGTACGTCACTACAGCTGCCGAGGTAAAAGTGAGAAATATGTGATATGCTATTAGCTCAACTTACCAGCTATATTATATACAGTCTTCTTAGATCACACTTTCATTTTGTGCCAGTTATCACCAATAATTTTATCTGCTTTGCTATACTAACCACAATTTCTGATACTAACCCAGTGTGCTGCATAAGTGAAAGTGTTACGATCAAGTAACCTTGTTACATGATGTTGGATTGCTAAAGAAATCCCATTATGCTTATTTGATTTAGATTGGTCGAAACTAGCCAATATGAAAGCATATACAGTTGCACGTAATTGCAGTCCTTGAACTCATTTCCAATAACTTTTTCTTAATATCGTAAAGTTTTTAGTAAAATTGCGCAGAAATTCTGCAAATAAAAGTCATTACCCTGTTGATAACAGACTAGCTGAACACTCGTGTAACCTAATTTGACTTGCTGCTGATTTTGGCATCTTAATCGTCTCACATGTGAATGTACACTGTTATTATAGTTTCAAAGTAGTTATTAGTGACAGTACATTAAATCAATATCGGTTTCATGTTTTATAGATCTATAATTAGCGCTAAAACCTGTTTTGATGTTACAGTAGCCAATATACCAAACAGGCTGCAGTACATCTTACAGTTGAGGTATACAAATGTACACAGGCTGTGTTCAGCTATACAGCTAGTTCTGTAGATTTATTGAAAATTATTATGCCAAATGCATGAGCATCAATACCAATACAAATGCTGAGATAACCGTTAATTCAAAATAATTAAAATTCAAGAACGAATATTTGTAAAATAAAATTTTTCATATGTTTTTTTCATAATTTTTGTAACTTGCATATATAGCACACATACACCTTAGTTTTATCAATTGTTTATTTATAGAAAAGCACTCTTAAGCTGGACTCCAGAGCTTCAAGATTAATGCAACTCATATTTTACACTTCAGGTTTTAAATGCTTAGTAAGTGGGAAATTATTATTTTTCAAACAATAAAACTAGTAAATTAAAATATAACACAGTAAATACCTCTGCTTAGAACTGCGTGTGTTTTGTGAACTAAATATGTAGCTAGCCTACATATTATTTTCTGAGTGCCCAAAATCTAACAAACAAGAATAATGACTGAAAAATTAAATTATATCTAAATCTAAAAATATCAGCAAACATAGTAAACTTTCGTGGAAATTAATAGTTTCAAGTTTGAATAAAATTTAAAGTGAGTGATGATTTTGTATACAATAGACAGTGAAGACGAAGCAGATAGATTTGTTAACTATAACAAGAGCATAATCGTTGGTAAAATTCATAAGCATGTGGCAGCATATAACAGTACTAACATTGCTGACTCAACTATATGCTAGCACACGAAGTCTATAAAATAATTCTCATAAGAGCAATAAATATTGCAGGGGAGGTCAAGATATAACCTTCTATTTCAAGTACTACGGTGTGTCTTGGGAGCAATTAGTGTGTCATTTTACTGAATACTATACAAAATGCAATCAACTGTAATGACCTTAGAGATTAGGGCATTAGTGTTTTTGGGGCTGAGTATTAAACATTTGACTGGTAAGAAAGGTTGATGTCCTTCAACATGCTTAGGCTGTCAGATGTCGAAGCTTAGCATTGAGATCTCTCTCTTGTTGCAGCAACTTGTTTGTGTGGGTCTTGTAGGCTTCAAATTTCTGTAAATTACACAAACAATATGAAAAGTAGAACATAAACAGCACCGTGTGATGCATAAACAATTTACAACCAACTAAGCATTAAACTAGTAATCATCACACTGAAATAATGAAGACTGTACTTCCTAATAATTTTATACTTTTAACTTTTGAAAGATTTGACTGAGCCTGTGCAATAGCATTTTTTTTATATTTACCTTATGGTCATAAACTTATAGATCTTATTGTGCATTATAGGTATTGTATAACCAGAGTCAAATAGAAATTGCATAAAATATAGTAAGAAAACTAAATGCACAAATTATATTAAAATATGTCATTATAATTATAATAACTACAATATATTGTGCAGAATCAGTATTATTACGCCTAAATCACTCATGTTGTCAAATCCAATCACAGAGTTCAATGAATTTGGTTTACATGTGTTGAACTTTACACAAAACTGATTATATTACCAAGAACCATTGTTTATGAGGTGAATGTGGGCAATTATGTATTTTATAAGCAAAATGCATGCATATAAGTGTGTATAGTATATATTAATTTGTACGAATCAAAGAATCAAAGCGTTTAACACACTATTTATAAACTCTATTGTAAGGAACATATTATAAAATATGCTTTTGACTTTTTACCCTACATTACAATAGCTATATTTATAATAAAACAGAATACGCCATATTCAACTGCGGTAGGTTGAGTAGTTTATTCACTTTATTTAGCTGTGTTTTTTTATCTCACTACGCTAAGGAGAAGCATAAATAGTGTGCCAATATCTGTTCCTTATAGCCTAATTATTTTTACTTTATTTAGCTAGAGTTATTTATGTGAGAGCAAGTATTCAATTATTTCACAGTGAGTATTGATTATAAAGCAAAGTGAATGAATAATCTAATTAGCAAAAATAACCTCCATACAAATATTTAAAAACTTATTACTTTCTATATTAATTTTGTGTATCTGAGTAATATCTCCAGCTGCATGGGTTTTAGTGTTATGTAACTTTATCTAACAATTTACTATAGTGTACCGCAACAGTGCTAACCCTATGAACATGTTAACTTCTAGCTAAGATCAATATTCCAATAGTTGTGTATATAAAGCCACTGGAGCCTGCATTTGTGTTGTTGTTGCATTTATATTTAATCTTTTACTAACAATTTTTTAAGAAAAATGTGTATATTGTATGCTACATCTGAGAAAGATAATTTCATAAAGCAATACTGTTACAAAGTGAATGCATTATATACATACAAACGCATACCAATTACATATACATATACATACATACACCTATGTATGTATGTATATACACACACCTATGAGCACACATTCATATATCACCACCATCACTCACCTTGTCTATTTCTGTCATGTGATCTTGAGAATGCATCAACTCCTTACGCAGCTTTATAATCTGCAGGTTGCTGTCAACAGCAGCAGACTCTCGCCTGTAGAAGATAAATTAGAAAGTCACACTTGCAGACTCTTCAAACTTCACTCAATTATAACTATGTTGTGGCTACTGCTTGAAAATAGTTTCCTATATTTACTCGTCAAACAGTGGAGTCATTAATTGTTATAGAAGAATGAACACAACAATTTTTGATGGTAAAATGAAAATAGGAGTAGTATTGAAATGTGAACATTATAGTATGCCTCCAAGTTACCAATATTCTACCAATAAATTTGAACAAATAGCGAGTAATGTGCTTGACTATAACTTGGAGGTTACAAATTAATGCAAGGACTATATTTTCAAATGATAAAATATGAACAAGCAATATTGTTTTACAACAACATAAAGCAACTCACTCAAATCTCTCTTCTGCTTCTTTCTGTCTTTTTCTAGCCTCTTCAGCTTTGCTTTCCAGCTTTTTATTTTCAGCAACTTTCTCCTATAAAATAAACCAGCCAGGTGGCTATTTATTAATGTTCTTGAAAGAGTCATTACAAACATCTATAATCACTTTTGATTAAAATTATTGAAAGAACAATTACAAACATATGGTGAGAGCCAAATATTACCTATGGCAATTAATCAAATTGACATTTCACTCACTGTGCAACAAGGCACAAATAAATCATTTTCTAGAACAAGTGTTTTGAGGTGCTTTTCATCAACATAAAAAGGAGAGACAACTCTAACTCACAATACTCTGAAAATTATGTATAAGTGCTGAGATTCAGTGGAGTGCATTAAATTTTGTCTCAAAAATAAAAAAGAACTTAAAAACAAATAACACCAGCAGCTTAGTTTTTTAGATGAGAAAAAAATATGCGAGTTCACATAATATGTTAATAACTTTCTATGCGTTATCTCTAAATAACACAAATAACTTGCAGAGAATACATAGAGAGCGTATGTACCCTCACACCATCCATTGAACAGAAATCTGTAGATTTTCTTTGAAACATTTTTAATAATTGAGGTGCTTTTAAAATGAAACCACATTGAATATTTTGCTCATTATAATTTAGGTATTAATTTATCAGATAACTCCACGTGTTTATAATTACTAAACACAAATGGTGCACAATGTCACTATTCCCCCACCCTTCTATTTCAATGAAAAATATATATCAATGTGTTTGAATAACTGAATTGGCAATAATAAGATTTTTTTCAAGGTAAATAAAAGTTACATTTCAAAACAAGACAAAGAATCAAAACCTCACCTCAATAGTTTTCCCTCTTTGCATAACTAGCGCAAGCAGTTCATCCTTTTCCTTAGTAAGCTGCTCTAATCGTTCCACTTTATCTGCTTCTTTGTTTTCTATGCTACTGCTCTGTTCATTATATTTTCTTGTCACTTCTAAAGATGAGCATTGGTAAAATAAATAATTACATAATACCACACAATTAATGTCACCCAATTTATCAAAACTGGGGTTGAATTTTAATATCAATTGTCTCATTTTCATATTAAAACATTTGCATTAACCAGCTGATGTATCAGCAAATGTAAAGAAAATAATGTATGCATTGAACGGCTGCGCTAAGCTATTGAATTGTTAAATATATCTTAAATATGTTGAAAGCTGTCTTCTTTTTGTTCAATATGATATACTTTTACAAGAAACACAACTCCCATAGATTAGGTTTGGTCCATTACCACGGAATAAAACAGAGGTAATTTAACAGAGAATTATATTCAGCTTTGATAAAACACTAATTGTTCATCCCTTAAACTAGCAAAAATCATTTTCTAAATGTTTTTAGCAAAAAAATTAGATCAAACAATATTGTTGTAATCATTGTTAAAAATGTACTGTCTTCTATGCATTCTAAAAAAATTACACTAGTTTTAAATCGTCCACTATTTGTTTTACACTAAATTATAGGTCGTGTATTAGTTTTTAAGTATTTAATATTAATACACCAAAAATACATTATTTTTAATTTTAATTTTCCTTTCTGCATAAAACCAGTTTTAGATTATATCCTTTGTGATTTTTTATTGTGCTTAACAGTGTTGTGTAATGACTTATTCTAAAAGCTCCAGTTAAACTAGAATAACCTGTTTTGTTAAACTAAAATGATCAACTTACAGTTTTAAGCCCAAAATATACCTACAAATTTATTTACTCTAACTTTTAAGTTTGAAACTGTCACTGCAGCAGCATTTAATTACAGTTGCAGCACACCAAAACAACTTTTCAAGGTAGAACTTAGCATTAGCTCAGCAGAATTCAAGTTAAGCAAAGTCTTTATGCAAACCAAAATATTTTCATGGTTTTATCTAAAGTTAAATTGTGTTCTAAATAAATTTAAATGATTCTAATATTAGATTCATAATTCCATTCAGAAATTTCATAAATCTCCAGATAGAAATTTCTTTGTTGTATAACAAATGAAACATGTATGTAGGTTAAAGAAAAAACTTACCTTTCAATCGTCTTTCAGTGTCTATCACTTGCTGCTCCAACTTCACTATAGTAGAGTTTAGATTATTCTCTGTAAGATCAATCCTCTCTTGCAGCACCTTTCGATTTTCAAGCATCAAATGATTGCACTCTCTAAAAAATTAATCTAAAGGAAATTAGTAACCTAACTATATTATGTGATTTTTAATTGATTACACAAACAGTATGGGCGAATCACTATAAAATCAGAATAATTCCACAAGGTAACTGCAAATTGAGAAGCCATTGAGAGTCTTAGACATGCATCCGTCAACTTACAAAGCATTTTGCTCAGCCAATGCACACTTCTCTTTCAGAATTTCAATTTGCTTCTCCAAATCTTCAACAATAAGCTGCTTTTCTTGAAGAGCATCTGAAAACAGCCTTTCATTGTCTGCTTTAAGCTGGGCATTTTCTTTTCTCAGCGATTCATTCTCAATTTTATATTCATCCTTAAACTTGATCAGCTCCTGGTGATTGTCGGCCAGCTCATTGAACCTTCTGTCTAGCATTTCACATTTTCTAGTCTCAGCGCTAATAGCGCCTTGAGCATTCTTACGGAACTCTTCTAGAGTATCTCGTATTCTCTCTGTTGTTTTGAGTTTAGTTAAGGCTTCATCGGCTCGCTGCTTTAAAATCATAATTAGCTCACACTGTTCATCTATTCTGCTCCTGAGCATGGCATTTTCTGTTTTTTCATCAGCTGAAAGGTTTGACAGCTTGACAAGCTCTTCCATCGGTTCTTCACCTCTTTCATTTGCCTAGACATATAATTATACAAGTAATTAACTATATATATGCTTGAAATAGAAGAACTCTATTCTCTGTAACAAAATCAAAGAACAGTCAACATATAGGAATATAAAATTATGTAATACCTTAGTACAAAAAATATTGTGACTTAAACATAATAAGTCTATGGTAACAATCATATGCCTGATTTACAACATTTCTCAACAAAAAATAGCCAAAGTGAAAATGTTGTTCTTGCAAAACAGAGACTATATTATTCGCAAAGTATTTAGTGCATAGCGAATGCAATAATTTACAAGGGCTGTCATGAATATAAAAAGCTCACCAAACTAACTTATTTTGACAAAAAATGGAGTTTAGGATAGGAAAATGTTTTAGAAATAACATTAAAGACATGCATGTAAATGTTGGGCAAAATATGATAGAAGTATAATTAGTCCAAGTAATTTATTAATATAGTAATAGGCATACGTTATTTAGGTCATCTCTTAGCATGTGTTTCACAACTAAATAACTAATTTTAGTTTGAAGACCACAAAAATAATTTTGTAAAAAGATATTTACCATCTGGCCTATTCTTTATTGATTTGCATAAAAATCACACTTCATGATTTTAAGTATATGAGACCTTTACGCTATAAAGGTTAGAAATTAAAGTTAGAACAATGAATTATAATATATATTATATATAAAGATATAGAAAAAAATGCACATGATATAAATATACTTATATCTTGAACTCTTTAGATATTAGAAACCCTCTTTAAAGCACAGAGACAAAACAAAGTTTTTAAAATGCAAAACTGAATTATGCTAACAGTAATCTGCTAGAATATTTGAGTTTTTGAATTTTTAAACATTTCTTTTCAAAGAATTTGATTTATAAAAACTTTCATTTATGAAGTTAAAAAAATTGATGACATGCCAGAAAGCATTAAAAATTTTATTTAAACAAACTTCGAGTGTTACATGAACTAATGTTATTGATATAAGCTATTGTATTTTTGTCCAAATTTTATTTCAAATTTTAGTTATAGTTGAACTTCTTTTGCATGTTATTGCTAAAACTTTTATAAAAAATTAAAATAAATTATATAATAACTGCTAAAATAGTGCACATATGTATACAGGTACACGAATTAAATTAGAAAGTATTACAGGGCTCTGTCTTATAAACTTCACTAACAGCATACATTAAAGTCTGAGGAGTTTACCAAGAAGCTAATAGATAAGAATTAGAGCACAATTTATGGTGACTGCTTAATGAACATAATTTTGCATTAACTTCAATTCAAGTCATTCATTCTATTCTATACTCCTTTATCTTCATGTTTATAATCGAAATACTTTAAAGTCACAAACTTGAAGCAATCTTAATTCTGACAAACTTACTAAGAGCCACCTCACATGCAAAACTTAGTTTAAATATTCAACTACATGTTCTAAACACGTAAATGCCTCTAACAAAGCCGTTATTTTTAAAAGTAACAGTTAAATAGTTTTTAGTTTTCACCTATAGCTCAATTTCACCCATTTACGCATGCTGCAGAATAATGTAACATTCCATCTCACATTAGCTTAGAGAATATATCGAAGTTGAAATTCACATGGTTTCCAAGCACACCGTTTTTGTGCTACAGTAAAGTCGTGATATATTCTAAGAGCTAAAAACTAATATACAAAGGCAAAATAGTCTATGCTGTAGTAATAAATGTTCCAAAAGCTTTAGATTTCATGGATCATAGCAAACTATTAGGAAAACTGATTAGGCATGAAGTAAATGCTACTTTAATTTGCTTAATAAAATCTTACTTTCCAGACTGATGACTAATAATATGACGTCAGACTATACTAGTGATACATTAGGTGTACCTCAAAGTTCTGTTAAGACACACACACATTTTCCAAAGTTTATAGATGAAACTGTTGACTGTGTTGATCATGGCACCATACAATTGTTAGCTAAACAATCTTTACTATATCATGAGCTAATGAATATTGCAAACATTTATTGTTTCAGAAACCTTTCAACTCATTACAGAGTTGGACAGTGGTGCAATAGTGTAAAATCAAAAAAAATTAAATAATTATTCTTTAGCAAATTCCAATATGACAATTAAATTTTGCCTAGCTATACATAAGATTGTACTGCACCTCATAAACAGATAAGTTTTCAAACACTAAGATGACAATAAATAAAATTAGGACACTTATATTGTAATAATATGCATGAAAACCGCTTGAACACATTTAAAGGTGTTCAAAAACACAATGTTTGGCCCTTCATTCAAAATTAAATTGTTGGCTTTCAAACAACCGTACTGACAAATCCTAAAGCATGGAGCCAGAGCACGGAAGCCATTTATCTCTATTCATTGAAACAATATTGAAAAATATACTTGACTGTTTTTCCTGGCATTTTACATTATAAGACTAATTTTATAAAAAAAATTGAGGCCCCATTCTAACTCTAAGCCCTAAGATTAAGTCAAATTTTAGAGTACCCCACCATTTTCTCCACTCCTCAACCGCCGTCTACAATTTATAAGTTATAGCTTGTAATTATTAATTAGAGTTTTAAAGTTAAAATACTGAAGCTTAAAATTGAATACTTTGTTATTATTAATATTATTATATTTTATCCATCATGATCATCAGCGAATTCCACTAATTACGTAAGCTTATTTAATATTAACAGCCTACCAGTACCTGTATTTTTGTTGATGAAATCATGTTAACCGTTTTTTGTTTGTTTTTCAAATTTTAAAAGCGTTTTCAAACGCAATAGTAGTATAAGTATTAGATGAAGAAGCTTCACTAATGAATAAACTAAATCCAATAGTACAAATGATAGTTGAAGAAAATGTTAAACGGAAATACAGTCAGTGTTACTATTAGTAACAATCGAACAAACTAATAGCGCTCAAAAGCTTATAATATAAGTCTAGACTCTAATTCATATTAGTTTATACAGCATGGAGAGTACACAAATATACTGCAATTATAAAATTTATTTATAGCAAAAAATTGTAATTTGTTGTTTAATTATTTTTTAATTACAAATTATGATTATTTCAGCTCAAACTTTCAATGTGAAAAGTTGCACTTCAGCTTTGCGCTTTTTATTAACGTTTATTTAATTTCTGGTAAACACTGGGGGTTCCACTAATAACATATTCATTATCATAACGGTGCGTATAATCAATGAATTATAACCCCCTATTCACACTTACCGTACCGTACGCCGTAACAGCAAAAATAAAATGGCGACGCTGTTGCATTTTGTCAACGGGTGTTCACACATTGCCGTAAAAGTACAACGCATGACGTTGAGCTGTGACTAATCATAATAAAGCCAACCCTTGTCTGCGGTGATTTGAACGCCTTTGAATATTATTTACAAATTATTCGCAACATTCTTATCAAAAGATGTTATTGTAGTAATTTGTGCAATTACTGAGCGTGAGTTATTTACTTGCGTATAGTTAGCTGGTTATTCTGTTATCAATTACTAGGGTAGCTGTCGAGTAATTATATTTATTATCCACAATAAAGCATAAACCAAACATCACATCAAATTATCCTATACAAGAGTCAACTACTAACACATGTTACTACTTCAAGCCTCCGCTTACAACAACGTGATATAATGCTAATAACCCGGGAAGTGTCACGTGACTCGGAAGCATATCTTCCGGAGCTGCTAATTGGTTGCTACATAAGAGTCTAAGTATTCCAAGAATAGGGAGAGGGCGATTCCTGTATTTGTACTTGCACTACTCACTACACCGTCCCCCCCAGCAGAAAGCCCTACTTTCTGATAACACAATAAAAAAACATAATGAAAAACCATACAATAATCCAAAAAGGAAATATTCATAAGTAAACCCACAAAGAGTAAGAAAAGAAATAGTTAAACACGACAACGTTTACATTAGAAGACAACAGGGTGATCGATCACACACATCTAGTCAGCTATTAAGAGAGAGGGTGCTTACCAGCACGCGGGCCAATGTCGGAGCGCTCGTCACATCCTAAACGAGCTATAGCTCAACGAAGGTGCCTACCCCAGGCATTCTCATTGGTTGGACTCTGCTTCTTGTAGCGACCGTGCTCTGTGTCGAGCCTGTCGGGCCCGTAGCCGCCTCTTCAGTCGTCCCACTGAGTCCTTCAACTGGTATAGACCTGTCGTCGTATCCAGCAAGTCAGGGGCAAGTTGTGTGAACTCGGCTTGCAGTCTTAGAAGCCGCTCTTCTACGTTAGCCAGCTGGCTAGGTCTTGGTGGGGTTATGGGGGTCTCCGTTATACGGGATATGGTTGTTTCTTCTACTTCTGGGGTGTTGCTAGGGTTGACGGGGGTAGGAGGTGGGCCCTGAACCATAGGGGACTTATGGCGGGCAGATAGTAACAGTACGTGAAACCCGGACGTTAGTGCGGCCAGGGTAATAGCCTTCCTGATGACTGGCTTGATGGCATCCAGGTATAGGGGGAAACTGTCTTCATCAACAGTGTGGTTCTCTCCGGCGAAGCAGCTTAGCTTATGTACTGTCACGGGATACGGGTAGACGTCGTGGAACCCGCAGGGACAGAAGTGGAGTAGGAAATGGGCATCTACATGTAAACGCAAGGAGCGGTGTGACGGGCACTCCTCAAAGCAGACCTGGCAGGTTCGGTGTGGTCCACTGGGTCCCCAGGCTTCTTCAATTCTCCTCTCTGTCGTGGGTGACACCCAACGGTGTCGTCGGCGGAGTACTACTGGTATGCCATTCTCCATTACAGGCTCTTCTTCCATAGACAGAGAGGTTGGCTGGTCCCGTGACCGGGAGGTGGTCACTCGAGTGTGATCTGAAAGAGTAGCAGTGTTAAAGATTATACACTGAGACACCGTCGGCGTGTACAGCCTGACCGGTACTCTGTTCAGTTACACTCGTGAGATTCAGGCTAATGAATAGTTGATGGAGAACACACTCGCTATGACAGATTATTTAAAATCAAAGTCGACGTGTATTCCCACCACTGTTTATCATTATCGAATCTCCAGCTAGCTAGTGTAGCTGACTGATGCAGTCTAGTTATCGTACCAAAAACATAATTAACTCACCCTTCGATCCAGAATAGTAAGACATTTTGGAATGAAAGTGGTATCTGATTACTGTTTACTGGCACGTCTACTCTCGACTGCATCAACATAGGAAAAGACCGGACAGCGTGGTTGTGAAACGTGACTAGGGCTTTTCACTTCCAGCGGATGAATCTCGTGTGAGATTCCGCCGAGGCAAAAGTTGAGATTCTCGTGGTGATCACAACTCCCACGGCTCTTTGCCTGTTTTCCCATGCGAGGCCTCTCTAGACTTTTGTTACTGCCGCTTATACCGCGGTCACGTACACAGTCTCTGAGACACGCTGGAAGTTGCCTAGTGTGTGGTGCTGGTCCTATGTTGGCATCTCCTTGCGGAGCCCCTCCCACGGGGGGTTTTTGCACTTCCGGACCTGTTTCTGGTTCCGGAAGTGGTGATGATGGCAGGCTTGACGTTGGGGGCGGTGGGCGCACTTTCAAGGACGGAAGTGGCCTTTCTCGCCTCGCCAAGTCTTCCTGACGTGTCATGGAGGTGTTTCCGGCCAGGTTGACAGTCTCCGCCTGCCGAGACCTTCTCGCACAATGCGTCTGCCGCCCCGCTTCACCAGGGAGACGGCTATGCTTGTTGGTCTGGCAGACTTTGCACCGTCTCACTCTGCGTCGGATATCCCGTTCCATGTTAGGCCAGTACCACCGGAGTTGTAACTTGGTGACCACCCCTTGGACTCCTCCGTGAGTCTCCTCGTGAGTGTCTTGTATCAACTTCCGGCGGATGGCAACTGGGCAGACAACCCTCTTCCTGGCTGGCTGTCTGCTGTTGGTGGCCAAGGTCATGGTTAGCAGACCATCTGGCCCGACCCGCAGAGAGCTCCAACGTTGACAGTACAGCCGTAACTCGGCGCATCCCTGTCGCCGTTGTGTACTACTGGGTCGTCGCCCCTCCTGTTTCGCTCGGTACACGTCGGCTACCACCCCAGGAAGGCATTCCTGGAGCTTCGGCAGCTCCCTAACGTTACCAGCCCATACAGGTTTGGCGCGGAGGCTCTGGGCAGCCTCCGGGGGCGTGTCAGCCCTCTGTTGAAGTGGCTGAGCAGGGGCGGTCCTCGCCGCCCGTGGTACCTCACGGCAGCCTGCTCTATTTAGGCGGGCTCCGTGGTTTGTGTGGCTGAACGCCTCACTGTACCCATGTGGCAACCTAGCCATAGCCTGGCGCTTCCCGTTGCCTGTGCAGCCACGCGTCCCTGGAGGAGGGGAGGCGTGGGTTGGGACGGTCCTCCGCCCTCGAGACGGGCTCTGCTGAGGACCTTCCGTCGTAGCTCCCGACGACGGCCCAATGGCTTCCTCCTGGACAGGATGGAAGCGACCCAGCATGGATCTGGGTGGTAGGTCTACTGTCTCTGAGAAGGGGTTGACACACTGCACTGAGATCTCTCCTTGCCCCGTGAGCCGGCTAAAACTACGGGCAAGTTGGACTCTCGAGTGCGTACTTTCGACAACTCCCAACTTAGAGGTTTGGCCACCGTCTACCTTGCAGCGGACGGTAGCCCGGGAGTGGCCTGGTATAGTACAGCTCCGTACTACCTGCACTGCTCCCGCTAGAGGACGACCAAACTTATCGACACAAGCGAGCTCCTTGTCGCCCATGATTATCGCAGATTTACTGAAATCGATGCGACAACCGTGTCGTTGTAAGAATGGCATCCCGAGGATAGCATCCTCGTTGAGCTGCCCGACGATAAACGTCTCTTGGATGGCCTGGTCACGGACGTAACCAGTTAGCTCAATAATGCCGTAGAAGGGAATGCACGACCCGTCTGCCAAGGTGCCATGATCCCCCTCGTACGGTGCCAACCTGTCCTTGACCTTAGCGCTGAGGGTGTCAAAGAACTGACGGCTAAGGAGGTTGGTGGTGCAGCCGGAGTCCAGGAGGAAGTTGGCAGGCTTGCCGGCTAACTTCCCTGGCAGGAAGTAGCTACTTCCGTGCGGCTGCAATTGAGTGTGCCGTGGTTGCACCTCCCTCGCTGTGGGTCGAGGGGTCCACGGTTGGCGGCGACTATTGACCAGCTGCCGAGGTTGGGGCGGTACGCCTTGCGGCGCTTGTACCGTTTCCCTCGCAGGCTCTGTGGTCAACCGTCTGCCGGCTCCGTGTTGGTGCCGGAGTGGCGTAGAGGACCCAGGCGGCGAGTGGCTTGAGCCTACTTGCCGCGGGGGTCGCCACTTCACAGCATCTCCGCGCGGCGCCCAGCGGGGCGACAGACGCGCGGGCCTCCCTGGGTGATTTACAGACGGCCCGCAGGAGGTGGGAACATCTGCGGGCCGGGGTAGTTTAACCCTGGTGGGAGTTGAGGGCAGTTTCTCTGGAAATGTCCTGGCCTTCCGCATTCCCAGCAGAAGTGGTGCCCCATGCCTGGTGATTGTACCTGCGGCCCGCAAGGCTCACGGGCAGTATCTACCTGGCTTGGGGAGGCTAATGTGGTGACCAGTTTATCTAGCATGTCAGTCATCTGTGAGATTTTTGACGCTAGTGACATCTGGTTCACACTAGCCACCGCGGAGGGTTCCGCATTTAATTCGGTGTGAGCAGTAGAGTGCTCCGTGGTCACCTGGCGGGAGGCCACGCGGTTGCGGTGCATATGAGTCGCCAAGAGATAGGCTTCTCCCACCGCAAGTGCATCTTCGACTGTGGTGACTCCCCTCGCTTGGAGTTGATGGTGGAGCCCCAAGTCGTTGATGGACTGCACGAAGGCATCATAGGTATACCTCTCACGGTGTACCGGAGGCAGATCGCGGAATGCAATCTGCGCTAATGGGTACACCGTGGCAGCGTGCTCTTCTAGTGACGTGTGAGGATCACGCCGCATCCTCTGTAGACGGGCCCGCGCATCTATGGGAGAGATGCCAAAACGGGCCCGCAGGGAAGCAAAGATTCCGTCTATGTCAGGTCCCGCTCCGTACGGCTTAGCTTTGCCCGTCAGCGCCATCCTGAGCTTGAGCAGCGCCACCCTTGGCGGCCACTCTGAAATCTCCATCACATCTTGGAATATTTGGATAAACTGCTCCACTGCTTCTTCGCCTGCGAAGGTGGGCACCTTCATCCGGTATCTGTCTTCACCATACTCTCTAAGAATTCTCACTTCTTCATCTAACACCACTGGTTCCACAGGTATATCAACATTATCTCTCTCACCTTCATTCAGTGGAATGGGTAGCTCCGTGCCGTCTTCTGCCATGACTGCTATACGCAAGATCCCACCGCTGCCACCACTGTAGTAATTTGTGCAATTACTGAGCGTGAGTTATTTACTTGCGTATAGTTAGCTGGTTATTCTGTTATCAATTACTAGGGTAGCTGTCGAGTAATTATATTTATTATCCACAATAAAGCATAAACCAAACATCACATCAAATTATCCTATACAAGAGTCAACTACTAACACATGTTACTACTTCAAGCCTCCGCTTACAACAACGTGATATAATGCTAATAACCCGGGAAGTGTCACGTGACTCGGAAGCATATCTTCCGGAGCTGCTAATTGGTTGCTACATAAGAGTCTAAGTATTCCAAGAATAGGGAGAGGGCGATTCCTGTATTTGTACTTGCACTACTCACTACATTATATGAATGCTATTTACTAAATTATAAAAGCAATAACATGAAAAGAATCTTTCTTTTAAAGATATCCGTTTTTAAAATAATTGTGCAAACTAATTTAAATAATGAATATTTAAGCCGTCCAAATCAGTTTTAAGTTTTTGGTTTGCTCGATTTTGTGATTAGGGAAAGCTAGATTTTTAAGCTGAGTTTAATTCAAACAAGCCGGATAAAGATTTTTTAATCTTTTAAAACTTTTGAATTGGTTAAATTAAATCAAAACTAAGCGATTAAAATAAACTAGCGAAAATGTTCTTTAAATTTTAGTACCACATCAACTCTACCCAATAGGAGCCCGCCGTGATTTTTTGAATCAAGCACTGCTTGATCAGCGCCGCAACGTATACCGGAGTACGATTTATCCCGGATGTTAACAAAAATCGGTAAAATTTGCTGTTACGGCGTACGGTAAGTGTGAATGAGGGGTAACTTTTAATTCAATGCGTATTGTCAGTAGGTCGTGGTAAAATAATTATTTGTAGAAATTTTATATAATGACATTCATGTACATCGTTACTTTTATTGGTACTTAAGCTAAAACAACTCGTAGTGAGGGAGTAATACTTATACTCATACTATTACTATTAGTATTAGTATAACTATAAGTATAAGTATTACTATTACTATAGTATTAGTATTACTATTAGTATTAGTATTAGCTTTATTATTAATATTACTATTAGTATTACTCATACTATTAGTATTAGTAGTAGTATTACTATTACTATTAGTATTACTCATACTCATAGTAATCGTATTACGGATACTAAATCTAATACTAATACTAATAGTAATACTTATAGTAATAGTCCAATACTGTAATACTAATAGTAATAGTAATACTAATAGTAATACTATTACTATTAGTAATACTAAGTGACTTAGAGTTAGTATAAGTATTGGACTATTCTAATTCTAACTAGTCTAATACTAATAGTAATAGGCATAGCGAGAGGCTGGACCAGGAAGAGCCACTCACATGGCACTCACTCTGTCACTGCTACTTTCACTGTCAGGGTCATGCTCATATTTATATTGATATTCATATTGATACCCATTGATACATTTTGAGTCTTATTTTAATCAACTGTTTGCTATGGCCTTTGAAATTGACTTTACTATCATCATTACTACTTGCAATTTTGGCAGTTTTTGCTTTTTTTATGTTGGATTAACTTCAACTTTTCTTAAAAATCGATTTGGAGTGCTCACTAGACCCAGTCAGACTGGCCCTAGGTGCTCAGTGGTAATGTCAATTTCAATTTTTAAAAAATGCAAGATTATGACTTATAATTTATAAGGATGAATAGTAAGAATATTTTGCTTGCTAAAACTAATACTAATTGAAATAGTAATAGAACTGTAGCTTTGAGTTAACCCAGCAGCCCCTGTGATGTAATGGTTCAGCACACCTGTGGTTCGAATCCCGGTGGGGGCAATTATTTTACAAGCTATTTCAGCCTTTAGTGAAATGTAGTAGCGGTATTCCGAGGGAGTTGAGAGGCCAGGGGAGCCTGATGACTGAAGGAGTAGTAGAGAGGCCAGTGGAGTTCAGAGAACTGGGTGGGATGTAGCATTGAGTTAACCCAGCAGCCCCTGTGGTGTTATGGTTTAGCGCGCCTGCTTGCAAGCCGGAGGTCTGAGGTTCAAATCCTGGTGGGGGCAATTATTTTACAAGAACTACACAACAAATACCTATCTAATTCATTATATGTGACCAGTCGCGACAAAACCGGGGATGTGGCGGCGTTTATAAAGTGTAGTAAATGAAGGTTTAATTTGGAAATACTTAAATTTGAAATTAGTTTCCAATTTTTAGGTTTTAGACTTTTCTAATACAAAAAAATGCAAGGATTTCAAAAATCATACTTTCGTAAGCATTTGATGATTCCTTCAGCTCTAAAATTGCATTTAAAGTTGGTAACTAAGGCTTTCAATTTTTTAAATGATGAAAAAATTGCGAAGTTATCAATTAAAGAAAGAAGACAATTTTAGACATTTTCATAGCGTGAGATCTTCCAAATTTATTTTTTATCAAATAAATTAAGCTTACACCTCCTTCTTCGTATTGTCAGAAGCATCATATTAAAAATCGAAGGCTAGTTTTAGTTTTTCATCGCATTCCATCCAAAGTTAGCTTTTAAGTTACTGAGCTGTTTTGCCCTTTAGTGATAAATGCTAAACTTAATCTTTATCTTTAGCGTTCAAGCTTGAAAACCACAACAATACAGGTAATTATACTCAAAACAATCATTTACGCTACTAACTTAGAATTGTTGCCAGGATTATTTGTAGTTATCAATTTATTAATAATAATATTTATACTATCACTAGGACTAGGAGTATGTCTTAGAGTTAGTCTATTCTATTCTATATTACTACTAGTAACTATTTAAATGACTCTCACTATGACTCACAGTTTGAGGTACGGTTACTCATGATGATAATCATAATGAATATTATTCATGTTTTACTGATACTGGTATTTGGTAGTAAAACCAAATGTAGCTCATTAATTTTTTAATATTAATACTAATAGTAATAGTATAACTATTAGTATTACTATTACTATAAGTAATTGATAATTATAAATTCACTATTACTATTAGTATTAGTATTACTGTATTAGTATTTGAGTCTGACTCTGAGTTTCGCCTTTGCTCTTAAAACTTGATACTCATACTGATAGTATTATATTTATTGATTTATTCTATAGTTAATATTTCAATTTACATAAGACTTACTCGTAGTCTTAGTAACTTTTAGCCTCTGTCTTAGATTTTGTCAATACAGTTACTGATTACTATTACTATTAGTATTAATATTAGGCCTACTAATACTAGTCAAACTACCGGTTCCTTTTGTGATTTTTAAATTAGCTCAAAGTTTGATTTAAAATATAATGATAAAATCTTTATCACATTATGCAGGCTTACAGTTAGTGTTACTGTCAAAACTCAATTGATAATCATATTCATATTGATAAAAGCATCACCTATAACCAAATTGAAATGATAAATGTAACTAAATGTAAACGAGTATAATGATGAAATATTAATGCGAGTTCATGATGATTCTATAGTTGACTGACTTGGTTTTTCAGTGAGTTACTTTTAGTCTTATTTAGTGAGTAATAACACTAACTGAATGCATAAATAGTCTAAACTTTTTAATTTTATTATAAGATGAGCAAATATTTATTAATATTTTAAAGTAATTTATTGAATTCAAATTGATTTTATAGTAAATGTTTTTAATAGATTCAGTTGCACTTAGCTAGCTTTTTTACTCTATTAAATGCCTGAGTGGTTAATAGTTATCTAAAAACATTGCTTCAAAATTGCCAATTGCAGATATGCTAGATATTCAAGTGCATAATGTGTAATTTTACTGATAATACTATGTTAATATAGAATAATCCGATATTCTGTACATTTTAGAAAGTGGACTTGTGAGGGCATTAGAGTGAAGACCTATACCTACACAACTCTACTACCTTTCAATCTAATACTTCTAATGTAGACACTCCGGATTTTGGCTTGCAAGGTTATGGCTTCTGCTTATTTCATTCATAAAAAGGTTTGCAGTTTTTTAATGATGTGCTTGAAAATTATCAAGAATTTTTTTAATTTAAATTGTTCTGTTTAATTCAATAAATTTAAACGTTGATGAAATCCAGGATCACAATTAATTGCTGCCATAATAGTACCACAAGAGTGTTTAGCCAAATAAATTTTTATAATATAGCTGGGTATAATTTCTAATCAAGCTACCGTTTCTTTTTGTTATTTAAAAAAAGTCAACATTGTACTTTCAGCTCTGGAATAGACAATAAGTGGGTAGATTGGCAGGATGGATGTCAAGTAGCAGCATCTATAATTGCTAGAAAATCAGCTGATGATAGTGATGAAGCTTTTGCCACATACATGATGTTATGTGTCCATACTCCGTAAACTCATGTTATGAAGACCTAGGAAGTAAAAAGATGATAAGTGCCTTCTTTGCAACAACTGTAGAAGCTACCTAATTTTCTTTTCTTGATAAGAGTTAATTAAAGTATAATGGTTGTATCCAGGCTGGATTTTTTACTCCATTTAATTGGTTTTTTAAAATAATGTATTTGATGTTTTAGATGTGAATATTATTGCCTAATAAAACTCAAAAGTTCAAATAGCTGATTTTATGTTTATATTCTCAACATGAACATCTCAGCCAAATCAATTGCTAAATTTAGTTGCTGTTAGAGATTATAAAGATATTTATAAATGAACCTCGAATGATCTCATAATAGTCAAATAATTTTCTTATAAGTGTTCTAGTCATTAAGCAATAATTATGAAACAGCACAGCTCAATAGCTGCAGTTTGATATATTACACTATATATTAGAGGAAAGGGAGATATTCAATGTATAAGAGGAAGCAGCTGCCATTTTGTTTTATATTACTTCCTGCTGACTTGGATGCCTAATTTAAATATCTCAACACACAAATTTGCTGAAACATCTTCTTTGCTGGAATTGTTAAACCTTTCAACCATTAAACAAAGTAAAAAGTGAATTGACAAATAAATTAGACAAAAAGTTTGGCGGCCATATTTGACCTAATTTTATGTTGAGGCAGCATCAAATTTAGTTTAACAGAAAGCCCAAACTTTCACAATTATTTTGATACCAAATTTGTCACTATTTCTTCTATACAAAGACCCGTTGCTAAGGCTTGTAAATTGTAAACAAATAATTCTCAACTTATTCTAGAGTTGCCAACTTTAAACGCGATTTTCTCGAAACAGTAATTTAGAAATTCTAAAAACGTTAAAGTTTTTAAATACTGATATCTCGAGTTCTATTTAAGCTAGAGACTTCAAATAAAGTGCAAAATGTTTGAGAAAGTCTGCTCTATCACTCCATAGTAATAACTAGGTTTTCAACATTTTATCTACATCCCTTGTTTTGTGGTGCCAGGTCACATATTTACTCATTACTGTGATTGTGTGGTTTCACATCTGGCTTTCCAAATTTTACAATTTCACAAGTATAGTGACAATGGTCAATTTTTGCAAGACTTCCTGATAATGCTGGCAAGAAAAATTCGCATGGGGTATTGTAGCAAACTGATAAAATTTTCTATTAACCAGAGAACCCAATTCTTTCCTTATAAAAAGTAACTGCATTAAGCTACATTTGATATATATCCTAATAAGCCAGTCAAAGTTTATTGCAATGCCAGATGTACTAGACTTGAGACAAAAAGATTTTAAAATAGCTGCTACAGCTTTTGTATTGTTTACTTTGTACTTGACATGAAGACTAGAGAATGTTGGACCAATTGCCAATTGTTTCTAATTGTAATTTTGTTTGCATACATGCATTGTTGATTAGAAATTAGGTTGGTCTCAATACCAATTAATAGTGAAAATAATGTAGTTGGGATTTATTTCAATTGGTATTGCAATAATACAATATCTAATATAGATGTGACAACAGTTGGTGTTGTGGTTAAATGGTGACAGCAGTTGATTTGGAAAAAAGTTGAAATAATTAGAAAGATAGGATCAATTATACTAGCTAGCTTCTGCAATATCAATTATTCAAGTAATTTTTGCAATTGACTTGATATTAATGCAAAGATAAATTGGCTTATGTAAGCTTGTATTACTAATTCAATCTAGTTCAATCAATTTGAATTGTTACTTTCTATCTTGATACCACTAGTTTTGGTTTATAAGTATTGCCACTAATATTAGTAGCATTTATCAGTTACTCAGTTAGTAGTTAATTTGTTTAATAACTTGCTAACTCTAATGATAAATGATACCAAAATATTTTTAAAGTCGCAGAGTGAGTAGTATTCAAGAATGTACGTATTTGTTAAAGTTACCGATAAATGTAACAATTTTTTAAATAAAAAGATAAGTTACTTGTTTGGTATCGTGTAAGAGTGTTGAGTTTTGTGTAGGCTAATTCATGTTGTGTGTGTGCATATTGTAGATTAATTGTTTTAGTGTTGTGTGTAAAAGTATGTATTTTATTTATCAGCAAAAACATGAAAAAGACAGAAAGTTAGAACAAATATACAATGCAGCCTATAGCAGGGTTTGCACACAGTTATTTTCCGATCAACAAACAGAAAATGGTATAAGTAGAAGTTGTTTACTCATGTATATATAGACAAATTAAAAAAAATATTATTCTGATATAATAGGCTTTGAATGGCATACAAGTTTAGTGAAATGGTTCAACAAAGAGAAGTGAAATTCTTTTCTTTAAGCCTGCACTATTTCTCTAGACGTCTAGATCTCCTGCTTATCTTATTCTCTAGTGTTGAATATAGATTCAGTGGAACTGTTATAAGCTGGTTTAATGAAAGTCAGTTGCTTTAAGTATTTCATTAACATTTCTTAACATCATGTTTTGGTTATTTAAATTTGCCGATCCTTACACCAAGCAGTTTTTTTGTTGTTAAAAAGATAATGCAACTTAAAAACACTGCTATAGCAATAATTTATATAATATAAGTAGGCAAAGATCTTCAAATGGTACATCATTTTATAAGCTTGTTTATGCAATTTTAAATATTTTCACTCGGTCATACCAGAATCTTCATTACGTATATGGCTTTACGGTTTGCACGGTTAAGCCTGCTAATAATACAAAGCAAGATATGTGTTTTAGATGACATTTAGATTAGGAAAAGAGAAAACAAAAACATTCATGTTTGGCTACAGAGTTAAAAGATATCTAGTCTGTTGCAAAGACTCAGAAATTAAAGCTTCTATTTTTAATGGTACACCAATGTCTTCCTGAATAATTAATACACTCATCAATGCTTGAAAACTTTTATGCTACATATGTGTTGTCTTGCAGAGTTCTGAATGAAGAGAAAAGGTCAGGTCTCACCTTATAGGACGAAGAGTTGTCCACCACTGTGATGTTTTCTACTATACAAAGACATCTGCTGACAATGCAGATAATCTTGTTAACTCAATCACTAATCACCAGACTGAAAAGACCTGTGTGACTTATACAGGTATTGGTAATGCCTTACAGTTTAGTCATACCCAATATATATGTCATTTCAACATTTGTACTTCAATAGTTTGTATTTAAACTCACATATTTCTGTTTTGAAAAGCTTAGTTGTTAGCAGGAATAAGTGTTTTACATTTAACTGCTTTTGTTATGTTTTACTATGTTGTTTTGTTATCATTAACCGTCAGTTGCTGACAAGATTACTCCTGCCTTGAAGTTGTAAATAAATAAAAAGAATAAATTTTTTTGTAGCAATTTCACTTGCTTCTATGATTTACCTTTGCCAATATTTACTGACTGGACTATTCACTTGTGTTGTCTTCTCTCTACGTTAGATGCCGATTTTATATTTTGAGTAATTATCATCCACTGAATATAGTTCATTGCTTTGTCTGTTTCCTTTTAAGTAATATAACTTGATAATTTATTAAAATTCCAATTGTTCAACATGTTAATATTATATCTAGTCTACTTCATTTTGTAATGTCCTAACTAGATTAAGGATTTTCGGGCAACTTTTTTCATCTTATGCATGGATTTACTGAGACGTTACCTGCCCCCCCCCTCACATAAAAGTTTCAACAAACATTGCCTTACAAATAGAATGATTCCAGTGCCATATCAATGGTGTCTACTCTTAGAAACTAAACTAGAAAATTTATTTTCTTTAGCCTCTAAATCAATGTTAAAATGTTTGAAATGATGGACAAAGGTTTTTACTCTTTGAGTGCTATTCTAGTGGCTTAGCTGTACCTAATAAAATATATTATTAATATTTCTTAGTCAGTGAAGGCTATTTCATATTATTGATGCTAGTTCTATTTAGGGCATAGTATTAACTATAAGATTTTGTTAGGCAATCTAGTTCCAATTGATACACGCGAAAACATGTTTATGATATTATAATATGTTCATTATATTTTAGCAATATTTTTCTTATAATTTAATCACTCTATTTAGTAAGCATATCAGACATAATATTATTCTATAATTGTGTTTTAATATAAATTGTGTTGCATATTTATTGAACTCCATATTCTACAACTGAGCCTTCATAGTCTACAATGTAATAATACTTCAATTATCTATGATGATTTAACAATCTGTTGTCAAGCTATAAAATACTCCAGCAGTCTAGTTATGAAGTTTTTACCATAATTGGTTAACAGTTTCATAAATTGTATTGTATTTTGGCATAGGAAGTAGGCAATTCAATTCCCATATGAAGCAATTGCGTGATTGTTGCTAGTTGCTAACAAACACAACCAATGTATCAGTCTAACTGCAAACTGTTGCACCATAATATTGTTTATTCATAGCATGACACATGTCTGGACAAACTAACTCACCATGACTAATATATAATATGTTAGCCGTTACCTGAATGTGTGCTCATGGGATTTTACAATACGCTATTGATAAGCATTGATTGCGAAAGAATTGCCCAAACATTGTCACCAATCAATATTGCAAGGCAATGCTTTATTCTTATCACCTTATTTTATACAGAAGGCAAAAGATTTTAAAGTTGCAGCATACCATGAGTAATGCCATATTTGGTCATGCTTTAGTAGTCACAGTCTGTTCTATTTTTAGAACAGACATAGTAGAAGGGAGTATATAAGATGGAGAGAGTTTGCTTCTAGCCACAACAGTTGTAGAGCATTCGCAGCACTGAACACAGATACCTTCTCTTCTACACAACACACAACAGTAAGTGAAAGGTGTATAGTACTATAGTATATTGGCTTAATATCAGTAGCTGGAGAAAGTAAATGAATGCCTTTGAATGATTACATTTTTATGAGTTTTTGTTTAGCAAACACTTCAAAGAGCTACTGCTTTCTAATTTTCACATAGATTTGTGAGACATGGTCATAAATAAATGAAGGATAAATTTTAATTTTCACTCTAAAATATTTTTTTATTCTGTTAGCTAATTATACGCTACATTGTTTAAAATTCTATCAATTACCCCAACTGTTTGTGAAAACATTTAACATGTAGATGGCTTAAAATAGGGTTTGAACTTTTTTTATAGAGTTTAATAAGTTACTATAGTTATTTATAGATAACTTAAAATCCTTACAATAATAGTCTATTATTGGTGATAGCTTATTCTATTTCCCATTCTTTTGTATTTGAAGTATTTGCTGGGATTTTGTTTTTATATGTATGACATATATAACATAAAATATTTTGTGTAATATATTTATCCATAAGATAATATTATACTACTTACAAATGAGCAGTGTGTAGCACATGTTGCATCTTTCAATCATTTTGTTGATTTATATTTTCATTTAAATTAGAATGAAAGCTGCTAAACATTGTCCTGTTTAATTTTCATAAGACAAGAAACTTTTTTTTCAAGTGTGCTAGTGCAAATATAGTGAAAAAATGGCATGCAGAATTGAAAACTTAATTTATAATGCTGCTTAATTGGGTTGCTTTACATATTATAAGATCAATGTTACTAGTGTGATATCAACACCTAATTCGGCTTCAAATATATTTCATGGATGGCTTCCTTTGGAATACGACCACCAAATGAGTTTAAATAATTATACAATATAAACATAATATACACACAGACTGTTGGTGTGATAACAAGATGCTGACTGTAATGTGTTTTGACAGATGACTCTGGGAGAGACAGACTATGGGACAGATGAGTTAACAGGATTGGTCATAGACAATGGTTCTGGGATGGTAAAGGCAGGGTTTGCTGGCGATGATGCGCCAAGAGCTGTGTTTCCTTCTTTAGTTGGTAGACCTAAGTTCCAGGTGAGAATGGGGGTGTTTATTAGGAGGTCTCTTGAGCATATATTATTTTCCCAATAGAAATGTTTGTTGAGGAAATAGAAACTTCTAGTGAATAATAAATTTGTATGTGACATTTTAAAGATCTAGTAGAAATGTATATAGATGGATTTGTTGTCATCTGTTGGTACTATTGCCATTGTGCTGCAACTGTTTTGTTGCTAAATTTCTTCAAATTTTGTTTTCAAACTCTGAAAATGGACGCAGTCTATTTGAAATATTATAGGTTTACTTTATTTATGTAAACAAAGCAATAAATAACAAATATTTTGAGTTTATTTATTTTTAAAATAATATAGTTTTATAATATTCTGTACTATTACTATGTTAAATGTGCATTTCTTTTGTTGCTTAATGTCTAGTCATATAATGTATGACACAAGTTGATGTATATTAAAACATTTAATGCAATATGATTGTGTAGATTGTAATGGCTGGCATGGGAAATAAAGACAGCTACGTAGGAGATGAGGCTCAGTCTAAAAGAGGTATACTAACTATGAGGTACCCTATTGAACACGGCATTGTAACCAACTGGGATGATATGGAGAAGATCTGGCATCACACATTCTACAATGAGTTGAGGGTGGCACCCGAAGAGCACCCTGTCCTGCTCACTGAAGCTCCTCTTAACCCTAAGGCTAACAGAGAGAAGATGACTCAGATCATGTTCGAGACATTCAACACACCAGCCATGTACGTAGCTATACAAGCAGTCATGTCTCTGTATAGTAGTGGCAGGACTACAGGAATCGTGTTTGATGCTGGAGACGGGGTGTCCCATGTCGTCCCTATCTATGAAGGTGAGAAATATTTTCTCTCTGCTGTATATATTTAAACTTGATGAGAAATATTGCACATGTATAATATAATGGAATGTTCGAAGCACTGTTGTTTTATTGGTCGGGCAGTATTCTATTGTTATGTATTGCTACTTCACTTTTACATAGTATGTAATCTTCTCTCTTCTGCACATGCAGGCTATGCCTTACCACATGCTATTAAAAGAGTGGATTTGGCTGGAAGAGATCTCACTGCTTATATGTCCAGAATTTTACATGAAAGAGGATACAACTTCACCACAACTGGTAACTATTGCATATTATACTGGTGACTTGTTTTTCTACATCATTTTATTTTTTTTTTCAAGTATATAGTTTGTATCAAAGCATACAACAGTTTTAATAGAATAATGCATTGTATTGAAGTAGCACTGCATATTGCTATTGCTGTTACTACTAAACTATATTATGCTATGCTAAAGTCTAGACATATTTTTTTAGCTGAGATGGAGATTGTTCGAGATATGAAGGAGAAGTTGTGTTACGCTGCATTAGACTTTGAGCAGGAAATGGTGTCATCAGCTAAATCATCTGCTTCAGAGAAATCATATGAACTTCCAGATGGTTCCGTGGTTACAGTTGGTAATGAGAGGTTCAGAGTGCCAGAGTGTATGTTTCAACCAGCCTTCACTGGTGAGTTTAATATGTTCTTCCTTTTGTGCAGAACCTGCTTTAGTCTTAGAGGTAGATATTCATATATAAAGGAGTGTATTAGAACGCACCTACAGCTGTTGAAATCTAATTATTTCACTATTTGTATATTATAATTCGCAAAAGCGTTCATCATTATTGCAAAATATTGCTAGAAAAGTGTTAAATGATGAAGTGTTGGTTGAGTATAGGCTAGTATACAATTTATTTTCATGTTTTCTACATTACAGGAATGGAAGATGGTGGAATTCACGAGATGATATATAATAGTATAATGTCATGTGATGTAGATATTCGTAAAGATATGTACAATAATATTGTACTTTCTGGAGGTTCAACTATGTATCCAGGTGAGAGAAAAACTCAGAAATGTCTTGAGTTGCATGTCTGTTTTCAGTAGCCAAAAGTTGTGTCTTAAAAATTATATACGCTTAGTTATTATAGCATGAAAACAGGTCTTTTAAGATATTCAAATTTTTACAATGCAGTGTAGTAATAGAGAATACATAAATGATCAAATTTTTATTTCAATAATATAGTCTAACTTTCCCATTGAGCTCTTTCCCCACTAGTTGACACCCACCAGCAGGTGCTATGTAACAGTTTTTCTATGTGCTTAATAATATCATAAAATCATATTAATGCTTTGCCCACAGGTTTTGGAGACAGAATCAACAAAGAAGTATCTAGTCTGTGTCCATCTACAATGAAGGTGAAGGTCATCACAGCTCCGGAGAGGAAGTATTCCGTATGGATCGGTGGCTCTATTCTGGCCTCTCTTTCAACTTTCCAACAGATGTGGATCAGTAAAGAAGAGTATGATGAGTCAGGACCTTCCATTGTGCACAGGAAATGCTTCTAGAAGGTTCTAGCAGTAGATTTTGGACAAAGTGCTCTCTCTCTCTCTGTGCATTATTCACATTAATTACTCTCTGAATTTGTATTGTTATATATCGATCGATCAAAATTTAGGATTCTTTACTCATCACTATAGTTGCTCAATATCCTATTTTATATAGTTTTATTTTCATATTGAATGAAAATCCTTTATTTTATGCTGTATAACAAAATCTCAAACGCCTTTGAATTTTATTATAGTATCATATCTAATAGTTATATTTTTGTGGTATTTTATCAATAAAACTATTTTGGTAAACGCCAGTCATGGTATTTTACAGAGGAACATACTACTGATCTAAAAAGTTATCTGCGCATGTTACATTGAGTTGCAATACTAATGGTTACTTAAATACCAAAGCTTGTATTATTTTGAAAAACTATACCTAAACTGTGCATGGTTGATGTCAAAGCAACTGCAAAATTAATTATAACAAATTTCATTTAATTTCACGGAATAACTACAAGTTATACTGTAACTATTGTAGCACAATTGCTAACTGAAGCAGATGGGGAACCTAAGTATTCATATGCCCAGGTGTTCATGATACCGGTTCAGCAAGTTATATATATCTAGAATAGTAACATGAAAAAGTTTTTTAGCTCACTTTTATGCACATCGCAAAAGTCCAAGTGCTGAGATATATGAATTAGCAACATATAAAACAGCAACAATCAGCAATTTAAAATCTTCTTTGGTTACTCACTTGATAATGCAACAAGATTGAGTAACTGTGATAGCTGGGTTATATTATACTTGAAGTACGCTGTGCAGTGGAAATATACTTTTATCGCTGACAACATAAACCCCATTGTTATAACAGCTTACTTGCTAGTATATAGCTATTATTAAATGTAATATACATACTATTTATTAATGTTTATTCCCTTAAAAAACTATATCTGTTGACACAGATGATGATATAAATCATGGAAATTGTTTGCTCACTAATTCACTTTATATTTGTTTATAATGAAATCAAATTAAATATTAGAAAGCAAAACTCAGCATTAACATTGCTTCTTTGTTTCAAATACTCGTATCACAGTTGCTAAGCAATTGCCTATAAATAACAATATCCGGACCTTGAGACCTTTTATGCCCAAATAAGGTAATAGATCCTTTCATATTTACTTGGAAATTCCCAACTATCGTTATTTTTTTCAGTATCACCAACAGCTATTACTGTTATTAAATAACAATGATTTGAATGTAGGCTAAAAGTTTATTCCTTGTGCCAACATCAACGCATATTGCATCATGAAATGTCACCAAAAAATGTGTATTCCTATGGGCAGGTAAATTGCACACTGTGTGAATCTATATATGGTAATAACTCAACACAACAAACAGCCCTCATTTAAAGAATCCCTGACACAATTCATTTATGCAGTACTGAAGCATTCATATATATTCTAGCTATTATCCACCAACTGTTTGAGAGTTGTATGCTCATACAACTTTGGTTTATGATAAGTTCTGTTCTCATGCTGATGGCATTCTCAATTGCTTTGGAGTTTGTGGTATTATAAAACTAATACTAATTATTGCTGAATTTAATTGCACACTTTTCTTAGCTGCTGCAACACACAGCCCACTCACTGAGTTGACTTGAATGTTTAAAGTTTAAACTAAGTACATAATAGTGCAATAATGTAGGAAAGCTGCTCCCACTCAGCTGCCCAAAGAATGAAAATAATTAGAATCTGTCATTAGAACAATACAGTAAACATTGTGTGATAATGTTGGCTTTATTGAAATCAAAATTATTAGTTTTACAAAATCTGAAAATATATACAAATATATTAGATCTATAAAGATATTTATATAAAGACTTTAAAACCTTAATTTTATACATATTTGTAAAATATTTTACTAAATTTTTTATGAATATACTATAAGCAAATATTGCTGAAATATTTAGGCTCATGCAATAAAACAGCCCATCTAAAGGGTGTCTAAGAGAATTTGTTCAAGTATATTGTTAGAACTTTCTAGAAGCATTTCCTGTGCACAATAGAAGGTCCTGACTCATCATACTCTTCTTTACTGATCCACATCTGTTGGAAACTTGAAAGAGAGGCCAGGATAGATCCACCAATCCACACGGAGTACTTCCTCTCCGGAGCTGTGATGACCTTCACCTTCATTGTAGATGGACACAGACTAGATACTTCTTTGTTGATTCTGTCCCCAAAACCTGTGAGCAAAGCATTAATATGGTTAAGCACATAGAAAAACTGTTATATAGCACCTGCTGGTGGATGTCAGCTAGTGGGGAGAAAGTTTAATAGGGCAGTTAAACTCATCAATATTATTAAAGTAACAACTTGACTATTTAAATATTCTCCATCACTACACTGCATTGCAGAAGCTTTAATCTCTTTAAAAAAAAACCTGCTTCCATGCAATATTAACTAAATTCCGAATAACTTTAAAAGACGCAACTTCTGACTACTAAAGCAGGCCTGCAACTTAAGAAAGTTGAATAAATATTTTGTGACTGGTTGTACAATAGTTGCAATTTTTGAGTTTTTCTCTCACCTGGATACATGGTTGAACCTCCAGAAAGTACAATATTATTGTACATATCTTTACGAATATCCACATCACATGACATTATACTATTATATATCATCTCGTGAATTCCACCATCTTCCATTCCTGTAACGTAGAAAATATCTTATTATATTGCATACTAGCATATATTCAACCAACTTTTCAACAGTAAACACTTCTCAGCAATATCTTGTAATAATGATGAGCTTTTGCAAATTATATACAAATGGTGAAAGAATTGAACTTCAACAGCTGTGGGTGCATCCCAATACTCTCCTTTATATATGAATATCTACCTCTAATACTAAAGTAGGTTCCGCACAGAAGGAGAACATATTAAACTCACCAGTGAAGGCTGGTTGAAACATACACTCTGGCACTCTGAACCTCTCATTACCAACTGTAACCACGGAACCATCTGGAAGTTCATATGATTTCTCTGAAGCAGATGATTTAGCTGATGACACCATTTCCTGCTCAAAGTCTAACGCAGCGTAACACAACTTCTCCTTCATATCTCGAACAATCTCCATCTCGGCTGAAATAGATATGTCTAGATTTTAGCATGGCATAATACAGTTTAGCAGTAACAGCAATAGCAATATGTAATGCTACTTCAATACAATACATTATTTTATTGAAACTATTGCAGGTATGCTTTGATATAAACTACATATTTGAAAAAAGCTAACGATGTAGAAAAGCAAGTCACCAGTATAATATGCAATAGTTACCAGTTGTGGTGAAGTTGTATCCTCTTTCGTGTAAAATTCTAGACATATAGGCAGTGAGATCTCTTCCAGCCAAATCCACTCTTTTAATAGCATGTGGTAAGGCATAGCCTGCATGTGCAGAAGAAATAAGATTACATGCCATATTGAGGGTTAGTTAAAATTACTGTTACTAAAATTAAAACAACTATCAGCATTGTGCGCACCTCAATTACATTATTTCTCGTCATGTTTAAATTATGTAAAAAGCAGAGAGAAAATCTTTCTCACCTTCATAGATAGGAACGACATGGGACACCCCATCTCCAGCATCAAACACAATTCCTGTAGTCCTGCCACTACTATACAGAGACATGACTGCTTGTATAGCTACGTACATGGCTGGTGTGTTGAATGTCTCAAACATGATTTGAGTCATCTTCTCTCTGTTAGCCTTAGGGTTAAGGGGAGCTTCAGTGAGCAGGACAGGGTGCTCTTCGGGTGCCACCCTCAACTCATTGTAGAATGTGTGATGCCAGATCTTCTCCATATCATCCCAGTTGGTTACAATGCCGTGTTCAATAGGGTACCTCATAGTTAGTATACCTCTTTTAGACTGAGCTTCATCTCCCACGTAGCTGTCTTTATTTCCCATGCCAGCCATTACAATCTACACAACCATATTGCATTAAATATTTTAACATACATCAACTTGTGTCATACATTACATGACTAGAAATTTAGCAACTCAACAAATGCAAATGACATAGTAATACTAATAGTACATAATAGATTTTAATACTAGTTAGAACAAGTAATGTAGCTATATAATATATTTCTAATAGCTTTTCAAACTGTTTACTCCAAAATTCTGTTATTTCTAAGCAATTTAATTTTTTCAATAGGCATGGTCAATATCTTTTTCAAAATATTTACCCTGAAACATTTTAGTAGAGAAACTTATATATGCTAAAGAGGCCTTCCAAGGAGCACCCTCACTCTCACCTGGAACTTAGGTCTACCAACTAAGGAAGGAAACACGGCTCTTGGCGCATCATCTCCAGCAAACCCTGCTTTTACCATCCCAGAACCATTGTCTATGACCAACCCTGCTGGCTCTCCTATTTCATCAACTATTGATGACATCTAAAATGCATGCATAATTAATACAAACACATGCAATATCAAAACCACAAGTTTTGCTTACCTCATGTTTATAGATTGTTTAAAAGTTACTGCTTATATACTTGAAGTCAAAATTTTGCCTAATATCTTATACAAGTTTTTAAAATTGATTTTGCAAATACTCAAATAAATTTAGCACACAAAACTTACATGTGATTGAGGAAAAAGTGTTTTTATGGTATTAAAATACGTTAAATTTGCATTATTTATTTGTAACCAATCTACACTATTTTAAATTCAACCAACGCACTGAAATTGAAAGGGATATATAAAGTAAGTAAAGTTATTATATCTAAAAAGTAAAATAATTAGAATTTTCTTGCGTAAACTGCTTACTTTTTGCTTTGATAATTATTTAAAAACACTTTATATTGCATTTTGAGAAATTAATTAACATTGAGCCTTGTTCTTCTATTTTGGTTAAAGAAATCTAACATGCTTTTGAAAGTAAATGTTTTTCAAACAATGAATAATTATAATATAGTGTATAATAGTAATCTAATGCACCAGAAGTTCTAAAATTTATGAAAGCATAATGAAAAAATAGCAATTACTATAAAATATTACAGAATAAATTTTGAGATAACAAAACTAAGTGGATAGAATTTTAAAAATTACCATGTAATAAGTGACCTACCATAAATTCTTTCAAGTACAATCAACTGTGACTTGTATGCTTTACACAATTGTGTATATGTGCTTTCAGCTGTGTTTAAGTACAAATAATTTGGTGTCTCACTTATTATAATGCTTAAAGCTGTGAAAACCACACTTTTATATGTTGTCGATTTCATTACGGCGGTTGACAATCACAACTACAACCAGCCATATATGGTAGCTTGGCAAGAGCTCCGCATTTCCTGACTATATATGGATATAGATTAGTCTGCAAGTAAAAGAAAATCAATTTATGACATTTCATGATGCAATATGCATATCAACGGACCAACGAGTTATTATAAATAAATACTACAAGCATGCAACTTGATCATTGGTAATTCCAATATTACACTGCAGTGACAAATTAGTTAGTACATTGAAAATTGCAGTTATAAGATGTGTGTAACTTATTTTACTATATAAGGTAATTATGAAACATCCTATAAACCACTTACATATTAAACCTAGCTTGCAAAATCTAGTTCACTAAAATGCAAAGTTACGTGAGAGTAAAAATACTTATGAGCGAATCCTTATTTAGTTTTGCATAAGTTTGATATGTAAGAGATGTTTTTGCTTTAACAAAAGTAATTGTTAAGTGTTGGAGTAAAATCAAATCATATAAGTTTTGGTCAAAAAGTAAATCAAATTGATTTAAAACTGCACATTAAAAAATTGTAGTCTATATGTTCATATAATTTTTTTCCTAAGTTTCTTACCATTCCTCGATCTAATGTAAGTGTCTAATGAATATCACTTAAAAAGTTTTCCACTGGTTACATGACGTACTTTAAACTATGGATGCCGTAAAAGTTAGAAGATATAGTTTCTCATCCATATAGATGTAATGTCATTAAGGTTGGAAACCTTGTTTTATGAACAAGTTATATATTGCTTTAAGTTTAGTGAATATTTGGGAAGCACAAATCAAAAAATTAGTTGCTGTCAACATGTAAACTGTATAATTGGACAGCTGTAAATAGCATATAGCATGTATCATATAACATTTAGCTCTACCACATAGCATGTTTTAGCCCTAGCATATAGCATATAGTTATAGTATATAGTTTGCAGGTCTAGCATACAACATTTAGCCCTAGAATACAGTATGATATATCCCTAGGTTATAAAATATTCTGTTCTAGTTTATAGCTCTAAGCCTAGGGCCACACGGTGCGTATTTTCGCATGCGAAAATTGAAATCACAAGTAGCAAAGGTGTCCACTGTGCGCGTTGAGAAAACGTTCGCACTTGTCGCTCTGCATTTTCAACGCAAGTGCGAATCGTCTCTGTCGTCGTCACCTAATTGGCTGGTAGTTATTCAGCGAGCCCAATTTCTTTATTTTAGTGCTAAATTCCAGTAAATTGCGTTTTATTGAAAGCGAGTGCGATTTAAAAATGAAAGCTTTATCTTATCATGCATCACTGACGCTACAGTGGACGCCTTTGCTACTTGTGGTTTCAATTTTCGCATGCGAAAATACGCACAGTGTGGCCCTAGGCTAACACATGGCCTATAGCGTATAGCGTATAGCTACAGCAGCACCACATTTCACTAACAGCTTGGCTAGTTTAACTTTGTAGCTTATTTTGTATCACATGTGTTTTGATTTGCTAGTTTACTTGCCCGTTGAGAGTTTTGTTATAAAGAGTTGTGTCATCACTCTAACTGAAGCCTGATTCATTTCACAAAATTAAGTATTGAATATGTTTATTGAACTGGAACTTTATGAATACCATTTATTGCGTAGGGTTATTGCAACACTGACATGTATAGTACCTACTATGTAATGCATTTACAGTAGTATGACTAGTAAACCCTTATATTCAGTACATTCTGAATAATGCTTACTGATAGTACAACACTATGATAAAGCTTCAAGTTGCTCTCACTCATCATAGTTTAATATCCAATACATATAGTGTACTGCTACAATCGTGAAAATCATATTCTCTACTACAACTAGTGGATTGGTTTTAGTACAAGGTAAGTGAGTTATTTTCAGCTTTGACAGAACTTACACTTCATTATTTTATGAGTATGGAATGTAAGTCAATAGGAGCGCAGGGTTCTTTCATCACAATCAAAGAGCCTATTAAACTTGTGTGCAACTTGGTAGAGTCCGCTTATTTAAGGTCACAATTTCAACAATCATGCAGTGGTAAACTGTGATATCAATAATCAAGAAGGTCAGAATCTACTAAGTTTGTAAGTAAGTCAACACTACACTATTTTTATGTAGTTTTTCATAATCAATAGGAATTCAAATTCATTTCAATTTAAGCCATGGCTAAAGCCTCAAGTGAGCAAATAGCAAAGTAAATGTTTATAAAAATCTTCTGCTTTAACTACTTCTCTTTGTGTTGTAGATTGTCGAATATAAATTGGGTACATAGAATATGCATTATAGAATAAAGATTATAGATGATATATTATATAACATAGATTATAGAATATAGGTTATAGAATATAGATCATATAATATAGAATATATATAAAAGAACATTCATTGTTGATACAGTATTGATAACTTAATTTTTGGTATACAGGATTTCCCAACCATACACATAGTGCTATAACAGGTAGACCATCACTGAAACATGCCTATCTTACAGTATAATGTTATTTAGTCAACTATAAACTGAGTCAAAAACAGTCTTGACTATTTAACCGTTGCGTGATCAAGGGGACAAATATGTCCTATATGATATTTTACATTTTATTCAGTAATAATTTTATACAAACATTTTCACAACTTTTAGGTGTATAATTTCTTAAGTTAGTTGAATTTTTTTATAGGTTTTTACACAGATTTTATACACAGAATGTATGCATATTAAGAATCAGAAATCATAGTTTGTTTTGTTGCAAATATTTTTGGAAACATTTTATAATTTAAAAAAACATAGTTTTGCATGTATTAGCTGTACACAGCAAAATTTTGATGCAATTGTTATCTTTGTTTACATGTTGAAAAAAAGTAATTAAAAAACTAGGATTCAATAGCAATTGCATAAACAGCTGAAATTTAATTCCAGGTGACGTTTTGGAAAATTAATGTTATGGAATTTACTATACATGCAGATTCCAACAACTCCCCACACATAACTACAGTGTTTAAAACTATGTTCATGTTGGGTTAAAATTAGAAAATATATTTAAATATGTAATAGTAACTGGGATGGTGTCAATTTTCTATATTTGGGAGATATATGTTGTAGTTAGAAAGTACTGTTATTACCAGCACTTATATGAACAATAAAATAGGTGATGATTTTTACATGACCCTAAAAACAAAATCTGTGATTTACACTATTATATTAACTGAGGCTATAAGGTTTTAAAATAACTTTGTGATTTGTTTTACATTTTTGCATATGTTTACCAACATATTGTTTGACTCATTATAGTTTTCACATTGCTATTTATGGCATCAGTCAAGACTTGCGGCTCTTGAAACCAATGAAACCAAACATGGTAGCTGCACTACACCGCTAGGCTGTATAAAAAAATTAACATTTATTCAATATGGTTGATCATTACTTTATCACATATTTAGTAAAGTTTCTACAAAAAGCTCTCTGAAACTTTATGAGCCTTCATAGAATTCTATGAAGGTCAACTACACCATTTTTAAAACAAAATTCTTTCGTTACCTGCTTAGTCATTTTTACTTTCGATTTCAATGAACAATAGTGAAGCAGTGATGTTTTCTGTTGTAGAGACTACAACATTAAGTGCACTTAAAATGTGTGATGATGAAACTCCAGCGCTGGTTATTGACAATGGATCAGAAAATATGAAAGCGGGATTTGCTGGGGATGATGCACCAAGAACTGTGTTTCCTTCAGTTATCGGCAAACCAAAACACCCTGTAAGTTAGTCTCTGTCTCAGCAAGTTTAACCAAATATTGACCAATTACAAATAAAATTTACTTACAACATGATTGCTGAATGAAGTACAAAAAATGTAGCAGAAAAGCTGAATAAACTTGAACTCTTTTTCTCTCGTGTAATTAATTTTCAAATATGCTGTGCTTTAATCCACAAATAATAGGGTTCAATATATAAAAATATTTTGTATAATTTCATTTTCTAAGATAATCAGAAATTGGATTCTGGTTATTAAATAAATTCTATAGGCTGTTTTGGTTGGGATGGAAAGAGCCTCTTTTATAGGAGATGAAGCTCAAAAGAAGAGAGGGATTCTATTTTTAGAATACCCAGTAAAATGTGGCATTGTAACAAACTGGGATGACATGGAAAAGATCTGGCACCACACATTCTACAATGAGTTAAGGGTAAAACCTGAAGAACACCCTACCCTAATCACTGAAGCCCCATTTAATCCTAAGGCTAACAGAGAAAAAATGGCTGAAGTTATGTTTGAAACTTTCAACTCACCAGCCATGTATGTGGCTATGGAAGGATTACTTTCTTTATTTAGTTGTGGCAGGGGATCTGGAGTGCTATTTGATTGCGGTGAGGGCGTCTCACACACCATTCCAATATATGAAGGTAATTGATTATCATGCCATGTACTACACTATTTAAGTTTGATGTGAACTTGACGATTCAATTTTTATGCATGTTGATTCAAGTTATATTCAGATTGTATTCACTTTTTGTCGATTTTATTGCGCTAGGCTATTAAAAATTATGTAATCATATAACCGCATAGCATGCATCAGCAATAAAATAAGTAACGAATTTTTACATAAAGCTGAAAATAAAATTGCCAGTCTACAAAATTATACCATTTAAGGCTATACAGTGCTACAAGGAATTAAAAGATTTAATATGGCTGGACGTGACCTAACATTGCATTTAGCGAAGTTGCTAAAAGGAAAAGGGCACAATTTTACTACGACAGGTAAACTTAGTGTTTTCCAAGGCTTTCTGATCTAAAATATTCTAGTTGAAAGAAAGTTGCTGGGAGGGTAGTTGCAATGCTTTAAGTTATAGCAAATGCTCTGATTAGTAAGGTAAATCCAATACAAGTTGATAGCTAACCTGTAAGATACTTCTAAATATCAACACCATATTAAAATTATTTTACCAAACCTTGAATGATTGGAAGAAAAATATATAGACAGCTAACTATCAATTATCAAATTATCAATACCAGACATTTGTAACTTTGTAAATATTATTATTGAACATCTTTAGAAAGTTGTATCTGTAAATTATATAAGTCAAATTAAAGACTGAAAGTATAAAAAAGTTTCGGCTTTGATACATGCTTACTAACTGCTTTTTTAAACACTAGCTGAGATTGAAATTGTTAAAGACGTGAAAGAGGAGTTGTGCTACACAGCATTAGATTATGAAGAAGAACTGGTTACTGCATCTTGCTACGATAATGTAAGCAGAACTTATGAGTTGCCAGATGGTAATGTTGTGACACTTGATAGTGAGCAATTTCAAGTGCCCGAGTGTTTGTTTCAACCATCAATGATAGGTAAGCACCACTCTGTTATAGTCCTTAAAAAGTAGTGGACATTTTTGGCCACTTTATAAAAATGTACCTTCCAACTTTAAGATAACTAAAAACCATGTGTTCGATGGCAAAAATCTAATTATATAAAAACATATGAAGATTACTCAGTGAAGATATTATTACAAAGCAACTCTGATACTGAGACTTTAAGTTATAAGTAAACGGAAATTAGTCTAAAATTAATGTAATTGATTTAACACATATATGCATCATTATGACCTGCAACTGCTTGTGTGTAAACTGAAATCGGTAAAGCAGGTCAAAATAATTGATGACCAGTTAAAGCTAGTGCAACCTCCTTACTGTATCTTCTACTTCTTAAATAGGTATCGAACACGAGGGAATACATAAAATGGTTTATCAAAGTATTAAAAGCTGTGACATTGACTTGAGGAGTATACTCTACTCTAGCATCATTCTCTCTGGAGGATCTACTATGTTTCCTGGTTGGTCAACATATGACATATACTATTCAATACACGTGGCTTATAGCAAGTTGGCTTCACTTTAACTGAATTCTTGTGTAAATATCTGCTTTTTAAAGTGTTAGAAAAAATTAAGTTGAAAAATATATATAATAATTAAACAGTTTAGATAAAGTTTTGTGGCTCTCAAACTGCGTATTATTCATGAAATGTAAACTTCTAGATTTTGTTCTTGTAAGAGTGTAAAGGAATATATATGCAGACCGTTCACTTTCTAGAGTTAACATCTTTTAACGAAAACTCTTTTAAAACATTTTTTAAAACTTATTATAAATGTGAACAGCCTAGTTTAATTAATCTTACATTTTTCTTTATCTACTATACCACTTTGTTATTTTCACAAAATTACAGCCCTTGCTCTAATAACTGTTATGCAGGTTTCTTATTGAAGTAAAAGGAAAAAAGTAATAATTCCATAAAGTTTCTATATTGGTATTGCAACATACAATGTAATACCAGTATATATTATCAAATGGCTAAATATGCATTTGTCTTCTCCAACACTTGTTAAAACTGACGTATATTTCTTTGATAAAATGGCATAGAAAATCACTTTACTTCATTCACTAATTGAATAAACTATTTTTTCAGTTCTGTGCAATTTTTTTAGATTTAATGCGTTTTGTTGCAGATTTTGAAAATCGGTTGCAAAAAGAGATTAAAAAGTTAAGTCCACCTTCAATGAAACCTAAAGTAGTTGCACCACCTGAAAGAAAATATTCAGTATGGATAGGAGGATCGTTTTTAGCATCACTTTCAACTTTTCAACAAATGTGGATAAACAAAGCAGACTATCATGAATTTGGACCCTCTATAGTGCATAGAAAATTTTTATGAGCAACTTTAATGTTAGTTGTTAGCTATAGTCGTTATAAAATATCATACTTTATATTTTTACAGTAACTTATGTATTTATTTCTTTTCCTATGCAAGAGACTTTGTACATATTCTTCCAACAGCATTGTAGCAATTATATTTCAATCACAAAATTTTGAATGGCCTTTATACTTCTAACGATAAATTATACAGTCTGCATTAAGCTATTTATATAAAAACATGTAAACATGTTTTGTAGCAACACTCACGTACCCTCAAATATTGGTAGTATGATGTATTATAGGCGTGGATATATCAGGCATCATTACATATAGTATAGAAGTAGCCTCCCAAAAATGCTCAAAAAATTAACTTATTAAACTTTACTAGGTAGTCACTCAAAATATTGATTCTAAATCAAAAGTTTGTGCTGATTCTGAATTTACAAACTCTAAAACTCTATCTCTATCCAAACTCAAGTTATTCTAAAAAAAACAAGTCAACATCTTGGATGGGTAATAAAAATAAATGTGGCTCGTGCAAAATAACATTCACTATTAACTAGCTGTCTATAAACAACAATATTTGGTGAGAAACCAAAATTTGTTGCTTCTTTTTTAAAATTCTACACTGATTCTGGATTTGCAAATTGCAAAACACTATTTTAATTCAAAACCAAGTTGTCCATAGAAACACATGTTTGCTATATGAATGACACATAACATTTGACAGAAGCATACATAATAAGTATATGAAAGAAGCTAGTTGTGCAAGATCGAAAGCTTTTTATGCTGATGTGTCAAAGAATTGAATGTATAAAAAATATATATTATCAATACATGTTGAAATCTTTTGAGCACCGACCAATTGAGTCTTCTATTGATCTGGTGTGGTAATCACTAAATATCTGTAAAAAAGGAACAAGATTATGTAAATGTATTTTGAAATCACAAAAATATGGGGATGATTAAAACATATAATGTAAAATTTCTTGTTTAAAGCAAATTATATAACAAATGTTTCAACACAGTGCTTCATTGTATAAAGTTTTCTTACAATCATTATTACTACCATTAATTTCATTTACGTATTTTTCTCCAAAAGTATGTTCTGTTTAGACAATCCTTGCATTGACATACACCAGTGCACTGCATTTGAGATTTCTGACATTCACATCAGGATGTATTGCAACTGGCTCTACGGCAGCAGTATATTATGTTGTACAATGCATTTTTGGGCACAATAGCTTGAGTCAGTCATTTTGTAGTGATCATGCTGCCATTATCAACAATTTTTACTCATAATATTCTGGAAATAATGCATTGACAAAGGCAATTGTTGCCTTTTCTAGGCAGCTGTCTGATAAATATTTTACATGCAGCATAAGTTCACTTTTTGTGGAGAAAGCTGCAAATTTTAATTTTATTGAGCCATCTTTGTTAGAGGACAGAATACAGCATATCAAACATCATCTACGCTTATTTACAAACTTTTCTATCTAATTAGTTGCAGTTGTGACTTAGAGTATACTTTCTAAGCTGTTCAAAGCTTATAGTACATTCTGAATGTTTTTGCAAGAAGGAGTAAACTGGTCACTTTCTTTTTTCATAAAAGTGCTAATCAAATCACAACCTGGTAGAGCATGAAAGCCAGGAAGTGCTGCACTGGTCACAACTCATATACAAATTTATTTGCAGCAGAATTGGCATAGACTAAATATCTCATATATAATCACTACGTTCTGTGAATGAACATAAATCTGCAAATGGTCGCAATATTTGCAAATATTGCAAATATTGCAAATATTGTGATTTTATAATTATTATACACTTAATTGAGAGAACATTTTTCAGAACATATTGTTGTGCATGTAAGATCATGGGATTTATCGCACGTCACGCTCGTGTAAAACGCGTCGTGTGGCCCTACACTAAGGTTGGGCTATAATTAATATGATGGTATATAAGAGAGCGGAATAAAAAAGTGTAAATATAATGGATAGGTAGAATTAGATAGAATAAATTATGCAACTATAGAGAATAGAGATGTAGCATAGAGTGTATAGGCCTATATCAAGAGAAGATATAGATTGAGCTATATAAATTGTGAACGAATAAAAAGTTTAGGAAATGTTAGGGTGTGCTTATAGTGAGGGCTCAGCCCAGGATCATAAATTACACTATCAGATGAATACCCTGACTTTGAGACCTTACTGCTTCTACAGATCAAAATAAGGGCTGCATGAAGCTAATTTCACAGCAAAGCCAAGTAACAGCGTAAAAATACAATAAACTCTTACTTGGTGGGTTGACCAATAATTGAAAATTCCAATATATAACAATAACAATGATGTAAAATTCACTTAAATGTTTTTTGAAGAGAAAAGTCATTCGGATAAGTAAAAACAATCCTGTAAGTCTACTGTTCACTTTGTTTAACTTTCAGTACTAGTATCATTATTTATTGATAGTTAAATATTTTTAGCAATGTGAACTCTTGTCTATACTGAAGATTGTTGTCTGCATTCTCTCCTCATTTACTCAAAGACAGATTATAGCGACTTGAGTAAAATGTTTGATGCAATCGCAACAGTCTACAGGATTAAAATAATTATAGTGATAGCAGTATATGCACAGAACTTCAATTATGGAAGGAAATAGATGCACAGAGTGCCAAACTGAAAGTAAAACTATTAAAAACAGTGTTGGCTTTGAATAATGGAGTTGCCCTATTTATTGGGTACACTGAAATAGAGCATGGTAATATAATTAATAATCTGATAATAGATGTATTCCAATGGTCTGCTAATAACTATGAGGGATCGCTAGATGCAATACCAAGTTTGTAGTCATTGAGTGCGGTGTCTGTATACACAATAGAACTCGAAACTTCAGCTCGAAAATCGAGATACTCAATGGCTCCAACTTGTGTTTTGCATCTAGCGAGTTTCAAACTTGATAAATTGCTCAATTTTAACCATGTATTCACTAAATGACAATAATGGTTGGAGCGTAGATTATGCGTAACGGCCATAAAAGTCGTAAAATGTTAACAAAACACGAGCCATGACAGCAAAATAATTTTGTAGCTTCGCACCGACACTGCATCTAATGGTGAGAGAAACCATCACAATTCACAGTGATAATTATTATAAAACATAAATGATAAAAACATTAATGTTATAGTCAGTGCATGGGGTGAAAATAATTTTATATACTTAATCTTATAGTTATTGTCATTGATGATTTGTGAGTTTACTATTTACCGATATTTAATTGCTTATTACTTACACTTACAGTTTGAGTTACAGACTACGTCTACGACTACAGTAAGACTAAGTGTAACACTAACACTAATGACTAACAGTAACAGTACGTAAGATGTAAGTGTAACTGAAAGTGTTACTGTTAGACTTAATGTAAGTGTAACCGTAAAATGTAAGTTAGTGTTACACTATACAGTGTCAATTAGTGTTACAGTTACTCACTTAGTCTTACAGTTACTATAGTCACAGACATAGCTATTTTGATTTTTGTGATTGATAATAATAGATTAATAGTAATACAGATTTCTATTAAATTTAGTATTAGGTATTATAATATAAATAAAATATTGATTTTATTATTATTCAAATTGATACAAGTATTAATTATTATAATGATTAGTTATATTCAACTTGATTATAATTATTAATATAAATGTTTAACACTATAAGTATATTATTATTAATATTATGCTTATTATGATGATTACATTTACTTTTAGTTTTACAGATACTTATAGTTATTGTTAATGTTTTTGAGATTATCACAATTATAAATATGACAACTATAATCATTATGATTATCATAATTATCATTGTATTTATAATACTAATACTGTTAAACTTATTATACGTAAACCAAAAGATTATAGTATAACTATAGCTATACCATTAACTGATTAAATGATTACGGTTACTTATGCTATCACCATGGCTATGCCTCTAGTATAACTATCACTATAGGTTTAGACACGTAATCATTGATAAATTATAAAAATTATCACTGCAAAATACTTTTTACTCAAAAGTATTTATATATCAAATATACTCTAATTATATTGTTGAGTATTATTGAACTAGTTTTGATAATTTTCTCGCTGAGCCAAATAAGCTTTCTACACAGTGGCTCAAGAGCAATGACAGAGATACTAAATTATGAAAATTTTAATATGCACATTTATTATAGATGAGTGTTAGTGACTATCCAGGAGTTTTAGTCATTGATAACGGATCTAGAACAACACAAGCTGGCCTGGCTGGAGATGATGAACCAAGTATCTTGTTTTCAACAGTTGTTGGCAAACAAGATAATGAGGTAATTAAAGTATTGAACTTTATAAATGAGTAAATTGAAAACTCTGTTTCTTATGCTACATAGTGTTATTACAGACAGTATGTTATGTTATCAAGTTACTTCATTAGCTTTGAAGTTAATTTTCAATTAGAGAAACTAATAATGCTTGTTATTTGTATTCAACACTTGCACTGTGATTTCATGTTTGTCACAGGATGCTGTTAAATCACGCGAAGTGTACATTGGAGATGAGGCTCAACAGAGAAGAGAGATAGTGTCTTTGAGTTATCCAATAAAACGTGGCATTGTAACTAACTGGGAAGATATGCAGAAGGTTTGGGATTATACATTTCTCAAAGTGGGCGATGCGTATAGTCCAGATGTATGTCCCATATTACTGGCAGAGCCTCCTTTAAACCCTAAAGCTAATCGGGAAATGATGGCTCAGGTTATGTTTGAGGCCTATAACTGTTCGTATCTGTATGTGGCTCTACAGGACATCTTATCAATGTATACATTTGGCAGAGTGTCCGCCATTACTCTTGACTGTGGTGCGGGCGTGTCTCATGTTGCTCCTATTTATGAAGGTAGTAACTACAGTGCTTCTGCTATATTAGTGCTGACAGTAAATTTAAAGATAATGCCTTATAAATGGCAGGCATATTATTTTAATGAACTTTTCGGTCTTTCAAGTTTAACTATTATTTAGTACAATAGTTGCTTTTCTTCTAGCAATGCTATGCTAGTTTGCCATAATGTAACCCATACACGCATAACCTGGGTTAACTGCTCTGTTTTATGCCAACCATAATGAAAGCAGATTATTTGAGCCTTGCACTATTCTTTTGTATTTTGAAGGGAAATGACTTACTGGATATTATGTTACGCCTTGACTGCTAAGCCTAGGGCCACACTGTGCGTATTTTCGCATGCGAAAATTAAAACCACAAGTAGCAAAGGTGTCCACTGTAGCGTCAGTGAGATTAAAAAACTACTAGCTAATAATATTTGCATTTAACTTTACTGCTCGCCTTGTTGCTATGGCTACAAGTGCGGGATAAATGAAGTTTTCATTTTTAAATCGCACTCGCTTTCAATAAAATGCAGTTTACTGAAATGTGGCACTAAACTAAAATAATTGGGCTCGCTAAATAACTACCAACCAATTAGGTGACAACGACAGAGACGATTCGCACTTGCGTTCAGAATGATGAGCGACAAGTGCGAATGTTTTTTCAACGCATACAGTGGACACCTTTGCTACCCGTGGTTTAAATTTTCGCATGCGAAAATTCGCACAGTGTGGCCCTAAGCTTAGTGACACGCCTTGACTGCTAAGTGACACGCTCTAAAGGAATCAGGAATTATTCAAAGCAATTTCTGTGATTATTATATAATAATTTTATTAGATTACCATTTATGTTTTTAATACAAACTGCGTTGTAGTAGAAATATTTGGCCACTCTGAAATCTCAGATAGAAAATGTTCCATTTTCAAATTAAAATCAAATCATTAACTTTAAAAACTTGAGACATAAACAAGATTTTTGGGTATAGTTAATTTATATTTTTTTAAATCATAATGTATAATATAGTTACTGTTGAAACAGTAACTTGATGTGCAAGTTTAGGTTAACTTTTGGTAACATTCAAGGCAAGATTGTTTCTTTGGTGACGCTCCGCTCTTCACAAGCTATAAGGTGTTGAATTTTGTGCAAGGATAAGATAATCTGCTTTCATTGTGGTTTGTGAAAAGATTTAACTTTTAGTTGTTTCCAATATTAAAGGGTAACTTTGTTTTTCTATATATTTTTGCAAAATTCAAAATCCTGCTTTAATCATTTTTTATTTTAGCACTCATCTATCATAATTGTGTCAATATATTTTAAGCATGTTATTTTCAGGTGAATTTGTTGTTTTAAGTTTAGTTTTATCAAAAAATGACTATAGGATGGACATGGATTCTTTACACATTCTGTTGCAGTGGTTGTCGCAACACATACACTAATGTGTCGTATAACAATGTTGCAGGTCGCATCCAGCCCCAATCTATCAGAAGAGTAGACTTTGGAGGGGGAGACCTCACTTCATATATGGCTTCCCTGCTGGGTAGTCAAGGGTGCACCTTTACTACTCCTGGTGAGGTTTTGATACTGCTTGCATTACTAGTGTATGTAAAGTAGCATGAAGCTGACATGTTTTACTCTTTTGTCAAAAAGGCTGATTATTAGAGCTTTTGTGAGTTTATTATGGAGACAAACCTGCGTCAGTGGACAAATTTTGTTATGCGAGTTTTTTCAGCTAGGCAGAGGACGTAATTAATCTGGAATGATGCATTTAATAGATAAGTTAATAAACAGTCAACAGAAATTGAGTGTTTGTTGCGTGCAACACTTTCCTTTAACTGAACTAACAATTAAACGATATCTGATTCCATAATGCTTTCAATCAAATGATTGTATTCAAATATTTTTCAAAAGTTAATAAAAGAAAATTATGGTTCAACTTCCTTTGGTACATAATTCTAACATAAATTAAAACAGTTATATAATCATAATAAATAATGAAAATGCAAGTAGCTAACTATTGAATATCACTATCAATTTTATCACAAATCTATGCGCTATTGTTTTATCATTTATTGCTACTGATTGAATTGAGTATAAAATTTGTTGATAATTTTTACTAGGTTAGCTGTCGGGAAAAGAATAAAGCTTTGTAATGGAATACTTTTTTATATTTGAATATAATATTTAGAGGCTAGAGACATTGCAGAGTAAAATTTAGTAGGCATCACACTTATTTTACTCATGTCAAACATACATATATATGATACAATGGGGAGACAACTACACTTTATCAGTAGGCAGACTCCCAACCTTTTTATTGATTAATTATTTCGCACTTTTTTAAGTTTATACCTTTCAAAATTTTCTATGGATTTTACATAATATTTTGTGTAACTAGTAATATTATATAGAAATTATCAACGTTCACCTTTCTTTGTTCATGCTACAGTGCAATTTACTGGTTATATAAATGAGAATATGCTTTTACCAAGTACATATTATACTCTAAATTTTAGCCGAGTTGGAAATTGTTAAGAATATAAAAGAGAAGTTGTGCTATACTGCACTAGATTTTGAGAAGGAAATGACTTCATCAACTAGTTTGTCTGCTACAGAGAATTCTTACGAACTTCCAGATGGTTCAACTATTAAACTGAACTCTGAACGGTGTAAAGTTCCAGAATGTCTGTTTCAGCCATCATTAATGGGTGTGTTTAGTTCAACAGCAGTTCTTTACAAATTATTGCTGTCAAGAATCTCGCATAGTATCATCAGAGATTTCTTACAGTTGAAGCATTGCCAAGTTTATTGGTCCGTATTTATTTGAGCTGGAAGCTTGAAACTAATGTGCTACTATATTATGGATAAACAGAATTTCAAAAAAATTTGATTCTTTAGGTCAATAGAGTTCACTTGGACTTCAGGCTTACTTTTGCTGAAAGTTTATGGTGTCTTTTAAGCGCGCGACTGCTAAATTACTATCAAAACTTTCTCATATAATTTTTGCATTTAGATTTAATTTGTGTAGCATGTTTTTGAATTGATAACTATTTCTCTTACCTTTCTATATTTTGCTTTTAAAAAACAATAAAGAGCTCTTACTTATGATAATAATATAGGACTTATAAATACTGCTAATAATAAGATTTGTAATATGATGCACACCCCACATTTATATTTTGCAGGAGTGAATACTGAAGGTTTGCATGAAATGGTTTATAATAGTATAATGTCTTGTGCCATAGACACGAGGCCAGATATTAGCTGCAACGTTATGTTAGGTGGTGGATCTTCTATGTTCCCAGGTTTGTCATTAACTCTTTACTATAATGTACAGTATATTGTGGGCCAGTCCTAAAAATTTTCTGTTGCAAAAATCAAACTTCTATTTTTAAGCATGATGTTTTCTACTTTGGGATTATACTAGCGTTATAGTGTGAAGTAAAGTAATATAATTATATGTTATATAAACAGTATAATGAAATTAGCCATTTTAATGTTAGATTTTGCAATGAAACTGATGATTTGCTTATGTACTTTTAGTGCTGCATGTTTTAGGATTTAAGGAGCGAATGCTAAAAGAGCTGAAGAATTTATTTCCTAGTCGACTGCGGGTGCAGGTGATAGCTTCCCCAGAAAGAGCATATTCAGTTTGGATTGGTGGCTCTATTCTGGGCAGTCTCACTACTTTTAGAGAAAACATGCTGATTAGTAAAAGTGACTATGAAGAATTTGGACCTAGCGTTGTACACAGAAAATGTCCATGAACCTTAAGATGTTAACCAAGTCATAGGTATTACGATTCTCTGCTACATTCAACTTAATGCTCTTTTGGATGTCTATTTTTGCATATATTTTATACTCAAAAAGTGTACTATTTATTTCTTTTACAACATGTACTGTAACTTTTTCTGTCTGTGAATTCATATACTGTTTTATATGTTTACACTTTCATATCTCATTAAAGGTCTTCTGTCACTTAAAACAGTTTCGTCACAAGAAGCTGGAGGCTTCCTGATTCACACGAGTATATATTTGTATTTTATATTCTATGACTACAAGATGTCATCTACTTGTGCTAATAGCACTCATTGTACAACTTTTGCCCTCCTGTATTACGAAATTCATTCTCCCAATGCACTAATATGCCTGCTACTTATATTCAGTGAATCAAAATACTCTGGTAAATACTCGTTAAACAAGCTCAGAGTGACAGAAACCCTTCAATGAGCCACGACTCTGCTGAATTTTACTGTAGGAATAGAAACTCACAAATTGAAATACTCAGTTAACATTTTTTTAAAACAGTTTAATGTATTTTGCTATTGTTGTCAAATATTCTTTAATTATTTCATGTCTTATTGTCAATGGTATAATAATATTAATTTATATTGTTTTTGACAATTGAGATTACTTGGCTGTGGGTTTGAATCATATTTAGTGAAAGCATTTAGTCAAATATCTCTTAGGTCATCACCCATATTATATTTACCAAGTTCAATCATTTCACTTTTAATTAAAACTTTTCTAAAAAACGTAATAAATTATTACATAAACTACCACCCTTGTTTTCAATGACAGATAAGCTGCAAACCAACTGATTAAGTAGTAGTTGTTCTACAAAAACTATCATAACTGATGAATTACCCCCTGCAAACTTATAATTATTGCATTAACATAATCTAATGCATATTAATATGATAACTAAATTTATCTGCTGTTCAGAAACTTTAATGTACATCATGATTGTCAAATATTGACCCATAGCAAATGCATGCTGGGGGCATGAACCATCTGAGAAGTGAATAAGACCCATTAGCAACCTACAGCAATTCTATTGATCCATGTGAAGGATTGTGTACCAACTGTAAAATCTCTATTTATAGCCATGTAACAGAAGTTAAACAAGTCCTTTAGGGATAAATAATTACAAATTACAATATGGTATAATTGAAATTTTGGTAGAAAGTTGATCAATACCTGATAGGTTGACATTAATTAGTTTGTGACATCAACAAAATAATATTAATTTTAGTCTCATGTTTTTAGTATATACAGAAGCAACTATGCTTGATGTAACAATGATGTATGAGAAATGCATATAAATTGCCTGTCTAAAATCTATTGGTAATTTGTGTAACAGTTTTTTTTAGATGAAGTAGGTGGCAATTTTGCATTAAAATGTTAAAGTTTTATAAAGAATACATACAGTCAAAGGAGCTTTGGGTTACTTTGTATATATACTTGAAGCTATTGAACTGAGCATTATATAAACAGTAACCTTTGTATTGAAGCATGACAAAACAACATTTAACATAATAGATTAAGTATAGAGCTCTTTATCATCCATTACCTGTTAATTTACTTCAAGTATTTAAATCTAGCCACTTGACGACTCATGTAAATAAATACCGTACTACAGTGCATAGCTGACAAACTTAAGTATAGGGTGCTGATTACTGATTGAAGGTTTATGGTGTTTTTATTTACTTGCAGCTACAAACCTTGACAAATCATGGGTAAGTAAAGTTAGTTATATGAGCTACAGAGGTGATTTCATAAATAAAACTTACTTAATTTACTGTTCTGTGTTATTTAGGAATTTTAGAACAAAAGTAACTAGTGAACACAAATCACAAATATTCTAACTTGAATTTTATTCAACTTTTGATATAATGTTATAGGCTTATAGCTGTAACTGTACTATCTACAACTCAAATATACCGCAGCTGATATTGTCAAATGTAGTTCTGTACTAGCCAACACCTCTATATCAAAGAGCTGCATGCATACATATGTAAAATAATTTAAGGACTAAAACACGATGGCATTACATATAATATTATGAGTTAAAAAAATTTGAAGATGATTTTACTTTTGAGTGACTTTAGGTTTCTAAAATTTAAGATAGTATTCCAAATAGCAAAGTTGCTGCAATTAAATTATAAATTAAATTTATATACTATCTAACTTTTTAAACTGCTTACACATGCTGTGATCATCTGCAACAAACAAAAAGATGCAGTAACTATCCTTTATTCACTTGCCTGTAGAAGAGACTTTGGCGCTGAGAGAATCCTTTAGTATGGTAGCTAACCTTATTGGACCTACAAAATGGATACCCCTAGCCCGGCATATGCAAGTAAGTACTGCACACATGCACAAACATATAAAACATAAAGCATGTTCATAACATACCACCAAGCTTGCTCAGGCAATAGAGTGTGAGGTCTTTCTCTCTACATGCCTATACAATATTTATTATTGACTGCTATAATTATAGATTTACCCAGATGAGCAGTTTGAAGATAACCTGGCAAAATTGAACAGTAAACACAGACATATTCCAGAAAGAATTTGGAACTGTCTGATGCACTGGAAACTGTCTGTAGGTAAAAGTGCTAAAGTCACACAACTAATAGACAGTCTACATGCTATAGAACTACACTGGCTGGCAGGTAATACACTTTTTTGTTATAATTTATTTACATTATCAGTTTTAAACGCTGCCCACAGGCAGATTAGTCTTCATTTAAAATGATTGCATTTCCAACTCATAAAATAATTATTTGCATTAGTATTAAAACTTGTATAATTGATATGTAATTCTGTTTTAATACAGTTTAAATATTGCAAACTCATTATTTATATACATAGGAAGATACTTTGGTCTCATTACTTTAAATTGATAAATTTATTTCTCACAGAATCTTCAAAATCTACTCATTATTAAAAGTGATGTTTTAAGATCAGCATTACTGCCTTATGCATAAATTTGCTCATCGAATTTGGATAAAAACAATAGCATCATTTCTAAATTTGTAGCTTTAAAATAGCTGCTGCACAAACATAGATATTACAAATATTTACACTTAGTAGTGGCTCACTTCATTATATTTGCACAGCTCAAATATGTAAACAAACTGTAATTGCTTTGTTACAAATTTACAAATATTTGTACTGCATGCATGTTGTAAAACAGCATTAAGTCATGCCCTTAGCAAACCATGATAGTTAAAGTTAAACTATTTAAGTATAACTATCAACAGATAGGTCACAGTGTGACAGCAGTTATAACTGGTATTTCTAAATGATATACACTTGCTGGGTGTAAACGTTTTTATCTATATATTGAATAAGATTAATATAATTGCCTTTCGTACTTGATTATTTGAACTTATAATATTATATTATGCTTATACATAAACATAATTCATGTAGTGCTTTGCAGTTTAATTTAAGCAAGAGCTGCTATATACTGTACCTACTACCTACATATCATATTCTTAATTCTATTACTTGATACAGACTGTATCATTTCCATTGAAATATTGCGACAAGATTCAGAAGCCAGTAATATGCAACTTAGTCAAATATGTTGTACTTTTCATTGGAAATATGCAAGTTCAAGTGTTGCTTAAGATTTATTAATCAAATTTTTAGCACATCACATGCATTATTTTCATAAAAACATATTTTTAACACTGAAGTTATGACTAAATACTACTCCACTTAGTATGTTTTGCTACCTAAACTCTTTTTAACCAACCTTTTTTACTATCAGAAACTTGGTGTGTTATTGTAGTATAACATTGATAGTACAGTATAATATCTGTCCCTCACATGGCTTAGAGTTTACTGCATTGCATGGTTAAAGATTTGTTTGGTTTTACAAGGTTTTAGCTTTATTCAACGGCAGACGGCTTGTTTTTCATCTAAATCACTTTTTAAATTAAGCAAGTTATTCCAGTTAGTCTGCTGAACGGTACAAAGTTGTTTTGTGCTGAGGTAAATTGTAATAAAAAATATTAGCTTTTGATTGCATTTTTATAAAAAAATTGCACTTTTGAACTATAATAGCATAATTTTACTTTCTTGCAACTTAGTGTAGTTAGTATACTCATAGCATGTAGCACATCCGCTTTATCTACTAAAAGATTTAAATAAAAAAATCCTTAAATATGCCGGACACTATCAAAATTAAGAGAGAGCTTAATTTAAATTACTTGTACTTAAGCAACTTACCAGCTTTATAAGTAATATACTTAAAATTACCCATTTAAAGTGCCAAAAGCTTCTGCCCAAAAATGACCCCCCCCCCCCCCCCTTAGCATAAAATACAGAAGAATATTCTATATTTTGTAGTTTCAATAAGCAACCATTTAATAGCTGAAGGATATAACATTCCCAAGAGGATTTTACCTCTTCCACTAAAGAAGCAAGGTTCTGTGTCAGCCTACTCAAGCGTAGCTCCATCAACTCCTAGAAGTCTGACTATTTTATAGTAATCTCATCCTCACAACAAACTGTGCTGTATTATTATTACATATTACACATATTATAATTATAGAGCACATCTCATTGTAATTTGCGAGGGTTTATCTCAAGGTGTTTTTCGAGCTCTGTGACTTAATTTATCTGAATATTTGATTTAATATATACATGTTAGTTTTGGGTTTTAGAAACCAGAATCATAGCCATTAACAATTGTAAATTTTAGTCAAATATCATTATCATTAGTAAACATTTGACTATATCAATACAGTTGTAGCAGCATCAAATTTTGATGTATTATATGCAACGCATATTTTAAGTATTCTGTACTAAAGCTTAGATAAGTGTAAAATATTTATTAATTTGGGAATATAATATTGCAAGATATGTACACATATAAAAATATGAATAACTGAAATTAAAAATCATCTTCAATGTGATATAACTATAACAGTAAAATCATACAAATAAGTAGGTCCATATTTAAGTTTTTTGCAAAAGTACTGAGAGAAATTCCCTTGTCTATTAATAACAAATAAGTATTTGAGAGCGCTTAGAGTAGATAAATGTCTAATTATAAAATCATGCGGTAGAAATAAATCATCACGGTTAGCTGTGTAATACTAGAATGATAAAAATGTACTTTAATAATGCATCGTGCTAACAGAAGAAACTCTAATAGCATTTAAAATTGGGTCACAGAGATTTTCGTAAAAATTAATTTTTGTAAAAGTTTGAAATATTAAGATATTGAGAGAAACAGTTAGGGAAACCCAACTACCACCCGAACATGCTAGCTAAATTTGCTAGTTCCTCAGCTTACATGTGCACATCAGTTAACATCATAAAGATTCACTTCCTACCTACATAAAATGGAAATAGAATGATAACTATAAAGTCAAGATTTGCGCTATAGTCTATAAGAGTGCAAGTTGCTCAACATATAAATGATATGTACATTATAAGGTATGATATTGTGAGAAATACTTGTGTACTAAGAAGGTAGACCAATAAAGTCCTTAGTAATGACCTGTGCTATCAAGCAGTCCAAGAGTAGTACTTTCACTACTTTGGACAGGTACTACTATATGTAGTGTTACTTAAGTACTTTTATACCAGCTAAGCATGTGAATAGGTCTTCACCTCCACCACCATTGTTCTACCAACTAACTTGAAGTTACTGGTTGAATTTTACCAGCAGTATTAAATGCCAGCGAAGACTAAAAGCCCATTTCTAAGGACAGAAACACCTGGCCCAGCCTCTCTTATAGCGACCCGTGCCACCAGATCACATGGTATATCACTAGACCAGTTTGTCCTGTCGCTCATTCTTATTCAACTCTTTCTTATACATTGCAACAGCCTCCTTGATTCGCTTATCTTCTGCCCGAGCATCGATGGGCTCCATGTCCATTGGACACAAGTAATCAGTAGTAGACCGGCCTACAGACAGAGAAGTCACATGATACAGTCTACAGACAGAGAAGTCACATGATACAGTCTACAGACAAAGAAGTCACATGATGCAGTCTACAGACAGAGAAGTCACATGATACAGTTAATAGGAAGTGTTAGGCACATGCAGCTGATACCATCAGAGAGGAACTTGTATAGGTAGGTAGAGGAATGGCAGGTAGGACAATAATAGGTAAGATATGATACAAGAATTTTGCAACTGTATTATGGCCACATCAAATCAAACTCAACAGGCTAATTACTAAACTTATGATATGATAAAGTTAGAGTTATCATTATACATCAAGCATAGAGCTAAGATAATAGCATACAACAATATATTGTTATATTATAGTACCATATTAATATATTACAGTAATATTATCACTATAGACAACGTTCAGTATTCTGCTTTAGAATGAATATAAACATCATTGAATAAATTAATCAAACATAACAGGTTTCCAAACCTTTTTTAAAAGGATTCTTTTTAGATTTGACTTTAGTATTTATTTCAAGCCTCAGACCATTCTCAGCTTCAGATTTTAGGTCATGCTTTTCTTTTCCAATCAAATTAACAAAATGTGCACTTAGATGTCTTCTTAGAAGAGTTTTAGATGAGGGGATATTGAGAACAGAGGCTAAGTGCTCCACTGTGAACTTTGGCTCCAGCATCTACAACATAAAATACTCCATTCATAATATTTATCAAACCAACTTGTAAACAGATTTTAAAAACCCATTCTGAGACAATTCTAAAAATTAAAATGCAAGTGTTTGGCAAACTGACAAAATGGGTAGAAAAGGTAACACAAAACGCTCTTCATAGTATGAAAACAAAGTAGAGTGGCATATATCTATATTCTATAAATCAACGTTATAAATTACCAAACGATCGAGATAATTCAAACTTAAAGAGCAACACAATACTATTATATATTTGCTTTGTATATTTATGTACATACAGTGTTTGTGCAAGTACATCCTGAACATTGTTGAAAGGTGTATTTAAAAATAGAAACTATGATTAATTACAAATATTTTTTTCCTCAGAAATATTTACTTAGCCTGGCACATGTGTAGAAAATGTGATCAATAAAATCTATGCAAAATCAGTATTATTATATAACAAATATATATAACAAATATACAATGAAAATACAAAACATAAAAAACAAGCGTTACTTGCTTTTTACAAACAGCACTTACAATGAGAGCACCATTGACACCGCTGCCACGTAAGTTGGCAGCATATTCACTGAGATCTATAGATCTCAACCACTCCATCACTCTGTGGTTTGTCCATAACGTTGGATCGTGAGAAGGGGAGGAGCCAGATTGGGTGCCCGTCTGTGCGTTCGATACACTCGGCCGCCTTTTCAACGCTGACAAATCAAAGTTATGTTTACGCAAAACTTCAATTCCCCTTCTAATACTAGAATGATGAAGGGCATTTGTTATCTTCATATATAATAAGTCCTCCTGCAAAGCAAAAGACAATTAATTATATTTTTAAACAGACACAACTACAGTATTTTAAATACATAACACTAAGGCAGAATGAGCACAGACACACGACTACAGTGTACCAACCACATACCACGGTGATATAGTTGAGCATTCTAGAATCAACACGGGCCTCAAAGAACTGGTCCTTGTACTGAGGCAGCCCAATATCATCCAACCATTTGGATACCCAATCAGATTTGAGGTTATACAGTAGTTGGTCTTTGCGACTGCCACTCCTTTGAGCTGTGAAACAATGAATATGTTGACTAAACAATATGCAACTATCAAACCATCAACAAAATGTTACAAGAATTTCTCTCAAGATAATATAATGAACATTATAATCAAGGAATACATAGAAATATATCAGGTGATCAAAGCTAGTTTTATTAACCATCATATACAGTATTGAAAATCCCTCTGCATACCCATTTCACACACAAAGAAATAATAAAATTAGGGAGCATCTACGATACATGTCATTAGGTATAATTCCGTTTCTAACTAGGGTTTTAATTAGTGACATTTTAATGACTTGTTTTTGCAAGTAGCTGCGTAAACCTACCTTACTCTCCATATTAACACACTAATTGAAGACATGCGTGCGCGAAATTCACTATAAAATTAAATTGCATGGGCACACAACCCTGAAAGAGTATTTATTTGACAGCTATGGCTTTTCCTGGTATCTAAAATCACATAAATATGAGAAGACAACTCTACCTCAATCACATATAACATGTCAATTGCATAGCAAACTATTCAGTTGCTGAGTGAAGAACATTATTAGAGACATGAGAAGCCCCCACCTTCCAGAGCAAGGTGAAGTTTCTTTCTGTGCAGAGGGTTGCATATTCTCAGTTCTTTATCCACCTCCTGAGAGCTGGCCTCCAGAATCTGTTTGCCTGTCTTATTCCAACGCCGACATTCCGAGGCATAAATGTTGAGACCCATGTTGTTGAGCCATATGGCAACCTGCAGCAGATCGTAAGGTTATTATGTAAACAGTAGGCAAGTGTGTTGAAAACTACATAATACTTAAGGTGATACAAACTATGGATTAAAATCTTTCAGAAATTAGCAGTTGAAACATTTAATATCCTTTATACAGTTACAGCTCAGTGCACACACTATAGCTACATTGTACACACTGCAGCTATAGTGTGTACACTACAGCTACAGTGTGCACACTACAGCTACAGTGTACATACTACAGCTACAGTGTACACACTACAGCTACAGTGTACATATTACAGTGTATAAACACACTACAACTACAGTTCACAAGAAGATACCTCATCAGCTCCCCACTGACGGAATGGTGTCCTTGGTTCTTCTACTCCCTGAGGCTTTGTCCCGGGACCTCTAGTCTGAGCTCCCCACCCTAGCCTGGGTCCAGCAGTTGCTCTAACGCCACCTCTTTTGAAGGCTCCTTGGTTGCCTCCCAACTCATCCAACGCTTCTTGAGAAGAACTTTTCTTCAATCTATTAGCATATAGAAAATAACTCTAATACACCAAGTTACAGCTATTGCAGAGAAGACAACTGTGCACTAGGTGACCAAACTAAAGTATGTTTATCTGTTTCCATGACTACACAACGAATAAACAAAGCGCATATAAGAATATAGAAAGAACAGTGATGGAGAATGGAGCCATAGTTGCCTGCATAGTATCAAACTCCATCATGATGATATGACCAGACACTTACTTGGAAAAGAACTTGCGGAATCCGGCTTTCTTCTTCTTCTGATCATCCTTGACATTGAAGTCATCCTCATCGCTTGTTACGTCAGCTTCAGCGTGGCCATTGGCATGCTTGCTCAAGAGTCCATTAGGTTGGGCAGGTTTCATATTCACGTTATTTTTTCTCGACATAGAAGGAGTTTTACTCCCCTATTGTAACAAATCAGTACACTTGACATATTTTAGAGCCCATGTCATGGACAAAGGATACAATGAAAAACCGGCCAACCGTCTCTACCACAACTAACAAAACTCACCTCCTTGGTGCTCGCTAGAATAACGTTGTTAAACCTGGAAGCGTCGTAACTATTTGAGCGTTTCACAGTGGCTGCAGTAGTGGTAGGAGCAGGGGTGGCGTCACTAGCAGTGATGGAGATGGGAGTAGCATCTACAGCTGATACTGGGTGTGGTTCGGTGGCTTGCTTCTTTACTTGCCCTTCTTGCACTGCAACGTTATGTTTATGTACCACAATACCAGTGCATAGTAAAATGATTGATAACATATTGAGGCAAAATTCTTAAGCTTTTAGTTCAAATAATGCTACAGCTAATAACAAGACATGGTTAAAAGTTATACTAGGAAAGAAGCCAGTTATAGCATTGAGGAGTACCAAATGATTACTAAGTAAAGGTGAAGACTGCCTTGTCATAATCAGCTGACAGATAAACAGCAGGAGATGAAGAGGGGAATATCTACGACACAATACCTGGAGTACTGGTCATGGCCGGCCCACCATTCTGCCGGAGTCCCCTGTTTATCAGACCGCTGATTGGTCGCTCCTCTTGATCATAAGGTCTAACAGTTCTGTCATTAGTTGAGCTACAAGAATCACTTCCTGTTGACCTTGGGCGACCTTGAGACTGTAGAATTATTTCCTCAACTCGTTGATATGTGTTGACAGCTGTAACAGAACTTTGGTTCAAGTATTCAATGTGGTGAGGTGGTGTTAGATTAGCAGTAGATGAGTCAACTAACCCCAGAGCCTGTGTTCTAAACCTACTCTCCTCCCTTGTTAAGCAATAGAATTGAAAAGTGTTAGCTTTGGAAAAAATGTATTACACCTGACAAAGGAGAAATTTCAACCATAGCTTTAGTTTTGATGAAGCAGCCAAAACAATAGCAAATTAGGATCCAAAGCAAAGGTTCACCAAATCCACTTAGATAACTAAAGATTCCAGTATATAATATCTAACCTCTTAGAGACTGATCAATTGATGCTGGAATAAAGAATAAGCAAAACATTTATTAATATTATAAATATAGTTGTTCACATTGATTATGTAGATTATGCTATTGAGTTATATAAGCTATGAGTCATGTGACAAGCTACTGCAGCAGTTAGCGAAAGGCACGAAGGCCAAAGTTACAGTTTAAATCTCAACTGACACAATGAACACTATTTGGGTCATAAGGAATTGTAGAACTAAAAGTATTAACTTGCTCTGTCAGCCTACAAGAGTGCTAGAACTGTGAATAGCAAAGAGGTAAATCAGTGGGTGGTTCTATGAATAAGCAGCAGTTTTATTTTAACACAGTGTCTGCCAGCATGATACAAGCTGTGTTGGTAAAATACTACTGCCCAATGATGAATCGATGCATCAATGGGAAGTTGTCTCCTTTTATTTGTTAATGCCCATCTCCTACTATGAAGTGCCATTTACCTCTCCCCACAACTACTACTTATGCTGCAGACTGAATTCTATTGCTTCCATCGGCTGCCCACAGGAAATAAACTTCTCTGTTTCATAACATGCCATCTATTCTAGTACAAATATACATTAGTATTCAACACATAGAAGGTTTACCTTTACGCAATTCATTTATTTTCCTGTCTTTTTCCTGTCCAGCAATCATTAGGTCATTGACTGTTTTCTTCAAACTCTCTACCTCTGAGGCTATTGAAAATAATGACTGATCATACACAGTATGCAAACAAGTGTACTGAACTACACAGTCTCTGTAGTATACTAATGCAGTGTCTATCTCCTACTACCAGTATTATACCTGTGTCATTACTCAGACATACAAGTATTGGAGAAGTTTCTTTTCTCACTCTCAATCACCCCCCAGTCTCACTATTACTCACTTTGACTATCACTCTCACTAGCTGTGACTCTCACTTGTGGCAGTATATACACATGATAGAAAAGAGAGACGCGAATGGACGCACTAAGCAACTAATGCCTGTATTACTGATGATATTTCTAAGGTACAGAACTAAATGATATTAGGCTATGATTTTCACAATATCAACACCACAAAACACAGCAAGTAAGAAGAGCCAAGTGTAACAACTACTGCACATGCATACTGGACTACTTAATCTGCTCTACCACAAGCATTCAACTGGCCTCAATACAAAGATAGAGGACTGACAACTCCTCAAACACACTCCATAGTGACTCATGATACTTGCATGCACTGTTTACACACACACTGCTAGTTATTTAGATGTAACCCATAAACACTGGTACAAATTGACAGTAACACAGCATGCAGTCTTAGCTTACTGTAGTGCCTACGTCGAAGGCCTTCTCTATCCAGACTGCCCGTATAACACCCTATAATAGCACGACATCAGTGCACCATATACAGCTGTAAGAGAGTTACCTCCCAATGGTATGAAGTAAAACTCAAACCCCAAACTTGCTAAAACATACTGTAACCAGGGTGCTTGTATTATATACATACTTCACATACCTGAGCCACCATTCATATTATGGTAGCCATTTTTATTGACCTGTGCCTTCAGTTCGGTGACTTCCCTTTCTCTGAGGATAAGGCGGTCGTGTAACTCCAGTACCTGGTTCTAAAATATATCAACCGAGTCAAAGCAGAGTTGTAAGTAGAGTCAATTCTTATTCTCAATATTCTGTTAAAAATGTAACTCATCTGAACATTTAAAGGAACATTCGGGTTTGTGTTAACCTGAACAGGACAAATCGAATATAGGTGAGAATAGGTGAGAAAATTCGGGTTTGCGTTAACTTCACTTTTGTCTCTCCAGAGAGGTCACGGCTGCCTAGCCAATCACATGCTGACTTTCAATATGATGAAAGACAGCATGTGATTGGCTAGGCAGCGAAAACTAGTGATTAGATTTCATCAATACAAAAAATTATCAGCTAAGACAGCTGGTATGCTAATGGTTTACACAGAGTCCACTATGGCAGGAGAGACTGTATTGATCAAACTTACAAAAATGATGTTAATGTAAGTCTATAGTATGGTACATTTGTTACATTATTCAGTAAGTTATTTCTAATGTAGTAGCTACTCTAAAGCTATAACATACTAGAAATGATTAAGGCTATATTAGCCAAAGAAACTCCTAATATTGTCATACACAGCTATAAAATATAAGACATTGTACACAATACTGCACTGCTTCACAAACAGAGGATATTATTTCTTACAGGTCACCAGTCAAGTGTAATAACAGAAACAATAATCAGGGAGTTTGCTGCCGAGTCCCTATGACTGGCAGCACCCTGAATGCTCAGTAAACAATCAGCTGATAACAATAACAGTGTGAATCAGTGAGGTTCAGAGGAGTGACTAATCTACATTCAAACTCTGTTTAGTCTGTTTAGCTAAAGCTGAATAATTTAATTTGATTTCAGAACTTTATATAATTCTGAAATTCTTGTTACTCGGAGAGAATTCTATGACTAACATGAGGAGATAATTTCTCATTCAAGGTGACGATAAAGAGATGATATTAAAGACATAACCATACAAGACAACTTTGTAATATTTACAATATTCAAAGATACTAAGGATATTAAGTCAACCTGGATTTCTATTTTTTATTTTGCACTACCGATGTATTCCCCAAGCACTCTCTCTATCACTTAGAAGGACAGTGAGTGGCTAGTAAACTGGCCAATCAGAACATGCGGTACATGCACCAACCTGCAACCCTTCATATCTGTCTTTATATTCTGATTTCTCTGATTCGGCAGTCTGCAATCGAAGCCTCAATTCTGCTACCTCTGCCATAAGATCTAATTTGTGAGACTCCATATAAGTCTTGTTAACTTGCTCCTAAAACAAAGATTGCAGGCTATATGTGAAGGGGATGTTCTCAGTCTACATTGCCTGTGATATGGTAGAGAACTAGACTTGGTGACAAGGGCAGGATACCTAGTAACTTTAAGTTACTGATGACTTCAAAGTGATCATGAAGATAGGAAACTTTCACAATGACCACCAGCACTTTCCTGTCTAGAAGCATGTTACCTATGAAATATCTATTTACTTAGTACCAATCACTTTCCTTATTATAGCAGGAGAAAAAAGACACATCTTAAAGGAAGTTTCTTAGTTTAGGTAAGTATATTATACAGCAAACTAGCCAGGGCATTGTTTGAATAATTATATGACATGTATAATACAGCATAAATTAATATGTAAACAAAAATGGATAGCATTAGCTGCTTTAGCCAAATATCTATGTTTTATTACTAGTATTGAATTTAGTAATACTGTTGTATGGAAATCACAATGAGCGAAGCACAGGTAAAACTGTCATTTGTATACAGACTAAAACAATTACATGACCAATAATTTAGTGATGACTCATAAGGGCAAGTAAAATAGTCACGACTAAAGCCAATAATAACTGTTTAAACTTGAGCTGGTGGTGGAAATGTTACACAGTGAGTGAAATACTTAAATTCAGAAGCAAAAAAGAAATAACAAGACAAGTGGTGTAATCTAAATGAAATCTAGAAAATATGAACAGGCACATCAGCTGAAGGCATCAGAGAATGAAATGACTAAAGTAGCAGGGATTGGTGTATTCAATTCAACACACCCTTTTATTCACAAGTCCACCTCAAGGCAATAGGCATTCAACTTTAGTGAAGTTCTTTTAAATGTGTAGCAAAATGAGTTATAACTTGTTCAATTTATTTTCACAAATACATATTACAGTCTATTTTGAACACCCTAGTTTAGTAACCCACTACGGATAAGCTAACATTTATACTTGTGTCTACAAAATTTCTGTTTACCCTAGGCCAAAGATGAATTCAGATATTGCTCCAAACCTATTAAGAAAAAGCCAAACCCCAAGCCCGAAAATTTAACATTTCCGCCTACAGTTAGCCAGCAAGTAGTCAGAAAGATACAAGATGTTAACAAACCTTCATAGAGTGATCTTAAAATCTCCTTTTCAAGGCAATGAACAGATGGAGTAATGTCTTGAAAATATGTTCAATACAAGTCTACCATTTATAAAAAAAAGGTTGTGAACGGAACACTTCCAAATATTTACTAGTGCCAGTCTCAAAAACAACTCTTAGAACTGAGTGTTTAGAAAATCAAGTAAGCTGTGAGAATGAGCAGGTTCTGAGAGGGCAGGTATAATTATTCACTATTTACTATAATAATAACAATGTGGCAGAACTGAGAAGTGAGACGCCGACAGCCACTGTCCACATTCATGCTTAATTAGTATTGTAACGTAACATAAAAGCTTGAAAGGAGTCTACACAATTATATACAACAATAGCTTTTCAGTTATTTATCAGAGTGTAATACTTACTGCAATGTTATGATAACTCACTAAGAGAATAGTCGAGTACTCAATACTCTCACTTCATAATAATAGAAGGTCAGGAGTGTACATTACAATAATCAAAGTGATAATAATGACATCATTCACAGCATTCGTTGACCAATCAGAGTAGAGGGGAAATCACAGTAAATTATTTGACAGCTCTCAGGGTAGTTTTATGAGTTGAAATGACACATGAAATATCTACCCATCGGAAATATTATCAACTGTTACAGAAATCAAGTCACATTTAAAAGATGTCAAGAAATCAAAGTGTTGAATTATTACTGTTACATGCAAAACAGAAGATGTAAAACATCAGCAGACAGCTGTGGTTCATAAATGGAACTTGTCACTTGAGAAAGTTTTCTAATACCTTGTGAAACTCAAATGAGTTAAAAATGAAACTAGGAATTGAAAGGGTTAAGCTTTAACAGGTTTAAACTCAAATATGACAATTTATTTTCTGTCAAGTCAAACTGATGTTAATTCTACACACATTAGACTGCCATTAGGTAAATACATCTTCAACATGTGCAGTTTATATTCTAGTATAAAATACTTTTGAATTCGGCAATGTTGAAAGTGACTGATGGTAAACTTGACACTACTTACACACAAATCTACAGGATGGTGTGATAACTGTTGAAAGTTTACAATAAAGTTTTGACTGTTTACTTTCCTAAACTCCAGTATCTAGTCTTGCAAAAGATTATTTGCTTAGCTCTAGAGATTGTGTAAATAAGTTTACTTAGTGCTAAGCTACACAGTGCACCTTTATACGTTATCTAGGAGAGGCCACAGTCTATGTTATCAAGTTATAATGCTCTCTCTATAGACTAGTATTGCCAAGTGTAGCAGCACAGGCTATTAATGACTAAATAGACACTGCAAACCCTTTAGACTTTGGCTCAAGCCTTATCGGAGTCCTTTGTTAATGTCAGGTCAAAACATTTTTATCAATAGTTGAACTGAAGTGAGCATTAGCTTATAGTATCTGCAACAGTTAAACTGAGAACCAGAGGAGATAACTGCTAAACTGTCCAACTTAACAAACCCTTGAAATACCTACTACTACCTGCTACCTACCTCAGCAAGGTGAACTCAATTGATAATAGGGCTAGTACAGTACACAATTGAGGAAGTTAATAAATTAAACACAAATAGATAAGCCTACGAATATACTGGAAATCTAGAGGGATGAAGAGAGAGATATATACATTGGTGCAATCTTAGCTATAACTCTAGTATACAACTTATAATTTCTTGTAAACTCAGAAGTTATAAAGCCACAACCCAATGCCAATAAAAGTTAACATAACTAGTGTCAAATAAGATCTTCTCAACTGTGTGGAACACTGTACAGAACGCTGTACTGGCTGTATGGATTAAAAATTGAATCAAGATAGCATAACTCCAACAATCAACTATATCACTAAAATATATAACTTGGAATGCTGCGATAAGCTGGGTATTAACAATAGGAAATGCTGGTAGCATATAATAAGTGGAAGAATACCTTGTGCAGCCGCTCTTCTGCTTTGATGAGTTTCTCATTAGTGTTAGCAAATCTTGTCTCCATGACCTTAAGTTGACCTCTACTCTCCTGCACTTGCGACTGCAGAGATCTCACTTGCTTCTGCAGAAGTTTAATAAATCATATGTCAGTTTCTTTCTAAATGCTTGAGCAAAGGGAAGCTTGGTTAATTTATGATTTTATGCATTTAAATTCAAATAGCAACAAATAGTAATTACTTAGAGGTATTTTAATTAAAATTAATTAAAACAAATGGACTAAAAATACATAGAAGTAGAACTGATATGTCACACAGAAAATCCATAAGATATTTACAATTTATATAAAACTTCATCAGCTGTTTAGGAATAATATAATCTTTCAAAAGTGTAACTTTTGTTTAATGTTTTTATCCTTTAAAATTAGAGAACTACAAGTGAAAATTATGTTCACATATTTTCATTGATGACCATCTACATACTTCAATTTTTAGGATAACGTAAACATAACTGGCTAAAAGGAAACAACCACACCGAGCATTGCAGTCAAGTCCAAGTGACAAGTATTTCTTTAAAAATTCAGTTGGCTAAGTTAATATTATGTACTCTATTATGTACTTTACCCTCACAGCCCCTTTGTATGCTAAATGTTTATTTACCCCCAGTACCACTTGCATAACCCTACTAAGGAAATGTCTAATAGTATCATATTGTTGTATTGCTAATTGAATAAAATGCAAACATTTTCTAAAGATGGTTCATCCACTTAGCACCATGTGTGTAGAATTACCTGAAAACTCAATAAAACTCTCTTTTAAACACACCTGGTGCTACACAACTACGCAAACAATGTGCCAGCCTGCAGCAATTCCACTATTCACAATGGCTGTCGGAATTATAACTGCAGTCACCTCATGAATTTTGTAAAATTAAATGCCATTTTCCAGGCATAAGGGAAGCAATAAATTAAATCTCACATAACTCATTTGAGGAACGTTGTGGACATTTCCATGTTATTAATATAATAGGAGAACATGTAGACACGAGTACTACTATCTTCTATAGAAGGCAGTTTCATACCAAAAAGGAAACAAGGAAAACAAAGTTACTGTGTGAATGTTTTACACCCCCTCCCTTACCCAGAACACTTACTCAGTTCTTAATCATATATATGTTAAAAAACTTACGTAGTTTCCTTATTTGAAATTATTGATTGAAATACATAATATATAGCAACTGAGTAAAACTATCAATTACTCCAACAAAGTTAACTAAGCATGAATATAAACTCACAAGACACATTACACTGATAGCTAACTTTTTAAGTGGAATCTACCTAGTGGCACCATGGCTTAACACACCCACCTTCAGGTTATCATTGTCTACTTCTAATTGCTTCATGTCTGCTGTGGAGGAAGAACTGTGGTTACTTGATGAATATCCAGTCTCGTCACTAAACTGTCCACCATTATACCCAATATTCATCTAAACATACAACTACATTATTTCAACTCTCATACCAAGAAATGACAATTAACATGGATAGATCGCGTGCTGCTAGTTCAAGTGTCAAACAGAACATATATAATTGATGCAATGCACGAAAGCAGCCTAAAATAGCATGACAAGGAGAACCATCAATAGCCTGTAAGAAATGTGTAGACACCACCACCAGCTTGGTATCAGTTTACAGAGAAAGTGAGAATTCACTAGAGGAATGCTGTTGAGGATCAATGAACAGTATAATTTACATGATTTTTTGTTTAGTGCTGTACTATACAGTATTACACATCATTAATACGCTTCTCCTATTACAAACAACTTCAATGAAGACATATTTTATGCGTGAACAAATCAGAGGGTGTTTGAGACAAACACACTGTCTACTATATTATGTGTATTATCTTATGCATATATTATATTATGTGTACACTCTATACATAGTATAACTATATTAATCGTTTATTACATCATAATTATGAATACTACACACATACTATATTATAATTATATTTAATTATATTTATATGTAAACTATACATTAACATATACTATATAGTATATAATATGCATACTTTACCCTACATTCCGCTACACTTATGAAAACATAAACTCATAAAATTCATTATTCAGTAGCACACTTAACCCTTCGCCGTGAAGTCAATCTGGGTGATAGCAATCCTGCAGTTAATGAACTACATTCATGTCTCATTATTTCTCCAGCGACACAAGTCGTCTTAGCCGAAATCATTTTATCAACTAACAAAGACGAGGCGCAGCGGAATACTGACAATCAAACACTTGAGAGACAAAACTTACAACTAAATCCTACGCAATGCTATTTGCACAGACCTAATCAAAAACCCATCCTGTGCCCAAGAAACTTGGGTAGAAAAACTATAGTAGTAGAAAAACTATAAATATAAAGACTCTTAAGCTAGACAAATAAAGCTAGAGCTGGTTCTGATCAAATTACAAGTAAGCCTACCTGGCTAGAGAAAGGAGGCTTTCTCATAGGTCAACATTCTCTGGTTGAGTGCTTACTACATGCGTGCTAGGTGTACACTGCAACCACTTGGTGGTTCACGCATCAAATGAGTTGTACATGATTAGTTCTCAATGCTGGCATTGCACAGTAAATAAATTAAATAATTCCACTTCAACATAATAGCAAGAAGCCCAGATGAATAGCGCCAGGTGGGCCTAAACCACTATTACTACTACACGTTATCCTATCTCGTTGCAGCTATGAAAAAGAGCAAGAAATTACCTAATGAAGCGAAATTCAATTACAACTAACCTTTCCAATAACTCTTCAGGTAATGTTGGTGGTACAGAGCAGCTGTATGATAGCATGTAGAAGAAGTTTATAGAAGAGTATGCAGATAGATGTACGAGATGCGTTACAATGCAAATCTATCAGCTGCAGTCATACTAAGAGCTACTGAGCCCAGCTGCTATCTAAACTAACGTCTTAACAGAAAGTGTGATCAAGTGATACTGCTACAAAGGAATAGCAAGTCCCATGGCTCCTATAGCCTTAGCTGTAATAGTTAATTACCTCTTCACTTGTTATTGCCTTTTTAACAAACTAAAAGGACTGGGAGTTGCCAGTGTTCTTTAAATAGCAAAACACCAGTTTAAACACAAACTAGTCTAATATGGCTGTCAGAAAATGATAAATTGAATTCTATCTCCATATTTGACATGACAAGTCAAGTGCACTGTAGTCCTTTAGAATATATGGCAAGATTATTCTACAAGCAGGTGTCCAGCACCCATCATGACTTTATATTCTATAAGGCAAAGTTGGGAAGCCTGGAGTTTATAAAACTTAGTGGAGGTGAGATAAACCAAATAGACATGTAGATTAGTGAGAACTATTGCATCATGTAAAGCTGTTATGTGGAATCATATATAAGATATGAAACTATAGCATAATCTAGCATAGTCGTAAACACGTAACAGATATGCTGAGTCTCACCAAAATCAAAGTTAGTTTAACTAACTGTAACCTGCAGGTTGTGCAGTAAACCATACAATAATTCTACGCATCTCGAGAGATAAAATCATATAAGGTGTGTTATTTTGGGCTTTGATGCCCTTCTATACTAGAGACAAGATAGCAAAGGTGCTCATTGAATTACTCAAAGGTATAATATACTATCAGAGTTATCTACTCAAAGTATACACATAGAGTTGTCTACCCTTAGAATAAAACATTAATTAGAATTGTCTACTCTTAGTATACACAGTCCTTCACTTTAAATGATGTTTTAAAAAATTGCTAAAAATAGTGTTAGCCTAAATAGTCTGGTACGACAAGGTCTTTGGTGTAATTAATATTTAGCCTATAGAACTAAAAAGATCAACATCACCATTATTCCACAAAGTTGTCTACTCTAATTATCCAGTGTACTACAGGCTAACTACTCCTCCTTATTTTATCAGCTGTAAGTTATCCCCCTACAATATATACTATAGTAATGGTTTCATTGTACTTTAACTGAACCATTACTACCATATAACAAACGCCACCCACCTCTCCATTGCTTCCGTGTGTAGACATGCTGCTCCTGTCAGCTGTGATTAGCCAAGATCTGAGGAATGAAAGATTGGAGATGGAGAGACTTTCTAAGGCTCTCTGTGCATTGCTACAGTTTCTAAGATTTCTGGCTAACTCATCAGAATGTTGCTTCACTTGCCTGTAATAACCCTCATCCTGATCTGTGCTGTCAAAACTATCTGGGAAAGAGAAAACATACAATAGAGATACATGCAGATCAGTTATTATACCGGTAAAACAACTCCCATTTGTTTTGAAGTTTCCATCCCTGTAAGAACCTTTACAAGGATGTTTGATAGGGCTGAGGAGTTCCCTCATAGGAGAGGTTTTTGGGTTTGGGCACATTAAAAATGGCTGATATTTAACGTTATGGTCTGCTGTGCGACAAAGTGTGTCTAGGGGGTTAACTAGACCAGTGCTTTAACCACTGTACCATGGCGGCTTATTGATATATGGTAAGGCTATAGGACAAAATCTACACATAAGCTGTCTACTCAATAGTAAAAATGCTATGATGCCTAGGTCTATATGAAAATGGCACAGAAACAATGGGTTTAGTGAATGACGTAGGTATTTGGGAAAAAATGGGCCGTTAGTACTACTTGTGGGTTGAAAACGCTATATTTTTGTTCAAACATCAAGAGTTTACATGACTCTTGCAATGCATTGACTCATATCTAGTTAAACTATGATATAGTGAGCAATGTGGTAAGACCCGAGCTTTAAAGAATTAACTTGGGATTACTTGCTTGACCACCTGCTCCTACTACGGAGTCTGACAACTTAACTCCTAGTTCATCTAGCTACATAAAGATAATCACTCAACTTCTATAAAAAAAAGCTCTAAGGTGTAATCAGAACGTGATGTTCAAATCAATTAGATGCGAACAAATGACAAAACCCACTCCACCCACCGCCTACCCTATCATGTTGATTAGCCAACTACAAAAACAAAAAATAACTTTGAATAACTAAAAAACAGACCCTTGAAGGAACCCTAAAGATTATAATTTATGCACAAGAGAGGGGTAGAAGTAAGCAGTGTAAAAGCTCTAGCATTTAATTACTCTAGCCATAATGCACAGATGAACAAGTTAATGGCCAGACACCATTGCAGAGTTCCTGCACTTAATATGGGGCCCAAAATGCTACTACAATAGCTTTTCACAATGCAGATTTCAGAAACTAGCATCTGTTTAACTGACAGTGCAGACAATCTCCTAAAATATCACATGCAGCATTAAAATACACATTGAAACAAAGTATAATGTTATCCCACAGGAAGAATATAAACTGCGGTAGTGTTAAAATTATTTTGTTTATTTTTTAGTTAAAACAATTGAAAGATGTTTTCATTAAGCTTAGCAAATTGAGTTCAGAGTATAAAAATTGTCAAGAGTTTGAAAAGAAGAAATAATACCATAATTTAGAAAAAATATATAACTATCTGAAATTTATGAAGTTTAAAAAAACTGTAAAAATCCGAAACTTGAAAGTTTTCATGCTTTATACATGTAGTATTATATTGCTGTGTATATATAATGCAGAGAAACTTGTTACTGTGTTGTGAGTGCACAGTTCAGTAACAACAAACAAGGCAATAATACTTGTAACTCAATACACACAACACTACAACTCAATACAGACAACACTACAACTCAATACAGACAACACTACAACTCAATACAGACAACACTACAACTCAATACAGACAACACTATAACGCAATACATGCAACACTACAACGCAATACATGCAACACTACAACACAGTACATGCAACACTACAGCACAATACATGCAACTTAGCAGCAGAATGAAGAGCACACAGGACGTATAGGAGCACAATAGATATAACATGAGGTAGAAGGTTACACAACATTATATAATACACAGTGGGTTGGTTACTTCTGACGATTAATTAGAGAGTTTAGAAGAGATGACAGGAGGACTACAGTCAATACTTACAAGCTGCCGGGTGAAACATCAGAACAAGTGAGAAGTCAGCGAAGTGAGATGTGAATAAAACCAATACTAACTCTCACAACATTTGCAAAGCTAATAATTAACCTCACAGCTGGAATAAAGAGCTGTTTAATTACTTCACAGTGCAACTACTAGTCAGCTAATATTCATGTAATTGTGTGTAATTGTGTTATGAAAATATTACAATAGTTTATAAAATGTGCAAGTATGAGATAGCTACCAGAAATAACAGATATACATTATAAAAAGCAACTTCATATCTTTATAAGCTGCAGTCATAAAAAGAAAAGTAAAAGCTGAAGCACCATCTATTATAGTAGGAATTACTAAAAATAATCATGTTATATGTTGACACTTAGGCAAATGTGCTATATATTACAGCATACAATTAGTTTTTACCAATTTTTTTACACTTGAGCTGCAGCTAATGTTTTTGTTACACTTTCTCAACTTTGTTAAAACTGACGATTGTAATAAAAGTAAATGTTGCTAATACACAAGTGATATTGTGCAGTATTGAGAATACAACTCCTACACACTATTATAATAAAGCTAGTTACTTAGTATTACAGTAATGTGCCGTTACCGAGGTAACAGCCCCTAATAATACACCACAGGATCAATCATAGGCTCCACTGTGGCTATTATTTATGTTAATTATTCACACCGAGTTAGCCCATGTTCAGGTCTACAAGCAGGCTTATATAACTTGTCATAATTTCTACCTGATTGTCTCAACGCAGACTAGTGAGTACTCACTGAGTGGCTGTGGCCATTACATAATACTAGTCTGCTGTATTGTTTCCAAAACTGGGTGCACTTAACTACCATGGATTTCACTATTTCAATTTATTTTTAATATAAATCACTGTCTAACAGCTGTATTGCTACAACTACAATTTATTTTATTTTAATTAGCTAGTAACAATTGCACACACTCTACTCAAAACAAACGCCCCAACCAGCCTTACCTTTCATGATTTCATCCATTTCTTGAAGAGCTGCCTGCAGTTTGACATCCATTTGGTGACTCATTTCGGCAGCATCAGTGGCAGCAGCAGCAGTTGTTGTGGGGTCTGTGTCAGTTGTAGATCCAGGCATTGCCCTGCATCAACCTTCAAGGCAAAGCAATCTAACTTTTAAAAGAATATCACGGCTAAGTTATAGTACTTTGGTAACTGAGGTGCTACACATGAGCTTTCAGTTAGTGTAGGTTTCATGGTCTCAGTATAGCCTAAATATTAAATTTCTATTATCAATAGATAAATTTAAATATAGTTAAACTAGGTGCTAATTTTCCTAGTAAATAGAATCTTACTATGGAATAAAATTCTGATGGAACTCCAACCTAATAATTATAACTGGTATCAAGGTAAGTGATGTATGAATGAAGAATATTAAACAGAGGAGCTGCTATTCAAAGGGCAAAGCACATTCAACCAAACTACATGCAAGGGCCATTGAATATATTAAAACCTGATTTCAAACAGCAGGGAGGGAGTTATGCAAAGTAAGGATTTGGTGACAGACATTTAAATTTCATGACTTGCTGCTGCCTTATCTCTTTATCTAATTTATCAACGCAGCAACTATCAGAGTGTACAGAAATACAATAGACCTAAATTTGGTCATGGAGACTAATCTAGATAGGAAGGAGATAGCAGATGTGCCATTTATACAATTTATAAATTGACTATCACTACAAACTAAAAAATAAACCGGTGGAAGATTCCGGGAACATTTTTCAAATATTAAGTTGGCGTTACTAAAAATAGTAGCCCAGCAACAAGGTTCCTTTTCTTCCCTGAAATCTGAATATTTTACAATTTTTTGGAAGTTGGAACCTCAATTTAAGAAGATCACAACACATATGGCATACTACAACTTTTGCTGAACTAGTATGACCTAGTGTCAAATAGTTATAGGAAAATGATAGTTTGAAGTAGGGCAGGTTGAGATGGTACGTAAACGCACACTTATATACAATTGACTTTATAGTTGATGTATATATTTCAGTCATTAAGTTGTACAACCACGCATTTCCTTATTTCTTAGATTTAATATATTCCTGCCAGGGTTACTTATTGATCCTGAAAAACATTTCAAGGACAACTTACAAATGGTGACAATATCCATACTGCATAAGCTCAAGTGTCTAAAATTAACTTCTTTAGCATAATTCTGAAACTATTGTTATAAACTATAGACCAGCACTGAGCATAATAATAAAACAATACAATACCAAGTTAAGTAACAAGAACTGAGAGATTTGCCCTCAAACATTCACTTGCTTACTATCACTTGTACAAGACTCTCAGAAAGCATGGAACGAACACTAATCCAAACAGGCCTGTTCAGTAGACCACCTAAACCAGGAGACCAACTAAACTTGACTATAAAATACTAAATAGATAGAGTAATGTTGCAATTGCACACAATATATTCAACCACAATCTTCATCACTACACAACCTAACTTGCACAGCAAAACATCTCAAAACATAGAAATTTATATTTTATATGGCAATTACTAGAGGACCAAATTCAAGCTGATTGGAAAAAACTACATGTATAAAAAGAATGCATGTAATGATACGGTTGAAACTTGTACGGAATATCATTTGAAAGTTTAAAGCATAGAACTGAACTAACAGCTATCTGCATATCATAACAAAGTTTGACTAACAAATTTTATATTAAAATTGAACAATAATCTGACTTACCAAGTGACAAGAGCAGCAGACAAATAATCTGAGTAGAATTTAATATAAATAATACAAGAGAGTTATACTGTTTCTATCCTGCAACTGCAAGTTGAAAAACAAACTGCAGTGTACTCAATGGACTTAGAGGTGCACACCTCTATTCAATCTCCCAACAAAGGCTGTCACATTTATTTAAACTCCAAGTAGAAACAATACAGCAATTGGAACAACAGACTGCCTGGTCACGTAGTGCAAAGAGAGAAATAACAGCAGATTTAAACTCATTGAGAAAAGTTTCACTTGCATACACTCAATGATTCTCATCGCCAAAATATAATAACAGTAAAGGGTAGGTCTGGAAAATAAAACAACATCCCTTGATATTTTGATGAAAAGTAATCTTATATTTGAAACAGTCAATAAGATCTTAACCTTAAATACCTTTTACAAAAATTAAGCTTTTTTGTAAAAGTAAGCCAAGTCAGTTATAATTTAGTTATTTAACTTTTGGAACTACAAGCAGCCTACTATATAAATGAATAGGTTGCTGCTATCACACTAATTGTATTACAGATAATGGATAAATCACTCTACCATTTAGTAGTGATTTATCCAATTTAATTAATTAGCAATTTACACTTTAATTCTTAATGAGATGAATGCTGAATCACATTGCACACAAATACAGGTATTATTTATCTGAGACAAACAGATGAACTGTCTACACAAACCAACAATAACCATACTCACTGAGGTGATGGTGAAATAATGAAGATATGAGATAAAATATTGAAGATTGGAGAAAAGATGTTTATCAGAGACTACTGGCAGCTGTTGTTTACTAGGGTTAAGAAATTCAATAGAAGCTAAAAGCAAATTGTCAGAGTGGAGATTAACAAAATCCCTGGTTAGTATTTTCTAACTTGCAGCCAATAGCATTCTACATGCCATGAGATAATCTCCAATGGCAGTGTAAAATCAAAACAACTTAATATGATGCTTGAATAAGTAAAGCCTGCTATTAACCTTAGATAATGGACGTTAGAGAATTATATCTGTTAGTCTAGGTTTGCCTTGCTGGCTTGAAAACAGACTGGTTTATAGCAACTAGTAAAGATAAATTATGGAGTGAAGCTGTCAAATCGACTAGAGCCTATCCAGAACAAGATACCAAACAGGTCTCTATAAGGATCAGAGAGTTCAATTAATTAAGATTACCATATTACACTAAGGAAATGTGGAAATACATCATCAACTAGCACAAAATTCAGACTGCCAACCAATGCCCCCTATATGACTTCTGTTAAACCACAAAACATTTGCAAAAGTACTAAATCCAATCAAAAATAGCCAGTCTTTAAAGTAGCAAAAATATATGTGAATTATAACGAGAGTTGAAAAGAAACAGAGTAAGTTTTAAACATTCCAACATTAAAAAAGTTGATAATATTTACCTGCAATTAGGATACAGCCTACTAACTCAAAACAAGAAAATGAGGGAATAGCGAATTTGAACCTGCTAGAATTATATTGATGTTAACTATCCTAACTAGGAGTAAGAACAGAGAGCCAAGTGAACCAAGTGAGTGATAGAGGAAACTAATCAACAGATCATTAAACAGCCAGCAAATAACACTGGCTCTGCCTAATTAACCTTCAAGTCAATTAATTATCTTTATGAGCAGTTCAGTAAATAGTATTTTAATACTGTCTGTCACTGGCATCTCTTAAGACAATACGCTCACCAAATACACCAATTAGCATCAGGGGGAGGGGCTTCGTGCCAGCCTTACATACTACTGTAACTCCAAAGCTATATCAGATAAATACAAATTCGCTAAAGGGGGTCTTTAACATGGTGAATATGAAGGTCTGGTCATAACAAATCGGCAGTAAACAGTCCTTTTCCTTGCGAAAATGGTCTGCCTGCAGAGTCTGGTTGAAAAGAATATTACTAAATACAGCTGTAGCATCTAATTCTGTAACAAGTGAGCTTCATTAAAGACTCCCTGACACACTTCACTTATGCAGCACTAAAATGTTCTTATGTATGTCAGTTTTCATTTGCATACTGTTTTAAGGTTGGATGCCTAAACAATTTTGATTTATAATGAATTTTGTGCGAGTATGTATTGAAATGGTTTGGGATTTCTGATTGCATGGAAATGAAATTTGACTTCGACTTTACCACTACTATAAAATTTATACTAATTATAGCCAACTTTCATTGCATGCTATTGTTAGTTGCTGCACTGCTCAGCCTAATCACTAATATGGCTTGAAATTTCAGAGTTTAAACTTCCAAGCCATTCCAGTGATTATGGCAGTGGTGGTCGTCGTGGCATTAGTATCAGTAGCAGTGGGGAGGAATGGTGGTAGTGGTAGTAGTAGGTAATTTCTACCAAGGTGGGAAAAAGATTAGTGCAGTGGAGCATAACACTAATGATTCACATTTTCTATTAATATTTATACTACCAACTTAATCAAATGCTTACTTTTGCATTGCATTTGGATGAGTAATAAAGAATATTACTTTAAAAATTATGAAAGAAATTCACTATATTGCAACGCATGTTTCGGAATATATTTTATAAATTAGGGTGGTAAGAATCACAAAAAGGTGCATTTATGACATCATTCAACTTTACATAACGGATTTAGATAAGAGCTTTTGCCCTTCTACTGAACAGTACTAATTTTCCTGGTGCATATAACAAACTTCCCCTAGATAGATTCAGACAATCTCAAAATGCTTACAATAAGATAAAAAGCATTAGGTATCAGAAGACCTTTAATCAATAGACTACAAAGTTCTTTAATTCACTTATTGCAGGAAATCATGACGAATGTATTATTGTCCAAACACATTTCTTTGGATTCAGTATCATTTTCACAAATAATTTAAACTATACCAAATAATCAAACTAGCTATATTAGGAAGACTTTCTGGTTACTGTATTTTAAGCGTCAGTAGATGTCTATTTTAAGATCAATCATTAAGCCCAAATAAATATAGTCAACTAGAGCTAAAGCGAGAGTTAATTCCCCCATTCTTGAACTGCTTGCTAAATCTATTAATTCAGCAACTGCTTAACCTCTCCTATGAATCTTATATTTAATTAGGCACTGCATGTATTGTATTGCATCAAAGATTCAAAATTCCTTAAACGAGCTAGAATGGATACATTGCTGGTTTGGCCTTAAACTTTCTTCAATCCATTACTTCACTTCACCTTGATGCAGTCAATTGTTACAACTGTTATCATTAGTACTACTATTATTAACTACTATTTTAAATATTGAAAATGTTTTGGGCACTGCTTTGATTACAGATGGATAAAAAATAAATAAATTGAGTTCAAATTGATGAAATATGTCACAATTTCATGTTTTAGCCAATATCATGGTCAACTTCAGAGTGAAATCTAGACTGTCTAGGTTGTTACTCTTACGCTGTATGCTTAGCCTTAGCCTAACATGGCATGTGTTTTCCATTTCAAATTGTTAAATGAAAAATCAAATATATATTTAATGTGATGGAGTATACCAGAATCATTTCTGCATAATTGCATTACCAGTTTCTTTAGAGGAAAAACCATACTAAAACATACAACACTAACAGAAACTTATCAGTATTAAATGACTTGTTTTATTATTTATATAGTCAGTACTGTAAGCTAAAAAAGTTGAAGTTGCACATTCTATAAAATTAAATGCAATACTAACCACATATGGTAATTAATGAATACCTATTAATATCTATTACTGCCTAACATTACCTTAAAAACTGTAAGTAATAGCAAATCTAATACTTCATTTTATAATAATGATACTTACAATGATAATCCTAAGGTTAAAGATGAAATTAATAAAATAAATTAATTTATAAATATTATTTAATTTTATATTATCAACTGCAACCACAGCCTATTCAACTACACCTTACAGTTAGAATTAGTTGGACTGAGATGTAAAACTTAACTAACTTGCAAACTTTACAATAACTACTGGCAATACTATAACTATTACTATTAGTATTAGTATTAGTATTACTATTAGTATTAGTATTACAATTACTATTAGATGTTTTAAATCAAACATTGAAAATCAAAATCAATGATAGATAAATACTTATACTAAAAGTAAATGAATTTTATTTTAATATGATTATTAATGTTATTAATAATAATATTATATTTCACTTACATTCACAGTGACAGTTTCAGTTTGACTTTGACCAACAGTAAGTGTAACACTAACTAACAGTAAACGTAGTCGTGGTGCTGGTTTCAGTGTTTATAAGGCTAGTGTGCAAGTCCTATCAAATTTAGTATGTATTATTTTGCGTTAACGATAATACATTGAATGAATACAACTTGTTTAATTTTGATTATTTTAATACCTATACTTGATGTGATCGTATCAGTACGCTTGCAGTTGCACCAAGGACACACTTCAAATAACCCTCTAAATAAAAAGAAACCAATTGTTAAGTTTATAGACCGACTGACACGCTGCTTATATTTTCGATGCTAGAACGAAACAGCAGGTATAATACGTCGATTGGCCACTGCTTATCAAATAGTAGTAAATTTACTAGTATTTGTAAGGATTTTGAATGACTATTATGAGTGTACCTTGATGAACGCAACGATTATAGTTAAGGCTAGTATACGTAGGCGTTAGCCAAAACTATTCGAGACCAGACTCCAGACTCAATTACATAGTGACTCTGAGAAAATTATTTCATAACTATAGTTACTAAATTTTCTCAGTCAACGCAGAAACAATAGAGTTGTCTTTCCCAACTTCTAAATGCTCTAACCACTGAACTGCAGGCAATAGCATTATTATGTTACAAGTTTATATTTCAGTATTAAAACTATTAGGTGAATCAAGAAGACTGTTTGCTATTGAGAAACGCTCTTTCAACTCTGCATAATATAATTAACACAATTTAGATAATATTTTGTTGAAAAAATACAATTGTAAGCCAAATGTTATTAGTTAGCAAATATATTATGTTTAAAGTGAAAATGAGACAGTAGTTGTATTATTACTATTATTCAACTGTATTCGTACATTGGCTTCATAACTCTATGAACTTATTCCAGGCAAGTTTATAAGTTATTGCAACCTTATTGTTATTGATTTAGGTATTTTTGTTGCTGGTTTATTGCCAAGGGTATATGGATATGTTGTTAAATCATGATCTTTATAGTTGACCACAATACAAAAATATATCAGTGAACATTACATCAATTTAAACATCTTTTTTAGAATTAATTTTAACATTAAGTTTTTGAACTGCAAACAGAAAGGTTTACTGCAATGTTTTGTATATATGTATTGTATATTTCAATGCTTATGTACTACTATTAATTAACTATAAGTCAAAACAAATATAAAGTTATGTTGTAAACTGATATTACATGCTCGTAAAAATAAATGACTTTTGCACTATATGAGCTTCATAAAGGTTCTGAAGGGCTTTCTTCTGACATATTATAGAGTTGGCGCTACAAGGCATTCATGAATCATTCCTAATTTCTCTTATTTATTTTGTTAGCTCTAAAAAATATTTAGAAGTATTTTGTGTTCTTATATGTTTCAAGCTTATGCAACGTAGTATATTTGTGCTCTAATTCAGGCATTTTTTATTAAATTTCTGTAAGAAATAACCTTAATTATGACTCATGAAAATATGTACTATAATGGTACTATGCATATTATCTTGTAATTGTTGTGAACAAAAAAATTAGGCTTCTAAAACCAGGAAAGCTTTATTTGTTACCTATATATTTATTTAATGCTAGTGAGCGGTCAGTAACTGTGTACTAAGAGCATATAAAGCTATCATTGTAGCTATGAGAATTAAAAAAAAATTCAATATGGATGGAATAAAAAATTTTGATGAAAATTACTTATAGTACTAGGAATTTAAAAACTATGTAATTTAAAAAATAGTTTCAAAGTGTTGGTTCAATACTTTGAGTGTAGGGATATACTTATATGTTTTTTAGTTGCTGTTGAATACTATGGCAGTGGTGATTGATTTGTTGGAATATTAAAAAGTTATTATGTGGAATATAACATTAAAAATTATTTTTAAAAAAGATATAGTAGCTTCATAAACTTTTGTTAGCATTTGAATAAACTGATTTAATGAGTTATTTTGCCAAAATTTGTTTATGTCTATCCACAAATCGTAAGTGGTTTATAAAATGTTGGAGTTGTTAGAACGTTAATGGCTTTATACCTGAGTAAAGTGAAGAAATTAAAATATCTTACTTTGAAGTTTAACACAAGCAAGTTTCTAAAAGCATTAGATTTATAGAAATCATAACAAGTACAGATCTTGATAAATACATCTAGCTTTAGCCTATAACCTGAGGCATTGCATACATACATAATGTGCGTCTCATCTATTATACTTGTTTGAGTTTGTAGCAATAGTTATTGTTACAGTCACTATTACAGGTGCAAAAGGTAAAATTAACAGCAGCTAGTGCTCTAGTAAGCTTTTAGTTCACTCTAATACAACAACTCATACAATGGAAACTGTAACTATATACAGCTTTTATAAAGCTAATTTGCTATTTATCTCTCAACTGATTTCAGAAACCTTATTGCTTTGTAGTCCTTTAAATAATAAACTATAATTCACTGCACTTAAATATAATCAAGTATATTGTGAAAACAGCTCTCTCTCCTCTAACTTAATTCAAAATCACATTACCTATATAAATAAATTTTATATAGGCAATCTTATTTTTCCTATAGAAATAGCAGGAAGCTGACAGTATAAAAATGAAAATAATTATAACCTCTTCATATCATTCTAGAAATAGACCAGTTGCATATAGATAAAATTGGGAAGAAATGCAGCTTTTCAAGTATAAAAAGTATTAGTTTCACCAATTTAAGAAAACCTGGCTTCAACTCATTGCCTGGTTTCTCAAGCTGAAGTGTCATGTTACAGAAATAATCGATGGAACGTTGCAGTGAAAGAAACTTACTACTCTTTACGATCTTTTGTGATTGATATCCCAGGAGTTGTGTTTACATCACTTATTGTGCAAAAAATAGTTAGGATACATTCAAAATTACATTTTTACTTGGACACCACAATATAAACATCAACAATGGGATACTATGAAAAAAGGCGTTAACCTCACATTTATTATGAAATTTTGACCAACTGGTAAAAATACACACAGTCCACAAATGTTAGACTTTAGACCTTTATATCTAGCAGCTTGCATGGCAACTAGTTAGGTGACTAAAACTAGGTTTATTCTATCAAATGCTAACTAAGCAAATTATTAAGTTGGGAGGTTGGCATGATTTTAGTAAAATTTTAATCAGCATATTTGTCACATAATAACTACATTTGGAACATAGCAACTACAGGTGCAATTAATATTTTATATACTTAGTACGTACAGTGCGTGTAGGGAACAGTTGCACTCATCATTTGCAGAGTGAGATAGACTACACTTACTTGTACTGATTGCACATAATATATTTATTTGCTAAAAATTATATATACAAATTATTTACAAAAAAAAACAAACAAATTAATGCGCGATCCATACACAATTGAGGAAAACTTCGATTTTACAGTAGCCTGCAAATAAAAGGCCGATGAAAACAGTGTAATAGATGATTCTGAAGTTTTGTACAGGTATTAAAAATCAAAAATAAGCTTTTATTTTAATAATACAACAGATAATACCGTACACATAAAGGAAACTAATCACTGTCATCCAACTCTATAATCGCCCCTTTCTTTCTCTTCTTGGCAGGTTGAGCTCGAAGTATTTCTTCCTATAAGTTACACAATAAAACTTTTTCTCTTAATACTTTTCAATATACAAACTCATAACAAACTACAGAATAAATCTTTAGTAGCCCAGATTATCAAATGAAAACATATAAACTTTGAGTCTCAGTTTGCAATAAACCTTGAACTTTCAAATATCTTTCAACTTGAAACTTTAAGCCAGCCCAGTGATTAAGCTGTGTGTTGCAGCAGCTAAGAATAGCATGCAATACAAGCCTACTTAGTATTAGTTGTATAATACCAGCGACTCCAGAGCCAACCAAAAACGGCATCAGCATGAGCACAAAATTTATTAGAAAATTAAATTGTTTGAGCACACAACCCTCAAACAGTCTGTAGAAGATAGCTAAGGTACATATGAATATTTTAATACGGCATAAATGAAATACATAAGGGAGTCTTTAAATTATTAATTAAACTTGGCTTATCAATTGAATTTGGTTTGCAAAAATTGATCAAATTGTTGCAAATCTGATATTTAGACCAGTAAAACTAAAAAATAACCATATATAATTTTTGAGCTTATAACAAGTGTTCTTTACTTGAAATTTAAACTACACCTTAATGGCTCACAATATTTTCATGTCAATTTTAAAGTAAATTTAAAACTCAGACTGATTTAAATAATCAACTAATTTCAATGCTATAGGGAAAGTTTCATGGTTACTGTAACCAAGTAAAGTTTTGTGGTTTTGATAGTTCTTATTATTCATTTAATCTAAATAAAAACAAACTTATCATAGCTGAAACTAAAGCTATCAATTTACATGAATCTACATTTTATATTTTATAAATATGTGAATGAGTTTCACTTGTGTCAAAGACTTTATAGTCAATCCATATTAACTCTAATTGCATCAATTCTAGCTATTATAACAGTCCAAGTTATGACTTGACTCAAAGGCACCATATTACACAACCACTGAATGAGAGACTGAGAGGGTAAAATTCTTACATCATCTGAACCACTAGAAGAATCACTTTGTCGTCGGCGCCGATCTATTTGTGGTTTGGGACTGGCATTGTTAGCTCTTCTTGCAGCTGTCTGCCGTAACTTCCTCTTAGAGGGTACTTCGTCCTCATCTTCGTCATCAATTATAAGAGCAAACAACTCTGAAAACCTGTTAATGAAATCGACAGGTAGCTAGACAATAAAAACAGGAAATAATGCAATGATTTTACATCTAATTACTGTTAACAACTTCAATCTTCTTAGAAACTATCATGCTGATGCAATATATTAGTTAATACTAGTAGATGATCCTAAGCCAGAAATTTAGCTTATGAAGGAGATAAATTGTGGATCCACTCCTTTGTTAAAATGAAGTGGATAGAGCGCATATAGATGACGCTGAAAAGTTAAAAAGTGAGCAATTAAGCAAACACTGAAATTTTATGAGTTGCAGCATGCCTAGACACCTAATTTTAAAACATAAAATAAACTGTAGTCACTCATTAAACTAGTGTTAATTGGTCATCATTGTAGCCTTTCAGATGCTCAATTTGAGTAATCGAAAAAAATCTAGAATAAATTAAAAACTAAATTGTATGGATCAAAAACCATGAAACACTGGAAAAATACTTAGTACATACGTTTGTTTTTGTTGCTCACTACAGGCAGTCTGTACTTGCTGTAAAACTTTTTGTATTCTTTCATTCGTTAGAACTGCAAATATAAATAAGTAGATAAATTTTTCAAGTTTACAAAACATGTACACAGTGTATATAAGTATAGCTGTCTAGGTGTAGTGCTAAAACCAAGTACCAACTCAGCACATAACTGCTGTTTATAAAAGAATGAAAATAATTAGCAATTTAGTTAAACATGCTACAGATAAAACAGAGAAATCAGAAGAGGAGCAAACGGTAAACTCACAGGAAATATTTTTACAAGTCTGTCTCATGAGATCAAGATGTGACAAGATGTTATCAGTGGAAGGCATTTCTTTTCTCGATCTAAAAGCATAAAATCCACTGTATTCCTAATAGTATATCACAGTTGTGTTATTCTACAACCAGTAATGACATTTCAAAAACTTCGATAATAGATAATCTATGAAAGAGCCATGTTTCAGTGACGGAGTTTATTTGAGGTGCTATTATATGATTTTCATTATTTAAGTTTTAATAATTACATTGTTTTATGAATGAGCTAGCAATTATTCATTAAAGTGTCGCAGTAGGCAAATCATATTTCTTCTTTTACATAACTATTTAATGTAATAATATTTTTATTTAGTTTGTTCTTAATTATTAAAATGATAATGATTGCGTATTATAGTTTTTATTTCATGACACTTAAAATATTTCTGCATATAAAATAATCAGAAACTATTACAAAAAACATGTTTATAAAAGTTTATCGCAAGAAATTAGTAATTAAGGACTAAAATTTAAATTGCTAACTGATTAATAAAAGCAATCACATTTATTAAGAATTTTATCAAGAAGAATAATATAATATCTCAAATATAATCCTATTACTAAAACGACTATTTTAAAATAAGTATTGCCTAAATTGCCTCATTTTTTAAATTAACCAGTTTTGAAATGATCTATATTAGAATGGTCACCTTTAAATTGAAATATTTAATGACTGCAGGTTCATAACAACCATACATAGTTTTTATAAAAACTAACAAAAATGTTCTACAAGCACATGTTTTGCTACATTTAGACAACATAACATTTTCAGAAGTAAATAATTTTTGTGATAATACAAGATAAATTGCTGTTTGTATTGAAAAGAGCTTATCCCACCACAGACTCTTCTTGAATAAAATTGACAAGTAATGCTTAAATAAAACTGTATATATGAAATCATTGAGATTAGTTTCAATTGAATGTTATGAACATAAGAGACAGGAAAGTCAAAATAAACATTTCAAGAACAGCAAAAGTGATCTAAATAGAAATCAACATACCCTTGATTGGATTTATATTCTTTGAAAGATAAGCTAAATTAAACACAAATTCATAAAGCAAATCATATTTGATTCAAGTAGTGCTTAACTGAAATTAGTATCCAGACTACTAAAAGTTGGTGAGGAACTGAACAGTTGATAGTTTGGTATTTTTAGTACTCAGCGTGCTGATACCAAATACAATATTAATAATGAAATAATGACACTGACGGTAAATTAAATCAGTATAACCAACAACAATAATAATCGTAATCATAAAAAACAAACAAAATTAATAGCCTCATTAATTACCATCAATGTTATCATTATTTTTGCTTTTAATAAAAGCTGATAGCAAAATCAAACTAGGTGAAGCCACCCTCTCAATTTGATACAAAAGTACTGACCTCGCTTTAGTAACTTTTTTAGGTGTGCTGATATTGTGTGACAAAAAATGATCCAAACACTCGGCAGTTTTGTCTTCATCTTCCTGTGCCCAGTTTTTGAGCAGTGAAGCTGTGAAACTATCCAACTTGGAAGGTTGGCGACACAAAACCAACCTCATCAAATCGTTATTTGGACTGCAAGTAGTACAAAAACAAGTTTCCAACCCATTTGGTTTTCAATTATTACACATTTGAGTCATTTTAAAATAATGCAAAATAAACTAAAAATTAATACAGTTTATTAACAAAATGGCACATTGAACACAGTTGCTTAGTTCACAGTAGTACTATATTACAGCCTACAGAATACACACAATGAGCAATATTGCAAAAATCAATAAAACATTATTTAAAACATTTACCTTTTCTTTGTTAGAAGTGAAAGTAAGCAAGTTAGAGCTTCAGCATGTTCTGCAATAAAAATATTTGAATAAAATTCATGTTGGTTTATGAATCTGAGTATAAATAATATCTGACTAGAAAGAAATAGAAGACAATTACTTGGAGATTCCAACTTAGATAACACAGGAAGGATGTTTTCAACAGGCAAGTCATGTGATGAGAGAAGCTGCCACAGGAAGTACTGCTCAATGGTCTCCCACTCCAAACTGTGATCTGCAGAGTATTAACTGACTGTGTATGATTAGTGATGACCCCCCCCCTCGCTCATTACTATTCTAATAAGCTGTACACTTCAAGTGTAAAGCAGTTTCAGAGAATAGTACTGCATACTTGTAATAAAATATATTTGTAGACAGTATAACAAAACTATGATAGTATTAATTATGCATTTGTAGATAAAGTTCTATACAACAGAAAAATAGAAATATAAATATAATTAAAAAATATATAAATATATATATTCTCTGATGATTATATTTATCTAAACTTACTGAGTACTGCTAACACAGAGTCTTTCTTGAACATGAGCAGGTGGCCTTGTAGCACCTGACACATGAGAGCAAGTAGTTGAGTGCTGTCTATAGTAGAACATACGAGCAGCATAAGCTCAGGGTTGGGAACTGTGGCAGTGAGGAAATTAGTATACACATCAGTGATGAGGTAAATAAACATTCTCATGTCGTCCTCCTGACATAACTATGGGAAGCAAAGCATGAAAGATATTATATTTCTGAGATATTATTGTTATGTTGGTATTATTAAACTCTTAAAAGACATCAGTTTCTAAATGCTAGTATTAACACTATTATAAGAAAACTAAATAGATTTAATAGCAAATTGAATAATGACAGACATGACAAATATAAACATATATCAATAGATACCAGGAGTCTAATATAGCAGGTCAGTTCAGGTCGAATATAAGCAGAAAACTATTGTATAAAATGGTATTGAATATATGTAATGGTATATATTTTTTTTACAAAAAGACATATGGAATACCTTCAAATCATCAAGAATGAAAGTTTTTAAATCTTTGTCATCAGCTGCAAACTCAGTCATCTTCTTATAGGTGATCATTTTCTCATCAACTGATTTACTAAATAAAATTTGTAAATGAGTCAATTTGGGTAACTGTGGTCCAATAATACAAAAACAACGACAAGAAAGCTTTGGAAAAACAAAATTACAGTGCTGTAGTACTTATCAACCATTTACTCTAATGATAATTTGGCAGCTGGTAATTACTATTTGCGAACCAATTCTACCAGTTATCTTAATCTCCTTATCAAAATAACTGCTCTTCATTATATAGTGAAAAACTAAATACAACAAATGAAAATTTAAACAAATGACTATGAATTGCTTATCATTTAAAGTGACAAATACAACGCACCTAACTTTGAGGAAGTATAAAAGTAAGTAACCGACTCTCGGCTCGAATGCGTGCATCTCGTACAGGAAATAGGTAAGATCTTCTCGGCTTGGTTCATCCAATGGTAGAGAACAGATGTTTCTGCAACAACAAATGTTACAAATAATAGCAGACATTTTCTTAGCTACTGGTATGAGGAGAACTGCTCAGATGTATCATTTGAGCAACTTTGTTCAGTTAGATGACACCCGATGAATTTGTAGATTATAGCAAATTAATATAGAAATGAGGCAGAGCAATAAACATTTTCAACTAGTTGACTACCGGTAATTGTTATATACAACTTGAGCAGTTTTATTAACAAAACACGCATTATATTGATATTTTACTGCACTCAACACTACCAATTTAGCTATTTACACATAACCCAAATACTGCAAAATATAAACTACACACAAATAATTAATGCATGCTACAGATAGACTGCTGCAGGTGTTACAATGTGAAGATTTAAAAAATAATTGAACTGCCTAGCCAACTGTACAGTAGCAAATGCTGTAAGACTGTGTAATAAATTATGACTTATTCTGACTGCAGTTAGCCGAAGAAAACAAACCAATATAAAAATGAAAACTACTTTGAAGTAGTAGTATTGTTTAAAAACACAGTTGAACGATATAAAACTATTAAAAATTCAAGGCATATAAAACAATAAACTGATATATTAAAAGAGCTCACACAGCACACACTGTACAATGAACAATTAAATTAAATAAATACAATGAACATTAAATTCCAACCTGAAGATCACAAACAAAGGGGAGACTATGGAATCTTCTAGAGCTTCATCATTGATCTCCTCTGGAAGTGATACAGAGGTGAATGTGGAGCTAAACATTGTGCAGAGGGCTGAGGCTACAGCAGGTGCCAGGGGGTCGTCAAACTCCCCATCAGCCTGAATCAAACAAAAACACCTCAGGCTATTAGGATTGCAGTCAGACATGAGAGGGAATCTAATACTTCACCAAATGTATAGGATGGATATTTTACACAGCTTGGCTTAAGAAGGTATATCTGGGTGAGCCACAACACATAGCAAACTTATTGTCGTCTGCAATATATGTAAAGATAAGTAGTGAAATTATCCTATGAATAGAAGTAATGATATAATGGGCAAAATGTTAATGTCAAAAGTTGTCTTCTTACAACACTGTGCCCAAGTATTAGAATTACATTTACAAATAAAAGCTATTAGGCTAGAAATAGAAATTAACTTTTGGTTTAGCTAAACATGCAAGGACTTAGTAGCCGTATGTAAATAATATTAACACAGATGTGAATTCAGACACACAAAAAATGATTGCTTTGTATATGTATAAACTTACACAAACACATACTTACGTCATCAATACATTGTAGTAACTTGACAGTCAGCTCGCATTTCTTTTCATCATCACTGTAAGTTAAACATCATGAGACTATTTTTTGTAAAGTAATTGTAAAAATGCAGTGGCAGATAAAGTAAAGAGTAGTAAATTTTCTTCACATATAAAATAGAAACTAAAAGATGTTTTTGATTTGTTAAATTTCATAGACCAAGTAATTGTTGACATTTTTTATAATTTTCAGGTCACATTTAAAACAAGAAAACTACCTTTCATCTTTAAGTTGTTCCAGAACGACCTTGAACTCTCCAGTCACTCTGCTCATATAGTCATCAAGAGTTTCTCTCGACTTCTCCGTGTGTGATGACAGCCTTCTAATGTTTTTTGGCATGCTGATGGGTTTGAATCCAGAATTGAGCTTTGAATCAGCTGAATCAGTCTTAAAAATCTCTGCAAGGATCACAAAATAATGTTACACAGCTATCCCAATCACACAAGTAGAGATATTTTCACGTATGAATATTATTGACCAATCAGCAACTAACTAACTGTGAGATAAAACTCTGAAAAAAAGTTAATTCAAGCAAAATTTTCCAAACATATTTCAGCTAAAATAAGGTTGGTTTGCATTCCTAAATGCTACCAACCTTTGTATAGAAAAACCAAGCACTAGATAAAATCAATCAGGCTAAACAATATTCAACAAGAGCATACCAATCTCGTCTTCACTAAACGCTGCACCGACATCACTGGTTGGAGATTTGAGCTGATCACTTGAGGTGGTGTTGAGAATTGCCGAGGGAGTAAGTTCCAGAGGGGCTGTTGGGGGGAGCAGAAGGTCTAGTGGTGTATCTATTTTAGGACTCTGAGGCTTTACAAGACGCGGAGGAGGTGGGCCTGAAACTAAACATTTACTAAAGTATAGTAATCCACAAACAAAAAGCATCTAGCTAAACAACCTTGCATAGCATGCAACATAAGTACAATTAGTTCACAAGTATACAACTTTTAGTCGGTACAACCAGCAAATACTTATTTTAAACTTCTATATAATTATAGATGCTATTATGGAGGACTTTGAAGAGAACAGTGCATGGGCAATGCCATTTTCAGATAGCCTTGTACTTTTAATAGAGATGGGGAGAGAAAAGGATTGAAGATTAGCCAAAATGAAGTCAAGTATCTGCCAGCAGTTGGAAACCAGGAAGCAGCAAAATGAAGAAATATGATAACCAAAACCCAGAAAGCCTGCCCAAATGAACAGTATTGAAGTACTTGGAAACAACAGTCTACCAAGATGGAAGCTTTCATAACGGGTTAGAAATCCAAATACCTAATGCTAAGAACTAATAGAAAGAACTGACTGGGGTACTATGTGACAGGAAAATTCCTACCAAACTAAAAGTTTTAATTTATAAACAACAATGAAACCTGTTCTGTTGTAAGTAGATGAAACATGGTCAATCACAGAATCTGGCCAACGGTATGACTTCTTGTGAGACGGTAATGTTGAGGCACTGTCTAGGAATAATCCTAGAAAACCCCTTGAGAAGTGAAGATATCACAGCAGAGGTAAGAGTGATGTCAACCAAGGACATGGTGAGAGAGGAGATGAAGTGAGATGGTCATGTTAGATATTCAAAAAAGCAATGAAGACATTATACGAGAATTGAACATGAGAATAGAAGGAACACGACTGAGAAAATACCCAAAGCTAAGATGGTGCGAAACCCTAAAAACCAACCCTAGATGAATCAAGTTTATTGCTATAGATACAGTAGACAGAGATAGATGGAAGAATTTGGTGGAACTTAGAATCATGCAGAAACCCACCACAGGAACAGAAAAGAGGCTGCGAAATGTGTGAAAAATATCATTAAGTGTAAGTAAATAGCACATTATTCAACTATACTAAAATATATAATGTATAACTGAGTATAATTGTAACAGAAAGTGCGCCTAATCTACATGCAGGTCAAGGTTTGAATTAACTTGAAAAAAATAAGCCAACCACAGGAATATTTGAACAGTCTTATATTATAGTACATATACATATGCAGTAAAACTATTACTGGAGAGCAGACAGGCATGAGCTAGCTAGCTAGCACACAGAATGCACGCTCACAATAGCTCACCTTCGGTAGGGGTGGTGGCAACTGCAATGCAAAACTGTGGGAACGTTTCCCTGAGCTGATTTCGAAGATCTCTATCAAGTCTAGCGCTGTCAAACAACGCCGACAGCGACCTAAGGGAAAGAAAAGAGACACTGCTTAGGAATGAGTCACTCACTGAAATATAAATGGTGCGCTCAAACTAAAGTATCACGCTATGATGACTTGTAAAAGCAAATGTCCCTTTCAACTTCAATCGAACTTATAAAACAGCGAACTAAAACTGTACCTTTAGCCATGCGAGAGAAAAACATAACATGTCCCTAGACACAGCTACACCTACTATTTAGCAGGTAAAAATCCAAAATAACAAAAAGATAAAACGATATGAAAATATTTACGGAAGAACTTTTTTGCTGGAAATATCGCTGAGAGCCGAGTTGATTCCAGCCTTGACATGACTCTTCAGGGGTGGATAGAATGTAGGTATAATCTAGAAGTAAATAATATTATTTATTGCCATATCTCAGTTGAGTGATAAAAATACTGTAATATTTAGTATGAGAAAATATTCTAGAGTTGCTATATCAGTACAATATAAATGTCTATAACATCAACTAAATATTGCTAGTTTAGCAAGAGATAGCACAGGGACTATATGTAAAGCACAGACTGCTAATATGAAATCCTGAATAAACTACAAAGTAATGGTAACATATGATTTGTAAGCAGGTAGTGTACGACTGATCCGAGAATAAAAGCTGTGCCACAGAAAGTAGATGTTAAGTCCCGAGGCAAGTTACTTTGAGATGAAGTAGTAAATTAAAAAGTATAAACAAATTATAACACAATAAAAACAATATTCTTCAAAAGATTCACCACAATAGAACTTACCCTGACAAGAAAATCCAGCAGGCTTACTGTGATCTGCATATGTGGCTTCATTGAGTGTTGCATCACCAATATAGCTGGCTCTATATGCATAATAGTACTATTTTCTGACTTGGTTTTGTCATAAAACAGCCAATCCCAGAACAGAGCCAACTTTGCCAAAGATGCAGCCACATTTGACTGTAAAATAATCAATTAACTACAACTGTACCGCTATTTGACACAGAATGGTAATACATAATTCATAGTGAAAATACAACATTTATAGTAGCAATACATGATTTATACATCTAGTAGTAATAACACTGTATAATGTACACGCTTCTATTTTTGCCAACTAAAACCAGTCACATTACGTAATGCTGGCAATAAAATTAGAAATTCCAGAATCTACTTCAAAACTGTTAAGTTATTAATGCATCTTTAGACAAACTATATAAAACTACCAAAGAAAAACAAAATATCAGAAAAAGTTTGGAAAACATGATACAATTATTTTAAATATAATCCATATTTGAACTGTAATTGTCCACAAGGAAACATACTGTGCAGGTGGTGAGAAGCCAGCCAATCACAGCCCATCTAGGAATGAGGTCAGATTGCAACATGTCATTACTTGGATGTATCACAACACATATGAATCTTATCAAATCATTCCTCAGAGACTGACTTTCAGGGGTAGACAAGTACTAAATACAAATACCATATCAGCATTATAAATGGAATACGTATAGAAAAAACACTAACATAATAACAAGGACTTCAGGAAAACAAAAATAACTTTCTGCATATAAATACTGCAAAGATATGATAAAGCAAGCATTCAAGAGCTATTATCAAAATGTATAAACAATGTGTACATGGCATGTAAAGCTTCAGTTACAACAAAATTTCTGAACTAATGCTAAAACCATGTATGTGCTTCACAAATGCATCATAACAGAAATATTTGTCTAATCGGTAAAGACACCTCATCAGCAATTTAATTAAAACATGCATTGGGTTTCACGATAAGGTTTGTAGCTATACCTGTCGCTGAAACCAGTCCTGGTATCTCTTATGGTTACCAAACTTGACTTTGGTTGTTAGATAAACCAGTTTGCCTTCCATTTCTGGAGTGAGTCTGAGAGCTATGAATCTCTTTGGAGTCTTGCAAGACATGATGTGGGCCAGTCCTGTGACATGACACAGAATAGCATAGCATTACACTGTGACCTGTATCACCTTCTGGCACAGCATGGGAACTCCTTTGAGCAAACTTAGGTTGTGTAGTATTCAGCACATTATCAGTTGAAAGCAAATGGATAAATGTACATGCATACTGCTTATAATGACTGATGAACTTCTAGTTGCACTGCTCTATCTCCAGTGCAATTTTATTTTTGAGACTCAACAACATGATGAATGCATATGATTATTGCTGTCAACTGTCTTGGCTAACAAATTTATTATGAAATAACAGTATTGAAAGTTGTGATAACGGGTGCCATTGATATTTCATTTAACAATATGTTTCCAGTATTATCTTATTTAGTTGTTTTGTGACCCGTGAGCAGTAAACATAATATAACTAGATATAAAACACTGCCCCATGTTAAACAGATGTGTCTGTACCTTTGAAGCTAGGGTCTAGTTTAGCAGGGTCATGCAACACTAGTCTCCACACATTCTCCAAGTCAGGTATCCGTGATACAGCTTGTAAGAGACGAATCAAGTCCCGCCCAATCACCATGCATTCAGCCCACTGCAGAGAAATAACAGTAATTCAGTTAATGTTACAGGAAGTACTAAATTCTGCTAAATATGGTGGTGTAGCAACATACTAAAACTTGTTTCATCACAGTATATAAATGCACCAGTTATCAGAGTGTCAACGGCTAATGAGAACCGAAAGACTGACCTTATGTAACAATATAGACACACAGAAGTTGACCTCCTTAGTCCTGAGATTGGTAAGGCTGGGTTCCATATGATCAGCCACCACCCGTAAGAATGTATAGACAGCCATTGCATTGGCGTGCATGTGAGCTTGTTTATCTAACCATCCGCTAGCGGGAAATAGCAGTAACGTTAGTCTATACCTTACACGGTATGAAAAGGTGCAGAAACAGTTCAATTTATTATGCAGATGGTAAAACTACAGTGAGAAATTTGTATATAAAAGCCTAATAGACAGAAAATACATCTTCAAAGACCATGGCAAGTGAGTGCATTACCAATTAAAACAAGACCTATCTGCGTTATAGTTAAATTAGAAATGCATCTATAAATTTTTAAATGGCTGAAGATTTAGTAAACATCATTTTTTCATGAAATTATAGACTTTGTAGAGTCTGAAACGTGTTTCACATGCAATACATGGCACTTTTTGATCTAACTGATAAACGTGAAAACATTGTTTACCGATTTTCGTGAAGAATGTCAATAACCCTGTCTGCTAACATGAGGTTCTTTGGGCTCACATCTCCACCTGATGAATGATAATATGCTAGCACTTTAATAAAATACAAATATATTGGATGGTGACCATCATAATTATAACAACCATATGTAACACTGCATGTATGAGTGCCACAGCTCAACTGCAGTCTCATAATTCCGGTAATTATCAGCATTGCTTACATAACCTTTCTACTAGAAGTCTGAAGGTAAGGATAACACCATTGTCTTCACTGGCAAATTGCTACTCATTCAAGTCATCTATTAGCTGTTATAACACTGGATATAGATTGAGCATCTGGTTCTAAATCTTACCTGCTATCTGTCTTAGAAGGTTGTGAAACACTGGCTCTATGCCAGGTATTGAGTTGGTTAGCATCTGACGAAATACCCACAAAGCCTAAGGAAAATAATAATGATATCAGTTTTAAAGTGTAGGCATGAACTAAGGCCATTGGCATTGCTAGGAAGGGCATTCAGTCATAATCGCTCTGTTTAAAAAACCTATTTTTATAAGGGGTTCTCAAAGGGATAGCAACTATAAGCTCAAGCAAGTTTTATAGAGCGATCTAGGTGAAAAAGGTGAGAAATAGTTTAAACATATGTATTATAGAATGAAACACTTACTCTTGCTTGTGAGAACTCACAAAGCTTGTGCCATTTCTCAAAGGTGATTAGACTGAGCCTGTTGGTTACGCAAGCGCTGGCATCCCTGCATATAGCCATCATGTATTTGTAGTACTAAAACATTCAGTAGTTAGGTACGAGAATACAGCATGTTAGCGCTAACAAGTACAGCACAATATTAGACTACATACTGTATGTGCCACCTGACGTGCTCAATAAAAATTATATTATTATTTAAGTATGTTTTGGCAAATGACTTGATAAAGCAAATACAAGATATTAAATATGAAAATAATCTAAATATATTCTATTTTCTGAGTAATATATGTCAATTTTAAAGTAAAGCTGTATAAAATATTCAAGTATTGAAATGAAAACATATTTAATCTTCCATCAAATGCTCAAAATGATTAGTTTATATTTTCAGTGACAATGAATACTTTGCTGCAGGAAAGGGTCCATCACAAAAAGCTCGCACATCACTTAAGATTTCTAAATCTTTATATATAAAAGTAAAACAATGTTATAGTTACATATACAGTTGCTTTATTCAACGCATAACGCCTTTATCAGAATAAAAGTAATGAAGTTTGAACCAAAACATGAACAATAACAGAAGCAACAAAAACTAGAAATTTGCCCATCGATTGACTAAAACTTACATTCTGCTCCACTCCCTGAACTGGGTCGACAAGAATTCCATACAAAAGTCCAATTTGAATTGCATCATGATTCCCTGAATGAGCCTGTATGATAAATATATTTAATAAAAAAATTCACTACATTGCAAAAATACTCATTAAAGCTGTGATTGAGGCAGTTTAAAGAAAAATAATTTAGACCAGAAATCAAATGATAACTCCAAAACTTGAAAATGTATAGGAATACCTGTTTTACAAGTACATCATTGATATCCCTCTCAGATAGTCCATTGATGGACTCTTTTACGTGTAAATAGTTTTTCAGCATTTTCTAAAACATTTGTGCAAATTTAAAAGAAGGTCCCAAATAAAATGTTACTTTGGGGATTACCTAACAGTAAAGTATTAACGAATTTGATAATTAAGCCACTTTAAATTACTTTAAACTATTTTAATAAATGTATATATATAAGTCAGAGTAACTGCAAGCAGCTACAAGCCTAACGGCCCTGCTAATAATCATTACCTGAGCATATGAGAAACCATTTTTACCCCAAAGTTACCAATGCGCCCAAAGTTTTATTAGATGATTGACTACACAGTTAACTTATAGGATGCCTTCTTCAAATGATGGGCTTTGAAATAGTATATGCTAACTACCCTCAGCTGCTTAGGTTGTCCAGTGAATGTGCGAGTGTTGAATAAAATAAGTGACAACAACAATCATTCTTTTTTAGTAATTGTATTAGCAATAAGTTCAGAAGTTACAGTAGTACTAATAATACTAACAGCAATTTAGTATTCACAGAAATATAAGGATACTATAATTGTTTATCTTATCATTATTGATTTGCTTTATTATTAGTGACAAAACTTGGTTATAAGAATAGTGAATATAAATAATACATACCAATTTTAGTAATTTTAGACAAATTTTTAATATTAATGCATTAAATCATAAAATTAATTTTAAATTTATTAATTTAATTAAAATACTAATTTAATATTAATTTCATATTAATGCATAATCCAAGCCCCTCATTTAATAACAATATAATTATTATTTAATAGCTACACTTACACTTATAGTTATACGACAAATTTGGATTTTTGAGTTGACAGTTATAATAATGGTCAAAGCAAAAGCTACTGCAATAAACTTAAACTTAAAGCTAATTACAGTCTCAAAATTAAACAAGAACTGAAAAAAAATATAATAATCCAAAATAACACCTAAAAACACAATCACACTTAATAACAATATTAATTTTTTAATTTGAACTGTAAAAAAGATAATAATAATAATAATAATAAACACAATCATGACTCCAAATGTAATAATCACACTATGCTTGCACAAGTTTAAAGCAACATTTCGTATAGTTGTTTAATCATTACATTTGCCATTTGAATTACTGATATTGATAACATCAACATGAAAATGACAATAAATATAATAATTTTCAGTTAATGTATTGCTATTATAGTTATTGATAAATTAATAATACAAAAATAATTGCGTGTACCTCTTCAACATCATCTTTTTGATCTATGCCGGCGTTGTGCAACATTCGTGGACCTTGCACTTGTCCTTGTGGAAGCACTATTGTAGCCATGTCTGATATCTATTTCTTTGCTGTAAAATTTAGACCAAGTGAGAGTAAGCGTGAGACTAACTCTAAGAGTAAGTGTAGAACTACTACTAGAAAAAAATCCTGATCAAAGTCAATTATCATAGACATAAGTCATAATCAAAATGAATAATCTAAACCATAATGATAATTCATAATCATAATGAATATCAGTATGAAATTTAAAATTTATGTCACAGGCCACAACTGACAAGATTGATTAGATAGAGGTTTACGAATAAAATTTTTAGTTTTTAACATTACACCTGCCATGCACGGACATCGTTGCACTTACAGAATGTTATTCTAGAGTTCGAGAAAAAATCATGATATTCATATTGATAAGAAATAGAAGTCTTGGAGTTCTGATGGCAAAATTTACCAACTCTAGTCAAGAACAAAACTAAAAATTGGAATTGTTAGTGTGAACTAATAATGACGCTATCCTAACATGTCAATTTCAATACGATCCGATAAGTAAGAAGTCGTAGATAAATTGCTAAAATGGTCGAAACACGCTACTCAGTTGAGAACATAACTCCAATAAAATCACAAAGCTCAAAAGAATAAAGCTGCTGAAGAATGAGTTTAGGTAAGCATGGCACAGGTAAAGATGGCACAAATAGGAAAGTAGGTAAAATGGCACACTGATGTTAAATTTTCCCAAACCCCAAACTCAAACCATAAACTCCCAAAACCCCAAACCCTAAAACCCCAAACCCTAAAACCCCAAACTCATACCCCTATCCCCAAACCTAGACCCTCACCCTAAATCTTCAGCCCTCACCCCAAATCCCACCTTGAAAATGTGCCAATTTTACTTATTTTTTCATTTGTGCCAATATTACCTGTGCTATTATTACCTGTGTTATTTTTTAAGTGCATTTTCTCCTGTGCCCTTTTTTACCAGACACCATTGATGAACAATACTAAATTTATAATATAATAGTTTGAGTTTTATTTAGACATACACGCTAAAAATCAACTATCCTTTTGTATTTTCTTTATGTATCAAATCGCATAAAATGTGAAGAAAAAAGAGAAAAAAACTAATGTGTGTCACAAGGAGTGATGTGAAAAAACTTTTTTATAGTTGTCACACCAAGACATCACCACTGGCTAATTTAATTATTTATGTTATATTAAAAGGTAGAAATTTATATAAAATTCATATATAGTTTTTCTATTTATTTGGTCATTAAGCGCATGCAAAAGAGACAGTGTCCCAGATTTTAGCATATGTACGTGTATGCAACTCCTAATTGAGTTAATTTGCAAATGTTGTGCACTTCAATTTGACTAAAGTCCGATTTGATTCATTAAATCGATTATTAAGAAAAGTAATGGATGATGTGAAGTGGCTTTTGCAAGTGATGAGCAAAGATCAAAGGATTGTTGGAAAAAACTGCCACAAGCTCTCAAATAAGCAAAATTGTGCAAACCACATTTTCACTACAACTTAGAGAAATGATGCTAATTAGGTATTTCAGGACTGATATACGTACATGTATAGGGTATACACAACAGTATGTGTATGGCATACATAATCATAATGGTGCAAAATATAAGTAATGTCAACACATAATGATATAAACATGGCATACATTGGTATATACTCAACGACATAAGTTTGCCATATCATTATATTATTAATTGAAACTTTGTAGATATATAGTATATTTCCTCTTTTTATGTAAAACTGCCTTAATTTAATTTTACCTCGGCTAATATGACATGTTTAAACTTGAAATAGCCTTATCCTATATCTAGGTTTCTCTATCCTCTAAACTAAGTCATTCATTTAGTAAATATACCATTACAGTTGTTGGTAATGCAATGTGCAAGGTTGAATTCAAGGAGCTCAGTTGGGCTGATTAGCTATGGGTAAAATATACTCTTGTTCTAAATTATTGCATTCAATATCAACAAGTATATAATATATATCTGAAATATCTGAATATTTTAAAAAGAAGAGTCATGTGTAATTTTATTGAAGTAGTTTTAGAAAAAGTGACCATACATTTATTTGTTTAAGTAAATCTTTTGTCCAAATAAATTTTGTAAGAGTTCTCTATGCTCTGTGTAGGTGTTTTCTATATGTACTTTGTGAAATATGATCATTGTGTAGTATTATGGCATTGTTGCAATACAAGCTTTCAAAGAAAACGGATATTAAAAGCGTTAAGTTACATAGCTAATGCTCTATCTACATCCTGGTTTCATTATCCCTGTACTACTCAACTAGCTAATGTGTTCCGTGCACAATAAAATACATCATAATCCTGTTCTCTATGTTTTTTTCTATATATGCATTCTAAATCCTAATACAGTATATATATTTCCTATTGCCTACTCTGAGTAAATGCACCTAGTTGTGTCCCAACTTCTCTTCGTATTCCCATTGCTACTTTAAAGCTAACCATTTTCTAGTTTAGGTTTAGCAGCAAAAAACCTCTTTGAGTGCAAAGATGAGAGAAGATATGCTTACTAAAATGGCTTTTCGTAACAATCACTGTAGTAATACATGTGTATTTGCTTGAGAGAACCAGAGAGTCTAGACTGCACATGTACGCTATTCATGTTTGAAATCTGTACAGCCCAGAACATGACATGCTGCATGCTAACATCCTGCTAAATCGTAGTATTGAGCTGACAGCTTCTTTTCAAAGGCACCATTCATTTGAAGTAACTGTAAATCTAACGCTTAACACTTTAACAGGAAACAAAGATATTTGCTTAAGAGTATGAACCAGCTCTACCACCACCTCTACAGCCAATCCACTACTATTCATGTAACACAGTTGAGCTGAGTTTGACAACAGCATGGGTGTGTTAGCTAATGCAAGTGTAACTGAGCCAATATGGGCTCCACCCTTGGTATTGTAAAATTAGTCATATCATGTGATATCCTTTAGCTAGTTTAAATGATATTATATTGCATAATAGCACCTTATTTCTAGTATCCTTTGCTGCGAACAAGGAAAGACTTGTGTCCAGACATTTAAAAAACAATACAAGCTTTTGCTGTATTATATGCTAAGCTGTAAAGGACAAGCACGAATCATTACAACTATAACTGAAGTTTTATAACAATGTTAGCTATTCTATGACTTTCTGTATATTGTCTGGCACAGGCTTGTTTATAGCTCTATTGCTACAAATATTACTATATAAATCCAACACTAACTAGTCATGGCATTCTTTGACTCAGTCATTGGTGGTCAATATATACATTGAAACACAGCAATTTATTGAATTTTTTATAAAAATAGCTGCATTACTTAACACCAAAGAGGAGTAAAAATATATTTCTTTGTCAAACCTTAGTGATTACGGCCACATTTAAACAATTCATCTGTCCAAATTGAAGATAATAGGTTGTTAAAATTCACTAAAACAGAAAATTATTAAAAAGCAAAGAAAGTTTAGTAGATATACCATTAGCCTAAATAAGATTTGCAGTGAAGCTAGCGGATAAACTGGCATTTTTTGTAATCATTATATAAATGAAAATGTATTGTTTTACTTTTTGGTTTAAACTACTTTTATTATTTAAAGAATGTTTTTCAACATGTTTACGAAATATCTGGATGCTTTATTTTAGTGGTTTACAACAACAAAACAGTTAATCAGGTGTTAACTTTGTTTTCGGAATAAAATGTTTTTATATTTTGTTAGAAATGAATTGGTTAAAACATACACAGTAAAAGCACAAATATGGCACTTTATTGTATAACTTGTTTGAAGCTAAAAGAAAAACTTTAGAAATTAGAGCCAAAAGCCAACTCAACATCTCTACCTACTGTATTAAATTATTCATGCATGTAACATATTTGTTTTCCATAACAATTATATTCATTGGTATATAATGGAAAGAACAAAACTTCTGTTAATACTCTGCAGCAAAACAAAGTACACCATGCACACACTCGAGTCAAGGATATTAATGATTGTGATATCTTTGATGGGTATTACTTGGATTTGGTTGGCAATAAACACCAGGTATGAAATATTAATTAATATATCTTCTTATTATGCATATATCAACAAAAATATACAGTGATAATATGCTGTGATATACTCGTATGTTTACTCAAATTTTCATTCTAGAATATCGCTAAATGTCACAGCATCTCAATTTATGGCACCAAAGATAGACAACCTTAAGTAGGTAACATTGCAAAATACTATTAACAAGGCTGTTTGTATTTACTGCTAGTTGTTATAGTGGCAAAAAGCAACAAGTAGATCAAAAACATAACTTTATAACATTAATATATTTTATTCAAAATATAGAATCAAGTTAGAAATTAAAAATTTAGACCCAATCAATCTTGAGAACAAGACTGATAGGTGCTATGTATTAAAGTAGACTTGTTATTACACCATAAGTTAATTATGAAACCCGCAATAAGCTACATGTACATATGCATGGCCGAATTTTTAGACGATTTTTATGTCCCGCGGTATTTGTCTGCTTGCGTTTTATTGGCAGATGGCTCTCAGTCTGTATAACTTTCTTAGGTTTATGAGCAGAGGTCAAGATCAGTTGTATTTGCGTTGGCATAGTAATCAATCAAAATATTTCAACTTCAACATTTCTGTTTATTCTGATGTTCTAATAAATAAAAACTAAATAAAATAAACTGGCAGTGTATAATTTGTTGACAGCTTGCTGCATTTGAAAGTTGCGTAAAAATGTATGGCTAATTTTAGTACTAAATTAAAAAGCAAATAGCTGGCTTGGTAGCTATTTATTTAACCAGATTTAATATCTATAATTATGCATTGATTACTAAGCTACAATTAACATCACTTACCAAATTAATTTAAGCTATTTAGTTTAAAACTAGAAGTTTAACTCAAGCGTTATTGTTTATATAGTTGATGAAAACTCTAAATCGCGGCAAATCTGTTCCCTAAGAAAATATTTAAATTGTAAAGTTAAGACACTCATACTAATACTGGTTACATGAATATAAAAACAACAACATGTAAACTACAAGTTATAAAGCATATTATTATACATGAGTAAAAGTTAAGAATAATACTAATTTTCTATTTAAAAAAAGAGCAATATTCAAGGACTTTCCATGAAATTGAAACTAACTTTCTCAAAGTTACACAACAACCGATGGGTTGTTATTACTACTAAAGCTATTGATAGTTATTTTAATTAATTGTATTTCATAAACGATGTATGGTAGTAATAGCCACTGAACTAAAACTAAAGCCAACTATAGTTCAATGGTATTAATTACTTCCTGTTTGTATTTCAACCATGGTGTTAATTTCGCTTGCCGTCATGATTTTCTGCAAACTTTTGATTGGCTGGTTCTCCAGAAAATCGGCCGATAAATTGAACAAAATCGGCCAAAAGCAAAATCGGCCTGTTTTTTAAAACTCCTAAAAAATCGCCAACAGTTTATTGGCTGATTTTCATGAAAAATCGGTCTGTGTACATGCAGCTTTACTCAAGTATTTAGATAATTATGTGTCGCACCTTATTCTACCGTCAGTCTGTTTAAACCTCTGCCATGTCAGTTGTCATTCATAAATTTATTTACCTAAATGAAGATTCACTATAGTCAGTTGCTAGTTGAGCTTCAGTGCAATATTGTCATGGATTCTAATCTACCCTTCATTGCTGAGGTGTAATATTACTGCTCATTTTTTAAAAATATTATTATAAGAGCACAGCAGTAGCCTTTATAGTGAGTTATGTGCACGTTGATTAATATTCAATATCGCACAGCTGTGTATTATTTGAATGTAAAACATTTCAGCAGAATTTTGCCATGGCACCACTTTTAATTTTTGTAGTGAATCTGCTTTAGCTTCATGTGTTAGCCTACAAAGCCAACAGGTGTAATATTTTAATTTTTCAAGTGCATGAAGGTGGTGCAGAAACACACGCAGGCCTATATGCATTAAATATTTTGAGTCTCAATTAAACTGTAATTAAGAACAACTAGAAAAACCAAACTTGATGAGTGCACCATTCTTGAAGATATAAACAAAAGCACACAAGGCTTAGTTGGGATGTGTCTTGTAATAATAATAATGCATGCACACACACAAACACACAACCACACAAACAAACACACGCACACACACACACACACACGCGCACACACACACACACACACACACACACACACACACACACACACACTACTTTTTGCAGGCCTATATGCATCAAATATTTTATATCCTAATTAAACTGTAATAAAAAAAATAAGAAAAAACCAAGCTTAATGAGTACACCATCTTTCAAGATGTAATATAGCTACTTGCATTTTACTCATGCACTAACATAGAGCCAATGTTTTAACTGTGCACTTTTATGAACAAAAGTTTTAAATAGTTGTATTTGTGAATTATTTCATGCATGTACATACATAATATTGTAAAGCAACACTTGATTGGAATGTGTCTTGTAAGAATACATTTTTATTTTACAGAATCCATAGTATTTTTACATCCTGGACTGCTTTTAGCGTTTGCATTTTAAAATTTGTAAAAATATTTTATTTGCTTTTTTGTCAAAATTTTCATAACATGACTTTTAAATTTTCAATATTGTATGACTAAAATTGGTTTTAGAGAAAAACAGGTAAAGAAAGAAGTAGTAATGCAGCTAGCCCTGAACACCAAAGTAAAAGCAAAAAATGTAAGTAAAATATCAAAATGTAAATACTTTTTTCTGTTTTCTAAATGCATATCATAAAATTATAATTTATTGTTAGATCAACTTTTCAGCATAATCATATGTTGCACGAAGAGAATGAAAAATTCAACCTATTTAGAAATAGACAGCCAAGAATTCAAGTATATCTTAGAAAGATTAGCTGCAAGTTAGATCTAAATCTGAGTGACTTTCCTTTGCATTCTACTGAATGCTTTAAAACCAAATTTGCCAATTACAAATACTTATAAAAAGAATAACTGGAAAAAAAATTAAATAGGGAACTGTAGGGCTAGTTAAACCAAAACTTCAAAAGTCGAGTTTTTGAGCATAAGATATGAAAAATCTTTTGCCAATCTAAAAACCAGCCTCATAAAAGTCAGTCATATGTTGCTGTTTTTGTTCATAATAACTAATTAATGCATAAATATTTTACTCATACACTAAGATAGTTTTTTGGCACAATGCTTCCAGTAAGGGCAAATTGAGCCGCCCTGTGTGAAAGTTGAACCAGTGCCATTCATCCTATAATATAAATTGTTTTACTTATTTTGCAAGTTAAAAAACGATTTAATAAAAGTTAAATATAAAAATCACTAAAAAAGTCAACATAAATTGGCATAAACAAATAACAGAAACTCTGGATGTGATCTGTCATTGTAACTATTTAACACCTCAAAGATAAGGGATGCAGAAGACACTTTAAAACCCATGCAGCAGCAAACTGGTAAAAAAGCTTTTAGCAGTTTTTTGTAATTCATCCTTAAACAAGTTAGATATATAAAGTGGAGTCCTCTTATATGACATCAGAATATACACAGTATGGTTGAGCATAATAACTAATGTTTTCCACGGGTGGTTGAAAACTCACAATGACAGATAATTTGCGCCATTACCTTGCCTTACCATATTCATTGCTGTAGTTAAGTTTTCCTTATCCGTTCCCTATCTGTTTAAGTTTCCAGTATGAAATGTTGCACCCTTCTAAAAAACATTTGCAGCTTATATAGTTTAATTATACTATTGGCCTGCATTTTCATTTGTTCTAGGATAAAGGTAAAATGTTTGAGCTTATATATTGATGGCACAAAAGTTTTAAGAAAAATATAAACTTGAATGTACAAATTGGTGTACCCAATTATAGTGAACATATTAGAGTGAAAATAATTAGTGTGACAAGTTGTACCTGGTTCAACTCGCTCCAATTCCCATGTGGTTCAACTACCCCCACATTGTTGCGTACAAATTGTTGTCAATATCTGCTGTGAGTGAGATATCTCTGCAGCTTTTGTTCATCGACCCGCTCTGAGATCATGATGAAAGTACATTCTTGAATTTACTTGACTGGGCTATTAAAACTTGAGAAACTATGCAATTTTTTAGGAAAAGATGAATTTTTAGTTTGCTCGATTTTATGAAAACATGTGAAAGACACTCACTCACATGAAAACTTCTGCTTTGATTTCATATATATCTATTTGCTTGGTAGTTCACCTACAACCTTTTTAAGTAAAGGGGATAAAATGGTGCAATGATTTAAAGGAGAAAACTCAGAGCTTATGGTTCAACTAGCCCCACTTTTCCTTACTATCTAATAGAGCACTAAAGATCATAATGCAGTATTTTTAGTATACATAATATATATATATATATATATATATATATATATATATATATATATATATATATATGTGTGTGTGTGTATGTATCTATGTATGTATGTATGTAATTCTTTCTTTGATATGTAATGTATATGCGACCAGCCCACTCTATTGGTATACCTCAATGTTGTTAGCTTTGACTTTAGATCAATAATCTATAAAGTCATTTTGAAGGGATTCAGGTGTTCCAGTGGCAAGTTGATACGACCAGAATATGTGTGTGACGGATATAATGACTGTGTTGATTGGTCAGATGAGAAAGCTTGTGAGTGTAATGGCGCGAGCTTATACAAATGTAAAGGTATATAATGCCATTTATTACAAGTTATTGCTGAAACTTTGACTGACATATACTATATAAATTTAATAAGTTGGTATACGAGCACAAAAGCTGTCTTTGGAAAGTTGATCCGATTTTCCAACTGTGATATCTGGAATTTAAAAGTATTAAGATGGTCTAAACATGAAAATGTAAACTTTTAGCAAGTTTTTATCAATGAGGAATTAGTTTTTAAAGAAAAGTTCATAAATATTTTTTATTTTCTACCCAATTATCACCTATTTGCTGCTATTTCCTAACATTGCATTTGAATGTTTTTGTACAAGCTAAAATAAAATTAAAGTAAACAAGTTAAATGTTATCAATAGAGTATTCAAGCAATAGAAGAACTTTTATCACTTATTCAATGCAGAATATTATTATTAGTCAATCTACCAGATAGATGTGAAACATGACAGGTCAACATATGTACTAATTGAAAACACTTTACTTGATAGAATAATAGTGCATAATAATAAAACTCCGATAAAATAAAATAATACAAACACTTTGCTAAAATATTCGTTTGTCATCGATGCATTTCATTAGAAACTTTGGTCTATAGCCTTTCAGCAAAACTAATATTTTTTATGTTTTGGAAAATTACCAATGCTTATGTCCAGGCAATTGGCTAAAATATTCTACATTGTTTTATTTTACATACTTATAATTATTGTGGTGCTAGAAAGTTTATTTTAATAATCGTCGATTTACATGAGGAAAATAAATAGGCATAGCTAAAAGTTACAAAGACCATTGCAGTTGTTGTATTATTAATGAAATACTATTCATGAGCTTTGTTATTTGGTGTTACCTTGAAGCATTAGAACGATAGTTTGTGTTGTTATGCAGAAGGTTAACAATTTCACAGCATTATCTTGCAGGGTCAAGGAGGTGCATACTGAAAGAAATGTTGTGTGATGGCTGGAATCAGTGTGGAGATTGGGAAGACGAGTATTGCAAGTGTAGTGCATCAGAGTTTGAATGTTTCCTACAGTGCGTGACCTCTACTGAGAAATGCCAAGGCACACTAAACTGTGGATATGATATACTTAGTTGGTCAGACGAGTTAGATAAGTGTGATTGTAAAAAGTGCAAAAATTGAATAAACATCAGACACACAGCATGATAAGGTGCATGTTCTAATTTACACACCCACGCACATGCATGCATACACACATGCATATATATAAATAACTCAACCTGTGTATAGCAGTTGTTTTGGAGTTTGTCCCTCTATCAGCACAGAACAAAGTACGATGGTCCTTACTTATGAAATATTTAAAATGTCATCATTTTCAATGGCTTAATCAATTGAAAATAAATTTCACACCTTTTTTACCTTATGTGGCTATGTTATGCACACACTTCAATGGAATGTTATGACTTTTAAATTTTATTCAATGTAAAACTCTGATATGGAAACGGTGATGCCTGAAATATTAGTTTACTTTGATCAATAAAGTAATAAATAAATAAAATGTTTCTCGTTTACCTATTCTTATTTAAGCTGCTAGCCTGTTTAAGTGAAAATTAGTAGAGATGTGTTGATATATTTTTGCATCAGTGTCATGGCAATGTTCATTTATACTGTGTGATAGGTGACACCCTGTCTTGCCTATATAGGTTTGTATACATGAAGTTTCAGGGCAGGTCATTTTGTGGACTATATTGTCTAAACATTCTTTATTTGCTTTGTCTTTAATGTTGGAATGCGAGCTTGTATTTAAAGAAACTCCTTTTAGCTCACATTTCAACATTAAAGACAAAAACGGATAAAAAGTACAATATAGTATACAAAATAACCTACCCTGAAACTTCCTGTATACAAACAGTTTTTTACTCGCCTTTTCAACACGTATGTTCCGCAAGTGTTGAAACTACAATGGCTGAATAATTATGTCAATATCTTTTATGAAAAAAAATCACAACTATAAGTCAATAAGTTCTCTCACAATTTGGCCTGCTTTTTGTACTCCTATGACCGTTGTGCCCCCCTCCCCCCCTCCCCGTTACTCCTACTATATATCTATAAAGGCTGAATAAAAAACAAGAGAAGTTCTGAAGAGAATAATTATAGTAACTTTGTCGCAGTAGTTTTGGAAAAAGTGATCATACATTTATTTGTATAAGTAAATCTTTTTGTCCAAATAAATTTTGTAAGAATTCCCTATGCTCTGTGTAAGCGTTTTCTATATCTACTTTGTGAAGAATGACCATTGTGTAGTATTATGGCATTGTTGCAATACAAGCTTTCAAAGAAAACGGATATGAAAAGCGTTAAGTTACATAGCTAATGCTCTATCTACATCCTGGTTTCATTATCCCTGTACTACTCAACTAGCTAACGTGTTCCGTGCACAATAAAATATATTCATCATAATCCTGTTCTCTATGTTTTTTTCTATATATGCATTCTAAATCCTAATTCTGTATATATATTTCCTATTGCCTACAATTTCTGTTCATACTCCCAGTTGCTACTTTAAAGCTAATCAATTTCTGGTTTAGGTTTATCAGCAAAAAACTTCTTTGAGTGCAAAGATGAGAGAATATATGCTTATTAAAATGGCGTTTGGTAACAATCACTGTAGTAATACATGTGTATTTGCTTGAGAGAATCAGAGAGTCTAGACTGCACATGTACGCTATTCATGTTTGAAATCTGTACAACCCAGAACATGACATGCTGCATGCAAAACATCCTGCTAAATCGTAGTATTGAGCTGACAACTTCTTTTCAAATGCACCATTCATTTGAAGTAACTGTATATCTAACACTTAACACTTTAACAGGAAATAAAGATATTTGCTTAAGAGTATGAACCAGCTCTACAAAAACCTCTACAGCCAATCCACTATTATTCATGTACCACAGTTGAGCTGAGTTTGACAACAGCATGGGTGTGTTAGCTAACGCTAGTGTAACTGAGCCAATATGGGCTCCACCCTTGGTATTGTAAAATTAGTCATATCATGTGATATCCTTTATCTAGTTTAAATGATATTATAATATTGCATAAGAAGCCTAGGGCCACACGGTGCGTATTCTCGCATGCGAAAATTGAAATCAGTAGTAGCAAAGGTGTCCACTGTAGCGTCAGTGATGCGTGATAAATAAAGCTTTCATTGTTAAATCGCACGCGCTTTCAATAAAACGCAATTTACTGGAATGTAGCACTAAATTAAAGAAGTTGAGCTCTCTGAATAACTACCAGCCAATTAGGTGACGATGACAGAGACGATTCGCACTTGCGTTGAGAATGCTGATTTCAATTTTCGCATGCGAAAATACGCACCGTGTGGCCCTAGGCTAAGCCTAGGGCCACACGGCGCGTATTTTCGCATGCGAAAATTGAAATCACAAGTAGCAAAGGTGTCCACTGTGCGCGTTGAGAAAACCTTCGCACTTGTCGCTCTGCATTTTCAACGCAAGTGCGAATCGTCTCTGTCGTCGTCACCTAATTGGCTGGTAGCTATTCAGCGAGCCCAATTTCTTTATTTAGTGCTATATTCCAGTAAATTGCGTTTTATTGAAAGCGAGTGCGATTTAAAAATGAAAGCTTTATTTATCACGCATCACTGACGCTACAGTGGACACCTTTGCTACTCATGATTTTAATTTTCGCATGCGAAAATACGCACAGTGTGGCCCTAGGCTTAGTCTTACTCTTACAGTAAGCCTAGGGCCACACGGTGCGTATTTTCGCATGCGAAAATTGAAACCACAAGTAGCAAAGGCGTCCACTGTAGCGTCAGTGATGCGTGATAAATAAAGCTTTCATTTTTAAATCGCACTCGCTTTCAATAAAACGCAATTTACTGGAATTTAGCACTAAAATAAAGAAATTGGGCTCGCTTATTAACTACCAGCCAATTAAGTGACGACGACAGAGACGATTCGCACTTGCGTTGAAAATGCAGAGCGACAAGTGCGAATGATTTCTCAACGCGCACAGTGGACACCTTTGCTACTTGTGATTTCAATTTTCGCATGCGAAAATACGCACAGTGTGGCCCTAGGCTAACACCTTATTTCTAGTATCCTTTGCTGCGAACAAGGAAAGATTTGTGTCCAGACATTTCAAAAACAATACAAGCATTTGCTGTATTATGCTAAGCTGTAAAGGACAAGCACGCATCATTACAACTATGACTGAAGTTTTATAACAATGTTAGCTATTCTATGACTTTCTGTATATTGTCTGGCACAGGCTTGTTTATAGCTCTATTGCTACAAATAAAAGCTAAATTTGATATTATTATATAAATCCAACACTAATTAGTCGTGGCATTCTTTTACTCAGTTATTGCTGTGTTTCAATGTATGTATTGACCACCAATTTGTTCAATTTTTTTAAAAAAATAGCTGCATTACTTGACACCAAAGAGGAGTACAAATATATTACTTTGCCAAACCTTTAGTTAATACTGCCACATTTAAATAATTAACCTGTGCAAATTGAAGATAATAGGTTGTAAAAATTCATTAAAACAGAAGATTATTAAAAAGCAAAAATGTTTAGTAGAGATACCAATTAGCCTAAATAAGATTTGCAGCGAAGCTAGCAGACAAACTTGCATTTATTGTAAACATTATATAAATGAAACTGTATTCTTTTACTTTTTGGTTTAAACTACTTTTATTATTTAAAGAATATCTTTCAACATGTTTACGAAATATTATATGGATGCTTTATTTTAGTGGTTTACAACAACAAAACAGTTAATCAGGTGTTAACTTTGCCTTCGGAGTAAAATGTTTTTATATTTTGTTTGAAATGGATTGGCTAAAACTTAGACAGTAAAAGCACAAATAAAGCACTTCATTGTATAACTTGTTTGAAGCTAAAAAAAACCTCAGAAATTAGAGCCAAAGGTGTGGTCAACATCTCATACCTTGCTGTACTAAATTATTCATGCATGTAACATCTTTGTTTTCCATAACAATTATATTTCCGTGTCATGTCGGATCTTGGTATATAATGGAAAGAACAAAATTACACATGCATTTCTGTTGATACTCTGAAGCAAAATATAAAGTACACCATGCACACACTAGAGTCAAGGATATTAGTAGTTGTAATATCTTTGATGGGTATTACTATGATTTGGTTGGCAATAAACACCAGGTATGAAATATTAATTAATCTTCTTATTATGCATATATCAACAAAAATATGCAGTGATAATATGCTATGATATATTCGTATATGTACTCAAATTTTCATTCTAGGATATTGCTAAATGCCACAGCATCTCAATTTATGGCACCAAAGATAGACAAGCTTAAGTAGGTAACATTGCAAAATACTATTAACAAGGCTGTTTGTGTTTACTGCTAGTTGTTATAATGGCAAAAATTGCAACAAGTAGATCAAAAACATAACTTTATAACATAAATATATTTTATTCAAAATATAGGATCAAGTTAGAAATTAAAAATTTAGACCAATCAATCTTGAGAACAAGACTGACAGGTGCTATGTATTGAAGCAGACTTGTTATTACATCATAAGCTACTTATCAAACCCACATTACTCACATATTTAAATAATTATGTGTCGCACCTTATTCTACTGTCAGTCTGTTTAAACCTCTGCCATGTCAGTTGTCATTCATAAGTTTATTTACTTAAATGAAGATTCACTATAGTCAGTTGCTAGTTGAGCAATATTGTCATAGATTCTAATCTACCCTTCATTGCTGAGGTGTAATCTTACTGCTCATTTTTTAAAAATATTATTACAAGAGCACAGCAGTAGCCTTTATAGTGAGTTATGTGCACGTTGATTAATATTCAATATTGCACAGCTGTGTATTATTTGAATGTAAAACATTTCAGAAGAATTTTGCCAACACCACTTTTAATTTTTGTAGTCAATCTGCTTTAGCTTTATGTGTCAGCCTACAAAGCTGACGGGTGTAATATTTTAATTTTGCAGGTGCATGAAGGTGGTGCAGAAACACACGCAGGCCTAATTAGTCTTAATTAAGCTGTAACTAAGAACACCTAGAAAAACCAAACTTGATAATTGCACCATATTTGAAGATATAATAGCTAGTTGCATATTAGTATTGTGCTCTTTTATGAACAAAACAATTGAATAGCTGTGTTTGTGAATTATGAAGTATCAAAAGGTAATAGTATCCTCATAGTATTCATGTAACAAAATTCATACCAGTAGGCTACTGTTACATTTTGTAAAGCACGCAACGCTTAGTTGGAATGTGTCTTGTAATAATACATTTCCATTTTATGAAATCCATAGCATTTTACAAACTGGACTGCTTTTGTGTTTTAGAATTTATATAAATATTTTTGCTTTTTTATCAAAATTTTAATGGTATGACTTTTAAATTTACAATATTGTATGACTAAAATTGTTTTTAGAGAAAAACACATAAAGAAAGAAGCAGTAACGCAGCTAGCCATGAATACAGAAGTAAAAGCAAAAAATGTAAGTAAAATATCAAAATGTAAGTACTTTTTACTGTTTTCTAAATGCAAATCATAACATTATAAAGTTGTTAGATTATTTTTTCAGCATAATCATATGTTGCACGTAGAAAATGAAAAGTTTAACCTATTTAGAAATAGACAGCCAAGAATTCAAGTATACCTTAGAAAGATTAGCTGCAAGTTAGATCAAAGTCTGAATGACTTTCTTTTGCATTCTACTGAATGCTTTAAAACCAAATTTTCCAATTAGAAATACTTATAAAAAAAATAACTTGAAAAAAAATTAAATAGGGAAGGGTGGGGCTCATTGAGCCAAAAGTTGCATTTTTGAGCACAAGTTTTGAAAAAGTATTTTTGCCAATCAAGTCAGTCATATGTTGCTGTCTTTGTCCATTAAAACTAATTAATGCATAAGCATTTTACTCATACACTAAGATAGTTTTTTGGCACAACGCGCCCAGTAGGAGGCAAGTTGAACCGCCCTGTGTGAAAGTTGAACCAGTGCCATTCATCCTATAATATAAATTGTTTTACTTATTTTGCAAGTTAAAAAACGATTTAATAAAAGTTAAATATAAAAATCATTAAAAAAGTCAACATAAATTGGCATAAACAAATAACAGAAACTCTGGATGTGATCTGTCATTGTAACCATTTAACACCTCAAAGATAAGGGATGCAGAAGACACTTTAAAACCCATGCAGCAGCAAACTGGTAAAAAAGCTTTTAGCAGTTGTTTTTTTTTTGTAATTCACCCTTAAACAAGTTAGATATATAAAGTGGAGTCCTCTTATATGACATCAGAATATACACAGTATGGTTGAGCATAATAACTAATGTTTTTCAGGGATGTTTGAAAACTCACAATGACAGATAATTTGCGCCATTGCCTTGCCTTACCATAGTCATTGCTGTAGTTAAGTTTTCCTTATCTGTTCCCCTGCTTGTTTCCAGTATAAAATTTTGCACCCTTCTAAAAAATATTTGCAGCTTATAGTTTAATCATACTATTGGCCTACATTTTCATTTGTTCTAGGATAATGGTAAACTGTTTGAGCTTATATATTGATAACACAAAAATTTTAAGAAAAATATAAACTTGAATGTACAAATTGGTGTACCCAATTATAGTGAACATATTAGAGTGAAAATAATTAGTGTGACAAGTTGTACCTGGTTCAACTCGCTCCAATTCCCATGTGGTTCAACTACCCCCACATTGTTGTGCTACAAATTGTTGTCAATATCTGCTGTGAGTGAGATATCTCTGCAGCTTTTGTTCATCGACCAGCTCTGAGATCATGATGAAAATACATTCTTGAATTTACTTGACTGGGCTATTAAAACTTGAGAAACTATGCAGTTTTTTTAGGAAAAGATGAATTTTCAGTTTGCTCGATTTTATGAAAACATGTGAAAAACACTCACTCACATGAAAACTTCTGCTTTGATTTCACATATACCCATTTGCTTGGTAGTTTACCTACAACCTTTTTAAGTAAAGGGGATAAAATGGTGCAATGATTTAAAGGAGAAAACTCAGACCTTATGGTTCAACTAGCCCCACTTTTCCCTACTATCTAATAGAGCACTAAAGATCATAATGCAGTATTTTTAATATACACACACACACACACACACACACACACACACACACACACACACACACACACACACACACACACACACACACACACACACACACACACACACACACACACACACACACACACACACACACACACACACACACACACACACACACACACACACACACATATATATATATATATATATATACGCCACACATACTGCTTCAAAATTGTACTATGATAGTGACAAAAGAAATTATTTGAGAAACATCATAATATCTTGGAAATAGCATCAACAATAAGATTTGTACCCATACATTATCATGTAATTCTTTCTTTAATATGTAATGTATATGCAACCAGCCCACTCTATTGGTATACCTCAATGTTGTTAGCTTTGACTTTAGATCAATAATCTATTAAGTCATTTTGAAGGGATTCAGGTGTTCCAGTGGCAAGTTGATACGACCAGAATATGTGTGTGACGGATATAATGACTGTGTTGATTGGTCAGATGAGAGAGCTTGCGAGTGTAATGGCCCGAGCTTATACAAATGTAAAGGTATACGCCATTTATTACAAGTTATTGCTAAAACTTTGACTGACATATACTATATAAATTTAATAAGTTGGTATACGAGCACAAAAGCTGTCTTTAGAAAATTGATCCGACTTTCCAACTGTAATATCTGGAATTTAAAAGTACTAAGATGGTCTAAACATGAAAAATGTAAACTTTTAGCAAGTTTTTATCAATGAGGAATTAGTTTTTAGAGAAAATTTCATAAAGATTTTTTATTTTCTACCCAATTATCACCTATTTGCTGCTACTTTCTAACATTGCAAATGTGAATGTTTTTGTGCAAGCTAAAATAAAATTAAAGTAAACAAGTTAAATGTTCAATAGATTATTAAAGCAACTGCAGAAGATTTTCTATCACTTATTCAATGCAGAATATTATTATTAGTCAATCTACCAGATAGATGTGAAACATGACAGGTCAACATATGTACTAATTGGAAACACTTTACTTGATAGAATAATAATGCATCATAATAAAACTCCCATATAATAAAATAATACAAACACTTTGGTAAAATATTTGTTTGTCATCAATGCATTTTATTAGAAACCTCGGCCTATAGCCTTTTAGCAAAACTAATATTTCTTATGTTTTGGAAAATTACCAACGCTTATGTCCAGGCAATTGGCTAAAATATTCTACATTGTTTCATTTTACATACTTATAATCATTGTGGTGCTAGAAAGTTTATTTTAATAATATCGTCGATTTACATGAGGAAAATAATTATGCATAGCTCAAAGTTACAAAGACAATTGCAGTTGTTGTATTATTAATGAAATACTATTCATGAGTTTTGTGATTTGGTGTTACCTTGAAGCATTAGAACGATAGTTTGCGTTGTTACGCAGAAGGTTAACAATTTCACAGCATTATCTTGCAGGGTCAAGGAGGTGTATACTGAAAGAAATGTTGTGTGATGGCTGGAATCAGTGTGGAGATTGGGAAGATGAGTATTGCAAGTGTAGTGCATCAGAGTTTGAATGTTTCCTACAGTGCGTGACCTCTACTGAGAAATGCCAAGGCACACTAAACTGTGGATATGATATACTAAGTTGGTCAGAGGAGTTAGATAAGTGTGATTGTAAGAAGTGCAAAAATTAAATAAGCATTTCAGACGTGCATCATGATAAGGTGCATATTCCAATTTACACACGCACGCACATGCATGCATACACGCATACATATATATAAATAACTCAACCTGTGTATAGCAGTTGTTTTGGAGTTTGTCCCTCTATCAGCACAGAACAAAGTACGAAGACTATTGCTTAATAAAATTTAAAATGTCATCATTTTCAATGGCTTAATCAATTGAAAATAAATTTCACACCTTTTTTACCTTATGTTGCTACGTTATGCACACAGTTCAATGGAACGTTGTGACTTTTAAATTTTATTCAATGTAAAACTCTGATATGGAAACAGTGATGCCTTAAATATTAGTTTACTTTGATCAATAAAGTAATAAATAAATAAAATGTTTCTCGTTTACCTATTCTTATTTAAGCTGCTAGCCTGTTTAAGTGAAAATTAGTAGAGATATGTTAATAAATTTTTGAATTAGCCTAGGGCCACACTGTGCGTATTTTCGCATGCGAAAATTGAAACCACAAATAGCAAAGGCGTCCGCTGTAGCGTCAGTGATGCGTGATAAATAAAGCTTTCATTTTTAAATCGCACTCGCTTTCAATAAAACGCAATTTACTAGAATGTAGCACTAAAATAAAGAAATTGGGTTCGCTGAATAACTACCAGCCAATTAGGTGACGACGACAGAGACGATTCGCACTTGTGTTGAGAATGCTGAGCGACAAGTGCGAATGTTTTCTCAACACGTACAGTGGACACCTTTGCTACTTGTGATTTCAATTTTTGCATGCGAAAATACGTACAGTGTGGCCCTAGGCTAAGTGTCATGGCAATGTTCATTTATACTGTGTGATAGGTGACACCCTGTCTTGCCTATATAGGTTTGTATACATGAAGTTTCAGGGCAGGTCATTTTGTGGACTATATTATGTAAACATTCTTTATTTGCTTTGTCTTTAATGTTGGAATGTGAGCTTGTATTTAAAGAAACTCCTTTGAGCTCACATTTCTACATTAAAGACATAAACAAATACAAAACACAATATAGTATACAAAATAACCTGCCCTGAAACTTCCTGTATACAAACCTATGTAGGCGGAACAGGGTGTCGTCTATCACACTGAAGATGGACACAGTGGTGGCCGATTTATCAGTTTACTTTGATTAATAAAGTAAGAAAAACAAAATGTTTCTCATATACTTTTATATATATATATATATATATATATATATATATATATATATATATATATATATATATATATAAAATAAACTTTTCAGCTTTGATTTATTTGATGAAATCATATCAGTATCAGAGCCATCATTAAATATATATCACCGGACACCTGCATTTTGAGGTTAGTAAGACATAGCAGTTAAGAAGCTATAAGATCAAATTGCACAAAATTATGTTTTAACAAATTTCAAGGATCTGTTAGTAAATAGCCCAACATTCACTTTGAACAGGTTTTGAGCTGAGTTCAACAACCTGAATGTTAAGCAATGGTGGTCATAGAAACAAGTTTTGATATTTGTGGCTAGTAACATTGACCATAGTTTTTTAAGATATTAGGAAAATATTTATCCTTACATATGGAAATGCTAACTTCGTAATCATATATTATATTGTATTGCTATTTAGGTTCAGACACGGATATTTTATGAATTATTGAGCAACGATTGTAATATGACATGAAGCTCTTACACCTTATTAAGTTCTGTTGCATCCATTGAAAACGATCTCACTGATGCATAACTAATTTTTTATTCAATCAAACAAAAGAAAGATGTAATAATAAAAAATAAAATATATCTGTGCTGCAAAAAGTAATTCATAGTAAGCATTGGTAAACTTTAAAAAGTGCTGCTAATAGGTAGCTGCTTTATAAAAATAACAGAAAAATTAATGCTACAATATCTTCAAAAATAAAGTAAAATAAAAATTATGTGTTGCATACTGTCATGATTGATTAAGCAACAGAAAATCGTCTCCAAATGTGACACCATGCTTTAGCTGCATGTTTAACCATCAAGTCTTCAGGTAAAGTTGGTAATTCATTAACGAGTTGATAAGATTCCTCTTCGTCATAATTACTTCTATACATTATGAATTCTTGAAGAGCCTCTCCTAACCTACAAATAGTAATAATAATCAAATTATATATCTATAAACTGGTTACATGCTTTAGCGTTACATACTCTAGTGTATTTATATAATACTTACGCTCTGTCGGGCTGCTCAGCTTCCTGGTTAATGGCAGCTTTATTTAGTCTGAGAATGATGTAGGCAAACAGTTCTCTAAGAAGAAGCCTAGTTTTAGGACTTTCAAACACACAGCACTTGTTTAGTTGTGTCGGAAGGGGTTCAGTCAGAGCTTCTGTATTCTGTGGATCAATTCCACCAAATGGCTCCTACATTCAAAATATAACTTTTTTTGCACTTCAATGTTTATATCACTATGAGAAGTTTAAGCAGGATGAGGACTGTGCCTCTAACCATGCCAGAAACATGTTTTTAGATCTTTACGATGTCACAGAAACAGTATATTGAATGGCTTTCCTTAACAGCACAGTTTGGTAACTAAGAGACCATAATTGCTTCTTACTCAAACAAATACAGTAAAAACTGTATTCATAAGTAAATTAAATAATATAGAATAGTTTTCAACGTAAAATACTGCAAATTAAAAAATTTCAACAGCACTAAATCACCAAACATACATGAATGTTTTTTTAAAAAAAAAAAACAAACAAAAACAACTATACCTGCTTCTGCTTCATAACCGGGTCTGCATGAGATACTTAAAATAACATGAACCTGGTGATAATATTGAAAATAAGTCCGACCACAAAATCTGCGGCATAGTCATTACACCAACTATACCTGTTTCTGCTTCATAAGCAGGTCTGTCTGTGCGTACTTCAACAGCAGCCAAACATGTTTGACGTGTTTAATTCCGATTTCCTGTGACAAGTACTCCGGCTCTCGACCAAATGTTTCCTTCATGTACTCAGCCAATGAATTCTCTCCTTCAATGTGTGTTTTGAGTGACAGGAAGTTTATGATGACCTCCAGTTCTTTGAGCTTACCTTTCAGACTTGCCACATGGGTGCGTGGCAGCAGTCGAACTACAGATTGCATCTGAGTTGCGGAAAGATTTTGCTACAATGATAAAAGGATGTATGTTAAAACAGAAAGCTGGATATAAATTAGTAGGAACATTAACAATAAGAACAGCTTAAATCTTTTTAATTTAAAAACAAAACTATAACCATAAAACATGATAAGTTAATTTAAAAAGAGAACTTAGTGACATGTGTCCAATACCAACCTGACTGTCACTGATTGTCTGCATCTGATTGTGAAGATTAAAATCTTCTTGATAGACATAAAATGGCAGCTGATCTCTGCTGAACTCAATCCTTGGTTTGTTACTGATATATCTGTGTATTACTTCTCTCTCTATAGCTGGCCAGTTGTATGTAACAGAAGTTGTCTCCCTTAACTCATATTCACTGTGAGACTGTATGAGGTTGAGAAGCTCATCTCCACTAGACAAACTGATGATGTCAGCTGATTTCACATCCATAATTGGCACTGGTGCTCTACAACAAAAGAATATACAGTAATACTTATTTTGTCATAATAAAATTGCAAGGCCTTCATTTATGCTTTTTTGCTTGTAAACACAACCATAATTTCTTTTAGATGTGCATGCAGAGTCATGCATAGAGTATTCTTTGCAAAATGCTGTATATAGTGCTAAATAGTTTTAGCTCAAGCAATGTTAATGTTAGAACTGGCCATAATAATGGCACATGCAAAGCAAATATTCTTGGTAAGAAGATCCCCTGATGATGATTTGTACAATGTTCACAGTTAATCTGATTAACTTGTAGGGCATAAGCAATAAGTAGTTGTTTCTTATTTTCAGCATTAACTAATAAAAAAGTTTATTTTAGTTGATGAGAACCAGACAAAAATTCAACTTTCCACCAATAGAGTATAACAATTTTAAATCAAACTATAGATGCATATAGAAAATACACTAAAAGAACCCTGAAACGTTTAGCAAGGTGAGTTAAACTATTGCTTACAGTACATCACGTCATAAGAAAGACCAGAGCATATTGAACTGACCTGTATGTGCGGAAAGTGAGATGAGTGTCTTTGTCAGCAATGAGCATTCTGTTACTAACATCGGTAAGGAACTGGACAAGTTCATAAGGAGCTTGACCATAGGTCTTCTGATCAAGGGGTCTCCTAGCAACGTACGGATCAGCTAAAAACTCAGCCAACATGGAGTGGGTGCTCAATAATTCTGGAACTTGTTCATCTCCGACTACAAACCAATAGAGAGATAAATAAAACCTTAACAGCATAATAGTGAAGAACAGGTAAGTATTACTCAATGTGATCAAACAGCTTACCACTTCGGTTATATGTAACCATGGAATTCCAGGCTAGAATAAAGCTGTTTACTAAATTCTTCAACTCAGGAATTTCTCTTTCTTGCCGTCTGCAGAAATCGCCAACCTGTTTGGACGTTGCATAGTCTCTACTTATTTCACCATGGAAGCTGCCACTGACTATCTTGAGCAACTGCAGGATGTTTGGCAAGTGTTGAACAGCTACAAGTACTTCACTGAACCCAATGAAATTCTTGAGAGCCGAACATCCCTACAAATACATAACAAGCAATACCAGACTTGTTTCATAGAAAGCGACTTGGCTCTTAGAGGATTCACATTTTTATAGCATAGCCCAGTGTTATCTAAGCATATATTGGTTGAATGCACGAGTATTACCTGCTCATTGCTGAGGTGGTTTTGAACCATCGCCAGAGAAAGTGGACGTTTGAAACCCCACAGACCAGGCAAGGATGATACATTTGAGACGTCTGCTGGTTGTTGTGCTGTAGAGAGAAGTCGTCTGAGATCAACAGTATCAGCAGTTCTCAGTCTACCCCTCACATCCTCTATTCTCTGAGTCTAAAGATACAAATATTAAATATCACTGATTCATCAAACAAATCATTGAAATGATCACTTCATGGCCATAGATTGTTTAAGTTTATGATCTCCACAACTTCAAATAAAATTCTTCAAACAAATGTTGAGATTTCAACTTCTTGCTTTTAGACTTTAGCAATTTAAAATAATTTCACAAGTATGGTGCTCATCTCTACTATCAATAATCTAACTTTAGAATAGGATATTACATGATGATCTTATTAGGAGTCTACTCTACGCTACGAGAGACATGATAGACTACAGAGATATATTCCTGATTTATAGACGTAGAAGCACAATTAGATTTGCATCTTGCAACAACCTGCTACAGTTTATAGAAACAATAGGGATTTTCAGCAAATAAATTTGTAATATAAACTATGTAGAGTTTAAAAATTTAACATTTATCTCCACCTGTTCCTATATTTGTAAATACAGCGTCAAAAACTATTGTGGACATTCAACCTCAGCAGATTCTCTTAATATACAAGGCACAGAACTTGTAGCCTTACTCTTTCTGTTTCTATTTTGTAGCCTTGTAAAAGTTTTGATCTACATATAAATTGAAAAATATTATATTTATAAAACCTAAGCTCTTTCTGCAAGAAATAAACAGGTCTACAGACACTACCATATCATTCTATTATTTTCATAGGGGTTTGATCATTGCAAAATTTTAAGCACCACGTGCAATTTTAAGTTTGCCTGAATATCTAGAAAATTAAAAGCGAAAAGCAGCTGCTGTATTTTCTTAAAAGCTAACCACAAGGTTAAGCAGTGCTAATAAAGTTGAGAACATTCACAAATGTCAATAAGCACTGCATTCGAAGGAGTCATAACATTTCAAACTCAATTGACAAAAGGGTTGCAGTTACCATACAGTTTCAACACTGTTTCCAAACTCTGCATGCATAGATTGAAAAACTCTAGCCTTTGGTCTAGTGTTTATGAGAAAACTGCAAGACATAGAAATTAGGCAACTGTAATGTGCATAGGTTTGTTTAATTACCTTATTATGAAAAGAAGGGTTAATATAATCATTATCAAACTGTTTCTCCCACTGCTTCCTTGCAGCTATAGAGCCAAGTGTGTGAGCAGCTCCCCTGCGATTAGCTATAAAAACATCAGAATGTGTCTACTGAACTACTAGACCAAGTTTGAGTAGAATACAAGAAGCTTGAAGAAATCAACTGGGCTGATAGAATGGTGCCAACTAGTACTGGCACGGAGCAAAACATAGCTAAAAACTGACCCAAATAAACTCCATGTTTGCAGATCTAGCCAGAAAAAATGTCATATGTAAAACAGCTTTTATTAGATATTATTGTGCAGAAGCCAAATGACATAAAGTACTGACTTTCAAAACTTAAAATCCAATACTCGTACATATTGGTTTGAGTAGCATTAATGGTATATAAATATTGATGTTAATAAATCAAAGACCAGATTTGTACACACCTTGTTTCATCCTGTTGATGACATCATGAAGTAGTAGAATACAATCATCTGTACTCTCAGCACAACACTGAGCAATCTGTTGTAAGTCTAACTGTATGTGAGCATCTATGAATGGTCGAACTTCCTCTACTCTTGCTAAGTTTGGGTGAATCATTTGATATACCTGAGTTATACAAAGATAACTGTATGTTGAACAGACTAGCTGTGTACATACTTAATAGTAAGTGTAAACTGTAGGTTAATAATAAAATATATTAAACAGACATGACTTACATGCTGAATGTTGAACAGACTAGCTGTGTACATACTCAGATGTGTCAAACACCTCAACACAGCACAGGAAAGAGAATTCAAGTCTCTCTCAGGAGCAGCAGCTCGGTTTCTACCGTCTGCCGTGCCGAGCATATGACCGGGTTGAGTTCTGGCAGCTCTGCACAAGCAGCATATAACAATAAATCAACAGACTAGAAAATTTACTCAATGGAACTGAAAAACCCAAACCTGTGTGAGTCTACTACCTGTCTAGTATCGACTTACACAACTACAATGACACAAAATGACCCATTAATTGACTAATTTTACTTTTAGGACTACTTTCATTACAGTTCTTTGTAAGCTAAAATATAAGAGTCACAGTAATCTGCCCATATAAATCACAAGCTAACTTGTTAACTGCTAATAAAAATATGTCATTTCTAACTCTATGCAGAAGATAAAGTCAAGGTATTGTATAAATACTACTGTGTTGGAAAAAGCAGAAAAACTCACAAATCATTGGATTCCAAACGTCTATTTCCACCTTGAGCAGCATGGTTGTGACCGCCAATATTAGCTCGACATTCTGGACACTGGCCCAATCCATTAGGTCGACCACACTAAGTAATAGACCATTGAAATGTTATAAATGGTATCCAGTAACAATGATACAGGTAAACATGGCACACTTCATGATAAGGGTTTGGGGTGGGGGATTGAAGATTTAGGGTAGGGGTTTAGGTTTGAGGGTTTGGGGATTTGAGTTTGAGGTTTGGGAAAATTTAACACCAGTGTGACACTTTTACCTACTTTTCCATTTGTGCCATTTTTACCTGTGCTATTCTTACCTGTGCCGTTCTTACCTAAAATCTTTACAAATACCAGATTAAAACTGCCTCAACTCAATGACATGCACATGCATACACATGTAACAGCTTTTCAATTAGTTGACTAGTTCATTATTTCACATTATCAAATTTGAAAGGCAGAAGCAAACATCTGTGGGCATAGATTTGGGACTTTTTTATATAAAAACTAATCCATTCAAATAATACTTAAAAATACTTGTGCCTCATTATAACAATTTCTATATTAATAAAAAAGACCTGACACTAAATAATAACTAATTAAAAACTTACATTGCCAATAAAGTAGGGGTGGCCGTTTGGACATGCTAAAACAGTAAGTATAATGGTAGGAGCATAAGTACACACGCAAAGGACATATTATTAACATTATTAACATGAGCCGCTAAGTACACAATTAATGATAAATTGACAGATATAACATTGTAGAGCTACAGTTAGTAGTAGTTGTAACAGCTAACTAATATGTTAAAGCAAAAATAATATGTGTTCAGACAAACAGGATCCTAACAAGTAATTTTAGCTTAAAAGCTATTTACTAGTAAAAATAGCCAAGCATCAAACCTATAGGATTATAATACGTAAGTTTAATATCAATATGTGTTAGATAATTAAGTAGTACAGAGAGAGTAGACAGTATATACAAAAAATATGAACTATTTAATTGAAAGCTTTTTACAGCTTTTTCTCTGAAAGATTTTTATAGCTTTTTAAAGCTTGTAGAGTAGCAAAACTCTAAATATAAAAAACACTTAATAAAAACTAACATTTCTGCCATGAACATAGTTTAAAACCTAAACATTTAAAACCAAAATACAAGAATGGCCCTTTGGGGGGGGGGGGGGGAATTAATATTGTCCAAAATTACTAAAGAAAACAATTTCTATTTTAGAACTTCAATTAATCTTTAAAGTTCAACTGTTTTTAAAAAACGCACCACATAATTGCCAAGAGAGTTGAACATTATACTCGGTGTGTAAGCAAATTAGTGGGTAACTAGCATTTGTTATAATAATATTGACAAAATGCAACAGATATATTGTTTTTAGCTTCAAATTCTGGAATTTTGCTATGTAATATGTAACATGCATTTTTAATAATACGTTCATCAAATACTCTAATCTGCTGAAAGAACTTTCTAGAAAAATGGGACAGAGTTATGTACCTTATCTTTCCAATTGCAGCGTACTTGAGCTAAGAAATATTTAATCATCTTATATTATTCTGACAGAAACACAAAACTAAAACAGCTACCTCAAATGAACAAGAATAGGCATCTAAATTTCATTTACTAACTTACTATATGGACTAGGATTTTCATTTGGAGTCTGTAAAGCTCTTCGAATCTCGTCCTGATGAGCTTCCAACTGATTGTCAACCATAGTTGGCAGGAAGTGCTCCTAAAACCAGCCGCCAATCAATCATATATGCTGTAGTGAGTCATTACGTAGCTGTTAGTCTGAGCACAGTAAAAGTAATACCAACATTAAATAAACACATTGTACCGTTGCATGAGCATTGGACGAGCATTGGATGAGCGATGCATGAGCTTTGCACTAGATTTGTATGCATTGTCTCAAAACTGTTAACACCTCCCAACTAAGTGACTGTCAAGAAAGTTTCTAATATATTTAGTTTCCAACCAGTTATTTATATTTATTACAAGGTACTAGGCTGTAAATAATCAACAATACACATTGGAGGACCTTTTTGACTGAGTAGAGCTGTAAATACATATTGAACCATACAGCTAAACCATGTTTGGCACAACTTTAGCAAATAGAAGTTTACATTTCACACAGTTTGTGCATGTGCATGTGTGTGCATTTTCATATGCATGTGTACACATATCTATTCAGCAATGAAACTGACTCTGCCTATTCTGTCTTTAAAATTTCTAAGAAAACTGATGTGAATTTTAGAGCATTCCAACATTTAAAAATATGCAGCAATAGAATAAACATACCGCAGCCTGAAGTGGTTGGCTGATGATCTCAGAGAGAGGATACAGATCAGCCATGACACCTCCACTACACAGACAACTGTACAAGTTTAGAACTAACATAGACAAGTTAATTCCTTTAGACTGTTTCACGTCCATCTCTCTGGATAGTCGATTGTCTTGCAGTAACATCTCCAGCAAAATCTGCAAAATAGTCAGAAGTAACAAAAAATCAATATAATCAAATTGTCTGCTGTAAAGATAAATAGGACTGGGTGCTAACTGGTAAAATAATTTATAAAGAAATAAAATTACAAAAGCTTTAAAAGCTATCAGAATTAGGAAGCTCATGAACGACACAAAAACAAGTTTGACTGCCCAAAGTACTTAGTTAAATAGTTTTTAATCTAGCAACTTAAGAAAAGAAATAATGTCAGTAAAACCAACTTCTTTAACCAGCAAGACTCTAAAAATTGGAATCATGGAATAGACGTCACTACAACCCAATATAATATAACAGCATCCAGTAACATTTCAGTTACTTACTCTGTGTTGATTATCAAGAGTTGGAGTGAGGTGTTGAAGTAATAATGTCGGAATATGCTGAGGAACTGGAACTCTTTGAGCAAAGGTGCGAGTTATTCTGTTGAACAACACTTGTAACATCAAATGTGATTGGTTGGCACAGGTCTATAAATACAACAGTAACTGCACAATCCATTTACGGAGCAGTTGATAATCAGTTAATAGCTTAAATATTATTTCGAATTGATAAACAATGTTATAACCTTCCAGGGCCCACCTGGACAAAAGCAGTGATTGCAGCAGTTAGCTGCTGTTCATTGTTGGACTGAGCAATGATTTCATCTACAGAAGTTTTTATCTGGTTGTATCTTTCTCGATCTCCCAACACAGACAGAACATCTGGTACAGTGAAAGATTCCAAATCTCTTTTCAGATCATTATGTACCAGGAAACGACGTGGAGTATTGAGAAGGTCTTTGATGTATGCTTCACCATGAGTTGCTAACAACTGCCTAGCTATGAGGTACCTGAGTAACACGGTGTACATTGTAGTGAGTTGCATGAAGAGCCAATTATGTGTTAAAATAACAAGAATCTTATGAACCAGAGTATGAACCAGTAGACAAATAATATCACAAGCTGATGTAACAAACTGTCTAATAAACAGATATCCAGCACAGAAATAAACTTCTTCACCCACCAAGGCTGCTTGTTCCCCTCTCTGTTCCTTTTCTCCAGTAGCTTCTGTAATGCTGACTCTAGTCCTCGTATGCTACGAGCTGGCAGGTCCAAGTCAGAGGTGAGAAGGTCGACAGCCATGTTGATTACCATGTGTAGTTTAGCTATGTTCTTCAGCACCTGCACTGATACTACGGCTGTATCATCCGTGTGGCTGGTGAGCATCTTCAGTTGAGTAGACAACTCTGCAGGATCTCTCATGACCTGTGGAATTGTTAGATCCTAAAAAAAAATCAGCAGGTGCATGTCTGAACACTTCACAAGTTCAATGAAATGTGAAAATATAAATTGAGCTATTTGTGTTAATGAGGGAGCAGCCGTGGTCTAGGCGCTGGAGCGTTTGCCTAGTAAACACGAGGTCATGGGTTCCAGCACGGACAAAGGCCATTGGTGATGTTAGGAAGAGCATTCAGTCATAACTGCTCCTGTGCCTCATTTAAATAAGTCCTTAGCCCACTTTAACAAAAACCCTTTTCTCACAGGGATAGCGACTATAAACTTGCGTGAGTTTTTATTTGTGTTAATGAAAACATGTGGTGAGTTTTAAACTATCAACATCTCACCTTCCAGCAGTCTATAAACAGAACCATGGTTTGTAGCTGATGGTCTCCAGAAAGTGGGGTAGGCTGGAGAACATGATTCAGGTAATCATCGACCAAATCTGTCTGGGGGCATCGCAGCAACAGTTTGAGTAGAAATGATCTGAGAACTGGGGTTGGATCCACCACTTCCTGACTGTTGAATAAACTGAACTGTCTGGTTGTCTCTCCACCCCTAGCAGTCACACAGTCCAGCAGCCATCCTATGATCTCAGCATCTGGATCTCTTTCCTCTTCATTGAACACCATGTCAGACACAAAAGCGACAAAAAAGTTGTTGATTCTCCTTCGCAAGTCTTTGAATTCACCAAATCGCTGCTCACTATGAAATGACGTTCAGAATGATTAGCTGAACAACTAGCATTGAAATAAGATGTGATGAGTAAATGAGGACTCATTACAAAGTGCCAAAAAAATTTATGTTGCAACACTGTCACAGTTCACGCCAGTTATTTCCAGAATCTAGATTGATATTGGGTATTATCATCTGATAAATTCCTACTTTCACATTTCATTCAACATCTCAACATATTCATAATACATTGTAACATTTAATTTCACAGAAAATGCAGTTTTTAGCTTCAGCCAGTGCCATTGTTTTCTACACACTGTTGACTTTCATGATCATGCAGTTTGCAACTTGAGATATTTAGAACCAACATATAACAACATTATGTGAGCATTTACATTGAATACAAAAATACTGCCTGTTTTGATAGAATTTTCCACCTAGTTCATTGTATTTCAACAGAATCAACATGTGCACATAAATCTCAGAGAGCAAGTGTCCAGGCTTATAATGCAAGTAATCGAATTACCAAGTACACAACTCGTTTTACAAAATATATCTTATGTAGTTGAATTACCTAGATATTAAGATACACTTTTGAAACCATTCAAAAAACATTTTTCATTTGTGTACCAATTACCAAACTGGTTAAGTGAATTAACCTAAGTATGCCGGTTAGTGTAGTGGGTCAACTTACTCAATATTATCCTCACTTGGTTTGTATTCAAAGTCTGCAGGAACTTCTTTTCCACAAACTTTGCAGAGCCTTCTGTCAGTGAGGCAACTGTCACACAGCATGTGGCCACATGGCAGTCTGACAGGCGTGTCAAGTGATTTCTGACACATCGGACAATGACTCGGGCACCCTCTGCTCAACAATTTAGGAGTAGCTTACAGTAATACATACATACAGTTAACACGTTAAAGATGCTATATAGAAGTACGCAACATGTTACTTTACAGGTGCTGCAATTTTGTAAAATTAAAGTGAAAATAAACTTGTCAAAGTTTGGTTAATATCGCATAATGCACAGAATGACCGTAGTTCCATTGTTGAAGTGCAAAACAACTTATGTTATCATGAATGTTGAAAAAAGAACTACTCTGTTTATGAATGATAGGACTTTCAAAGCAGTATTACACTATACTATATGCCCACAGAAAACTTACTTGTAAAGCTGCTGTAGTCCAAAAGACACTGTCTGTTTGAGGTATTTTATCACCGTATCAAAAACCTTTTTGTCCACATAATCTACTTCAGATAAAGCTTTTTTAACTCCCTGCAAAAAAACAAAATCCAGTATGAATAAAATAACAAAATACCTATTATCTGCATATTAAAAGTCAGAATTTTCATGAAAAAATGTTAGTGGGGCACATAAATGTCACAAAGTTGGTATACAGTGTGATGATTCTTTCACAAATATCTGCGGTTTTAAAATATTGTGATGTCTATCAGAATTAGAGACAAGATATCCTGTTGGGGTAGAAAATAGTCAGTCATTTCTTGTAGAACTATGTGGGAGAAGTAGAATTTTTTTACTGAACTGAAGTACATAAATCAAACATCTGCTTTTAAATTCTTGATGAAATAATCGAGAGAAGTGAACTCTACTCCGAATTGTATACATGAGTCATGCGTAACTTGAGTTATTCATATAGTATTATAAAAGATACATGTAAAGAACCATTAACAATAAGTGATTCTAACTTTTGATGCCATACTAACAAGAAATCATGAAAGTGCATGCACATGCAGATTACTATTAGATGAGTATAATGTAAAAGAATTTGAGACAATAAACTTATAGTAAATCTTACATCAACAAGGAATTTGATCTTGTATGGTTTTCGCTTCCCACTGCTTGGGTCTTCTGGACTAGGTACGATGACGTGCTCAACATATAACTTCTTCATTTCCAGTATCAACCAGTTTTTCCTAAAATGCCAGAAATTCAGTTCATAAACCATAGTTATCCATAATTATTATATCTAATAGTTTTGATTTTTATTTGAGCTGCAATAACCTGGGTAGGTTTAAATCCTGCATATGGTTGCAAAAAAAGAGAACTACACAAATAAATCCTATAAATTTAAGCAAAGAAAAAATGAAGAATATTTGCAGTCCAAATTGCTGTTAGAACTATTATGTTTTCTTAGAGCCTCTCTTATTTTACTACAATCAAAACACAAGTAAATGTACTGTATCAACAAATGTAGTATGACTCAACTGGACATTTGATGCATATAATTTCTGAAAGCAGAACAATATTGCAGAGCTCTGGTGGACACTAACTTACTTGAATGTCAAATCCCTCTCAGAGATTGGAGTCTGTTTTATCACTTCCCCACACCTGTCCACTCTATTCATCCATTGCTCAGGAGATTTTAGCAGCTTCTCCAACTGAGTTTCTATGAGACTCTTCAACAACTCTTCTAGTGCTAGTAGGTCACAGGGCTATGACAATAACAAATACAACCTATTCAATGTATAGCTCTATTAAATGTTGAGTATCAGAGTTGAAGCAGCAGGCTATGTTTACCAACACTGGTTTTTCCTCAACATGTTACAAGCACAAGATAGCTGCCCAAAATAATGCAACTTATCATTAAAGCATCTTTTAATAAGATCCTCTAACTAAGTAAACGATCAGTAAGAAATATGCATGTAATATAAGCAAAAGTTTGTGATTGAAAATTGCTGCTGTACTGCACTAGCATGAAGTTTAATTGATTTTTAATTATGGAATAAGTAAAGCTATAAAACTGCAGCAGATGCAAAACAGCATTTGCTTTTAAAAGTGTTGCTATGATAAGTACAAAGATATTTGCCCAATCATCAGTTATTCAGTGTTTAGTTACAGAATGACAGATGTTATATTACACACTACTACATACAGTGGCACAGGGCAATTCATCACCATTCACCACTCACTTAGCCACTCACTTAGCCACTCACTTAGCCACTCACTTAGCCACTCACTTAGCCACTCACTTAGCCACTCACTTAGCCACTCACTTAGCCACTCACTTAGCCACTCACTTAGCCACTCACTTAGCCACTCACTTAGCCACTCACTTAGCCACTCACTTAGCCACTCACTTAGCCACTCACTTAGCTACTCACTTAGCTACTCACTTAGCCACAGCTTTTTTTACAACCACAAATAGCTTTGTTTTCACTATTACAATGCAATGATTTTTGCTACCAGAATAGCTGTCAGCTTTTTATAGCTTGTAGCCAGAAATTACAGTAGCTGAGTTGTTTTATGCCTTCATGCCAGTCTGATGCTTTTCTCCACTGACTGTTGTAGTTCTCGCTAGTCATTTTTGATTTTGTACATGATAAATGTAGATATTTAAACTTTCACTATTACAACCTTATATATTTGATTTTAACTCTCCCCAGGAAGGGTAATAAAGGTATGTTGAACATTGTTATGCAACAATTTTGTAATGTTTTATGTTTCATTTTTCTTTTCATCAATGTCTCTATTATTAAATTTGAAATTTGATTTTCTTTCTAAAGGTCAGGAGTTGCCCTGGTCTTGAACTTTGTTGTAAACCACAACAGGCTGTTTTTGTGTATAAAAACTGCAGAATAAGTTAAAATCCAAATTAGTAGGTTTTAATTCCTTGATGAAGCTCAGCTGGTTACAAACAGTATTAAACTTTACATGAGCAAGCACGACAGATATGTTGAATTAGTGATGACCTGAAACTAACCCTAATTGATTAACTATTTAAAAACTGTTCTTTTATTGTAGAATTATTGTGCAAAAATAATAAATGGAAAGAAAAACGTTTAAAGCCAAAATAAAATTAATGTCTACCTTTGCAGCTTCTTGTTTTTCTTCCATTTGCCTTTTGATGCAGCCAGTGAGTTTAGCTGAGTCATCAGCCAATGATACGAGGTCAGTCAGCCTCTTAAACACTGGCCTTAGCTCTTCATACGCTAAGTTGATGTGCACAAAAGTAGCTTTTTGCACTGATATATTTGATTGTATCCACAGCATAATAGATGCCCCCACAACCTAAAACATAATTCTACACATTTGCATACCATAGAAATTTTCTCAACAGTATAGATTATGCTCTTTAGTCAATAAGAGAACTGTCTAAACTGTGACTTAAGTAGATGTCATGAAGATTCAAACTCTATGTTATTCTTATGTCCACTATAACATGTGCTGCTAAAACTGCATAAGTTCTCAGAGTTGTCTTACCCAGTGCTCATCTCTATCAGTACAAGGATGTGTCATATACACAAAATCTTTAATGTAAGCATCAAGGAGTTCTGAAAGATTACACCTGGCATCACTCAATATTCTGCCAATATCTGTCATCTGAAACTGGTTAAGGACAGCCTCTAACGATCCTAAATGGCAAACAACACTCAATTTAAATATTGATGGATGTCAAACAACAAACTTTTCAATCTTCATTCATGAATAAACCTAGATACATTTCTTAAACATCCATAGAGAGTTGCTCCATGCTAATACGCCATTTTGTTATCATCTCAAAACAATTATTTTAATTTTTAATTTTAAAAAAATTATTATTAATAAACATTCTTTTCTGATTTTAGGTTCTTCATACGTTTTTTGTAAAAAGGTTAGCCATTTGTAATAGTGTTGAAATGTATTTTTATTGTAACCATAGCTAGTTTAAGGTTAAATTAAACACTCTCAGCTGTTCACTTATTTGAAAGCAAAAAATATCTTTGATGTAATTAATCTAGTCTCCAGAAATAGTTACCAAATATTGACAAAGTAAGCACAGTTTAAGCCTGACAGTTGACCTTCACAAAACCTTAGTTTCAAGTTCTTTACAGCAATTATGCCTATAACATCATAAGTATTTGGCAAAAAGGCAGTCTGTTCTCCAAAAACCTTCAGCAATTCTTTCCAAATAAACGATTTTCAGTTTGACTTTAAAGGGGTACTCGGACAAGCGTTGTTAACTGAAAGTCGGTACTTTTTTCAGCAGAGGTATAAACAAAACTTAAGTCTACACAGTTCCAAAACATATTTTCAGGCTTTTGATAAACCTATAAATTATTTTCTGCACATTTTACATTATATTATAGCTAAAACATGCAATGACAGATATTCATAGTAATGATTTAAAAATAACTAGACGGATAATGCCTAGCAAAGCTTATCTACAGTAAACTAAACTGGAATATTATTCACAGGTTGTAATGATGGGCATTCAAGTAAGTTGCATTTAACGGACTCAAGGCTTGTACAATTTTATGATTCTACTGCGTGAACAGCAATAATTAGGACACGCATGGTCATTCAGTAATAAAATGAGAATATAGTGAGAACACAACTAGGAAGCAATAATTTAAGTCCATAATTTCTAAAGACAAGCATACCATGACGCATGTTCAGATGATCAACTGTTTCCAACATCCCATCAATGCTTTCTTTAACAATCCAAGAGAAAGGAAGGTTCAGTGTAAAACTCTGAGTACCATGGCCAACTATACGAATTGCGTAAGACTTAGGCAGTTTCTACAAACAAAATTATTCATGAAAAAATCAGGTTATATAATCTGTAACATAATTAGACCTGAAATATTTATCGAAAAATCACCACTTATAAAAGCTGTTTGCGTTAAGGATACATAGCCAGGCTGCTTTGTTGCTTAAAATTTGATTGGTTGTTTTGCTAATTGAAATTTTTGCGAGTTACTATAAAGGACAGTACACATTAGCTTAGGATCTAAAACTTATTCATTTAAATATGCTATGGCTCTTAATGATCAGGTGGGTAAAATTTACATTCATTATTAAATAATTTTGTAAAATGGTAGTTCTTATTTAAGGAATATATCTAATTGTTGAACATAATACTCGTTTTGTTTATTGAGTGCCATATCCGCAAAATTTATTCACCATTTGATCGAGCAAAATATCTAGCTAATATTCTTCTAATCAACTTAAAAATATTTCATACATAAACGTTGTTTGCTCTCATTCCAGCATTCCAACTTATTCCAAAATTCACAGTGTTTTGAAACCTTTGAATACTCTAGATTAAAATATTTACTTTTCTTCTTGCACCATAGTTGGTTGATTAATACTAATTAGTTGTAGAACTATGAATATATGTAAACTTAGGTGTTACCCTATCTATTGTAATGCAGTAGGTACTGTCTTTACAGATCAACTTCAATTTTACACTTATAATTATTTTGGATATCAACAGCTGGCTAAGAAGTCAAGTAAAAACAAGAATTGAAGCGAAAAAAACTTGAGCTTCTACAAATTGTTGAACGGTGATTTTCATGTCAATTAATTCTCTAAAAGATAAAAAATACTCTTAACATGATTAAACAGTTCAAAATATTGCTTATAATAATCTTTAAAATTAAAATTATAAAGTAAATCAAGTGAAAACTTTAAGCAGTTTTGATTTTAAATTTAATTCTTAAAAACTTGTTTATGTGGTTGAAATGCCGTTATATTTATAAAAACCTCAACTGTAACATAATTACCAATTTATCAAATTGTTTTTCTAACCTTAAAATTATAAAATATTAAGCAGTTGCAAGTTAAGTGAGCAGGACAACATGTTTACTACACCTAAATATAGGTGACACAACTATTCCAAAATGATAATTAGAAAACACTTATTTGGAAAACGAACAAATCACCAATAGAGAACTCGAAAATACACATTTGGCAAGTGGACAATTAGAAAATAGACGTTTGGAAAATGACATTTGGAAAAAGAAGAATATTCAACATGGCCTAATCCCAAGGGGGCGTTCAGAATCCAGCCGGGTCCAAAATAGTTTATTGTAAGCATGAGCGATTTTAAATTGGAACTATTTGGTTTACTAATTCTACTTCCATGATAACCTAACTGATTTGGCCTTTATATTTATTGTTGAAAGCTATTTTGGGCCTGGCTGGATTCTGAACCCCCCCCCCCCCCCCTTCAGACTAGTCAATGTTGAATATTCTTCATTTTCCAAATGTCCACTTGCTAAATGTCCATTTCGAGTTGTCTATTGGTGATGTGTCCATTTTCCAAATAAGTGTTTTTCAATTGTCATTTTCAAACAGTGGTGGATTTCTAAATACATACTACTAAATTATTATTACCAAACATATTACACTACTAAATAATAAATATTCGATAGTGCATAGTCAAACTGACAAACTTAGTATAATGAGCGAAACTAAGAGAATAAAAGGAGCAAGGAAATGAATAATACCTATATGGCTCCAAATAACAGACCTAACAACTTGTATAGTGCTGGTACCAACAATGTTCATATCAATATATCAGTCCTTTTTAATTCTTTTATGCAAATTATTTTGCAATTTCAAATTTTTGAATATGAACCAGAAGGTAAGTAAAAACAGTCAAGAACTTATCAGCTAATTTATAAATCACTTGCATCTATGACAGAACACCTGATAAACTACTATTAATTAAAAACTTGAGGGAATTATAGGTTATGGCAACATTAAGAAATACAGGACAGCCGTCAATAACTTTAACCAACTTCCTACCGAGCTCATCCCTGAATTTCCCGATACATCAGCATTTCTGGTAAAATGATTGAAATGCAGTCCCAGTTTGTGAGCTTGTTCAAATATCTGTAGCCAGAGAGAACGGAAATCAGCAGATTGACTCAGAATTAGCAGGTTTTGTCTGACATCAATGAATGAGATGACGGCAGCCAGTGCAGGTACAAAGGCTCTCTCCAGAGCATCTTCTAGAGAATGCCTAAACAATTATTTAAAAATCATGACGTAAGGTAAAGCAATCGAGTTGAATAGTTTCAAAAGATTTAAATTCTAAAAATGAATAGTTTGAAAACAGTGGTGGTGCATTTCATAGGTAAAATTAGGTCAGTTGCTAAACAGGTAAAAAGTTATTATTTAGGGTGTCTTATTTACATAACAAAACTTTTGATAACTAAACTATACTTGTGTATGCTTATTATACTTTAAAACTAATACAGCTTGTGAATATCAAGTGACTAAGGAGTGAGTAATGAATATCAAGTGACTAAGGAGTGAGTAATGGATATCAAGTAACTAAGGAGGGAGTAAAGAATGTCAAGTGACTAAGGAGTGAGTAATGTCACTAGTTACATGAAGTGTACCTGAGAGTTTCAGATTCCTTCATGTTGCTGGCTTTAGCAGCATCATTCTTCACCCACTTTGAGGAAGATGGATTCAATTCATCCTGAGATCTTAGTAAGTCGTAAACATGTCGAAGAAACAGTCTTCTAAAGTCTCCTGTTCAATAGAAGAAAACTTTTTTAATTTTGAACACTTACTTTCAGTCTAAATGACTAATTACATGAGTTATGCATTTTGGAGACTTCAACTAACAACTAAAAGAAAATACATGCACAATTATACAGTAACACGACATTTCGAAAATGACAATTGGAAAACACTTATTTGGAAAACGGGCAATTCACCAATAAACAACTGGGAAAAAAACAATTAGAAAATGGACATTTGGAAAAGGAAGAATATTAGACATAGACTAGTCTAGAGGAAGCGTTCAACATCTGGTCGAGTCTAAAATAGCTTTTTGTAAAAATGTGCAATTTAAAATGTAAGCTATTTCGTAATTTATTCTACTTCCATGATAGGCTTAACTAATTTAGACTTTATATTTATTGTTGAAAGCTATTTTGGACCTGCCCGGATTCTGAACACCCCCTTCAGACTACTCTATGTTGGATATTCTTCATTTTCCAAATATCTATTTTCCAAATGCCCATTTTCCAATTGTCTATTTTCCAGTTGTCTATTGGTGAATTTTCCGTTTTTCAATTGACATTTTCGAATAGCAGTAGATTCCAATTATACAGCAATTATGCTCTTCATACCATTTTGCTGTAAAAGTTCTTTCAGTAGATTTAATCTATTGTACTGATAATCAGATTTGATGATGGATACAGCACACGGCAAACACCGAACAATAAAATCTAACAGATCTCCAGCCATTTTCAAGTCAAACTGGCCAACATTGCTTTGTTCTTCTTCACTTAGTTTCAAATCCTCCACATTTACCTGCAACAGCAGTAATAGCTAGAATAACCATTAAAATATTATTTTTGAAAAAAAAATGCTTCACACAGATGCTAGCTAAGAAAGGTTAAAGAACATATAAATTACCTCTCGAAGAAGACAGACTAAAATAATGTCACTCGGCTTTAAACGGAGGCATTCTTTTAAACAAGGCAAGTACACATCTGTTGATTTTGGATCATCAATATGAACACTCTTCCACTTTCCACCTTAGATCATAAAGCAGCATTGGCCAGTTAAGTGATAACATCGGTATCAACACTAATAACTACATGTTAACAAAAAATCGAATCTGAAAAATGATAATTCTGTAATAACCTTACAGACCTTGTGAGCCGGTGAAGGTGTGACCTCTGGGAATGTTCAAGAGAAGAATAGTGTGGGTGGGAGTGTGTTCTCTTTCCTGGGCAGCCTCACTTTCACGCTGAATTATAAACCTGACTGAATCCAGGAGTTCTGTGTTTTCATTGGCCAATTCACATTGGATGAGTAACAGCTTGCACTTGTATGGAGCCTCATACACTAACCTGTAGCAGAGACCAGAAATCTGGTCATGGTTCATGAGCAAAAGTCACATTAATTGGTTTTACTAGAATCTAGATGCTCAAACAGAAACCCATCAACTATGTTATATGATTGAGATAACAAACAGCAATGATAGTTTAGTAACTTTAATTTTAAACCAGGAGAAAGAAATTCTTGTTTAAGTTCAAGTAATATACCTGAGAAACTCTGCAAATAGATCTTCCTTAGCAAAGTCCTTAAGGAACCTGCTTATCACGTCTACTTCAAAGTCTTTATTCAGTTTACTAATAAACCGTCTAACATCTTGCTCACTGAAGAGCTCAGCAAATGAAGTGACCTACATAAAGGTGGAGGCTAGTTTATACGCAAGACATATTGCAGAGTCTTTGACATACAGCCATTAAATGTATTCTAAACAGCTAGAGAGAAATCAGAATCTAATAAAGCTATAAGTGATAAGCACAAAAGAATGTTCTTGTCTTTTTTACCCCATCAATGTAAGCATAGAGATAACACGATTGGTTTCACAGACGACATTTTAAATAGCACCTATTTTTCTAAATATGCAGCTTCATCTGAAGACAGATTAATCGGCCTACATTGTTATAGTTTAAAACTTTTTGAAATTCAAAACTTTCATTATATTAAACACAAAATTTATGACATGATATATGAGTTAAAATTTGTAAACAAAGCCAGCAAACAACATTTTTGCTCATTTGAATACTGTAAATACAAGTCTACGAGTTTGAATACCTGGATGTAGAGGTTGGTAGAAGAAGTCAGATTGACTTGCTGACTGAGATATTGAATTAGACTCTCATGAGATTGCTTAGTCATATACACATCCTGAATCTGACCAGCCTCAGCTTGTAGGCGTGTCCTGTCTAGGCGTAGCACCGCCTCTCCAGTAGCACACTGAAGCATGTAAAACTTTGATCTTTCTAGCACCTGAAAAAAAAATTCATAAATAAGAAAATACTTTAATTTACTACATATGGCGAGTAAGAAAATGACAAGTTTTCAAAACAACATACTTCGTTATGCCATTCAGGAGTTGCCTGTTCAACATCAGCAGTTGCTTGTCTAACGGCAATAGCAGTTGTCTCGGTGCTGTACCCAATAAAAGTATTCTCAGTGGTGCAGTTCTCAAAGTATTGTCTGTAACAGCCAACACACCACGTACAGATGTGGACAGAGAAATATTCTTAGGTTATTATAAATCAATAATGTAACTCAGCTAGCCCTTGTTTCAAAACTCAACATCAGTAAAGTATTTCATTAAATGCCAATTTGTGTCTTTAACTAACCAGAGATAAATATGTCTTAGGGTGTGGACCTGCATTGTAAGTCAGAAGAATTTTAATGTATAAAATGTAGTAAGACATTAGCATCTGATAAAGAAAGTAAGACCTGTTCTCTAGAGCAGCTCTGTCTATTGTCCACTGGTACTCAGCATCAAGCACCTCATCACAGTCATCAACTGGACATTGGTGAGTGCCAGCTCTGAATATTCTATCTCGGCAGCAGCGGCCAATGTAGTGATCACATGGCAACCTGAAAGGTTGGTTCAGCTCAATATCACAGCCTTGGCAGTGTGAAGGACAAACATTTCTAAAAATACAAGCAGTACGGTTAGTAATTTTCAGTTATAACAATCATTTGCGTAGCATAAAATAGAAATCAACATAATCAAATCACAGGCTGAATAAATCTGAATTTAATAAAGTGACATTAACCTTTTAGGCGTTCAAAACCAGATTTGAAAAAATGTCCTATACAGTTTAAGCTTTCAAGCATTATAAACAATTATCAAGAACTAAATGAGTATAACAAGGGAGGAACTACGGATAGATCGCTGGACTAGCATTCACCAAGTTATATGTTCGAATCCTAGTAGAATCATTGGTGATGTGAAGAAGAGATTCCAATCATAAATGCTCCTGTGCCACAGCATATGCGGTCGTCAGCTCAAAAAGAAACCTTTATCAGTGGTTCTCACAGGAGTAAAAGTTTTCCATCAAACATTACTTTCTGTTCTTAATTACCTACACCTAATATATGGTGTGATCATTTTAAAAATTCATTTTATTACACCACTAATAGCAGCCTTTTAGGAATAAAACCAAAAATGTTGCAAGTTTGCTGTCCAGTTTTGAGCTAAAGATCTATTGCAGCTTGGATAATAAATCATCACCAAAAATCTTATTTTTCTCAAACTTTGAAACCAAGATTTCATTATCTGAGAAACTTTTTTCTGTAAAATGAAGAATATAAAGTTATAGTGTGTTTCAACATGCTTTAGCCTACATAGACATCTAAATTCAATCATGTTGTAAATGAAACAATTATTGCCAATTCAATTAGAGCTTACAAAACTAAAATATTATAAATTGCAGAATAGATATATTTCAACACCCATGCCTCATACATACTTGTAAATAGGCAAAGGCATGAAAAACTTTTCAGCCCAGTTCTCCAGCTCTCTCTTCACTTGCTTCTGTTCATCTGTGAGAAGGGAAGTAGCAGAGACATAGTGTTTCTCTAGACGGTTAATGAGAGGAATTGGAAACTGGGAGTGTACTTTGTTCTTGTCAGCTATCACCACCAGTCTGTCAATATGTACAAACAATAATATATTACACTTCTATTGTAGTGCCCTTACATAGAACACTTAGTCTGCCATCATATCACATATCAATTAGAAAGATACCTATTGTAGAGGTAGTCGATATTAGGAGAATACTTTTTTTAGATCAAATATCAAACCAAATTCAAAGCCTCCAAAACAAAAATGTCTCAAGTTGCGTTTATACCTTCACGATTTTCAGTCAGAAATTCAATTTGGCGGAGTTAAAATTTCACCGAGTTGCGTTGCAAAAGCCACTCGTAAACATTTTTGTACTGTGATAACTTAATCGATCGAGTTCGAAATAATACTCGAAAAAAGTAATAACTCCTTGTAAATATCGTTATTTAATTATGAGTTTGGTGATTAGATGACGTACTTATATGTTAATAATCATATCGCCTACGCCTTCTAAATTATCGCTTACATGCTGCCAACTTTACTAATCCACGGCATTTTCAAAGAGCATCAAATAGCGATTAGGCGAGTCATATTTCACTTTTCAGAAAGTTAACTTCCACATCAATATGATTTCACCGAGGTTCAGTAAGACTATAAAGGACGAGTGTTATTAACTGAAACTTGGTACTTATTTCAGCAGAGGTATAAACGAAACTTTAGTTATATGAGGCTAACTTTAGGTTAGTATTTTAAGTAGGTTAATACATAATAGTCTACATAACTAAATTCAATATTCTGGTTTTGTAAATAACTTACCGGAAGTTGTTTGCAACAGAAGTTTTAACTCTGTGAGTACCAAGCCCAAGGTCCACAAACTTTTGGTCTCCCACAGTAGAGAAATACTGGTTGAGGGCGTCATATAGACTCTCGTACAGATCATCAAGATTGAGTAGGATCACAGGTTTACCCATGTTCATGCATGTCTTTATTCTATAGATGTTGTGACACACCTACCAATGTATTCCAGAGTCTGGTGAGTGGAAGCATGCAAAACTAATTGTAGGAACAACAATTTGATTCTCAAACTTTGATGAGAAATATAAACTGACACTACTAAACACAACAGAACCATACCAGAACCACTTCTGTGTAATAGAAAGTCATATATCTGGACTAAGTGTAGTATAGAACCAACCTGAGTGTAGGTTACATCATCTCTAAACTTGCTGCCAAACACGACCTCTGGCTGCTGGTTGTGAGTTGAGAACTCATCCATTATGATACTGAGAACACTGAGATTCTCTGTCAGAATCAGCAGATATCTGCTCTCCATTCTACAGTATTTATCACATATATCAGAAGTATATTTATATTTCATTTAGTGTTTATAATATATGAGAAGTCTATAATTTATATTCTATCATATCTATATGTTAAAGTGATAACAAACATCGATGACAATTTACCCAGGAGCTGCAGTATCTTGGCCAGAAAGACTGGACTGAATCAGGCCAATAGAGTCAATAGGAGGGCGGCCATCTTCCTGATGAGGAAGTGTGTCTAATGCCCTGCAATGTCTCCTGAAGACATCCATTGGGTCGAATGAATCGGTGTCAAACCCTCCAAAGTTACGCCGTATGCTGTGCTCTAACTGATTTCTGTTAATGGTGCCATTGCTTTTAGCTGCAAAGCTGGTCACCATTTTCATCAGACTAAAAATCATAGTAGCAGCAAAACAAGTCAGCGCAATGAATTGAGTCTACAAGAAAACATTATTGAAGAAAGAATGGAGGACATATTAGTATATTGACATATCACTAGATAAATTGATTTAACATTATACTAAATACAAACACCGAAACACAAGATAAATGCAATTAGCTGAAATAGGTGAAAAAATCTATAACTAAACATGTCATCTAGTTTAATCTCAGTTTTTGAAAGTGTTTGCAAAAAATTAGGTATTATTATAAATTATTTTATATATACATGAAAAATTGTTACCATGAAAATATATTTTGTACAGATAGCTAAAGGTTACTAATAGAAAGTCAATATAACACAATGTTTTTCATTGAAGTGTAGTGTACAGAACCTATAGAAATCTCGAAGTCCAAAGAATTCAGTCAGATCTCGTTCTTTTGACTTCTGCTCATCACAAATTTCCAAATAACCTTTTGCTAGAGGCGAGATATAGTTGGCAACATTTTTCGATAAACTGCCACAAATTTCTCTATAAATAATATATAAAACTATTTGAAATTCTTTTATTTTATTCAACTTGAATAGAAACCCTCTCCCATAACATCGTGACTGAAGACAAGTGAACAATAACAGTACTTGTCGCAGTTAGCGTTAGTGTGAGACTAATATTCTAGAAAATAATTTTAGTGTGAAGATATTCACTGACTCAAAAGTAACAAAAAATTAAATGCCCATCTATGTTCCGTTAACCAAGCTACTAGTGTGAAAGTGACTTGACTATAGTTTACCAACCTGTATCACAGCTGCTGTTAGTGGAGATAGTGGCAAAAGTTTTCAATGCAAAGATAACCACTACTAAACTTTTTAGTTAAAACTTGTTGAATTTATTTACTACCTAACTTACCTCTACTCAATAATAAATCAACAAGAAGTAGTTCATCAATGACCAGTAAAGTTCATTTAGAAGAGTAAATTGTAATAAAATCAATTTAATGTAGACTGACTCATGACAGAAATCACTACATGCAGCATTTATGTTCACAAAACGGACATCTTGATAAAAACTGGTCAAAAACTAAACAAATATGATAAACTATAGTTAGTCTTGATTGGTCAAACTTTAATTTAAAACTAAGTCCACTCCTTGTAGATCAAACACCACTACAGACAATGGCCTTCCCTGAGCTACTACATTTTCCCTTTTCAATGGTTGTGATAACACATTTTACAACAAGCTTGTTACAATAACAATATACCGAGCAATTTCTTCTAGCTCATTGGTGTATGGCGTTCCTCTCTGGACAAATATACCACGGTTCATCTTGGCTGGATCCAGTGCCCAGTTAGAGATGCCAACAAAAGCACACTTCATGTATGGTTCTGGTGTTACACCACTGTCTTCACAACCATCTTCTAGCAGAGGATGTAAAGCCTAAAACCATAAATCGACTATAAAAAATTTGCCTCCACTGGGTTTCGAACCCAAGACCTCCAACTTGCAAGCAGGCGCACTAGCCATTACACCACAGGAACTACTGGGTAATCTCCACAATACATAGATATCTGTTACAGTGATAAAAACTTTTTTTAATTTGAAAATTAATAAAAATTTATAAAATGTAAATATTAGAAAAACTGAATTCAAGACCTTAAGAGGCATGTTTTCGGAATCTTCAGCCAATCCAACTTCATCAAGTACCACAACTGAGACGAATGCGTTCAAATCTTGATCTTTTTGAAATATTGCACAGTGATTAAAAACGCCAACAATTCCAGCTGGTGTAGCGTGTTTGCTGCATTGGAAAGACACCATATAGGTCTAAAAAATATCATATGGTATGAGCATGCTGGTGACATACAGAATACTAGAAAACAGATGCATAGCCAAATGATGTAATGAGACACTCCAATAAGCAGTATATCATTGCATTTATTGAAATGTAAAATGTTCAAATCCTAAACACATTCTGTGTGATCTTAAGCTAAGGTAAAACATTTAGTTTCTACATACCCTTTTCAGGTGCTTAAGAACATTGCTGTGTGAACTTCCACCTTTCATTGCATCCACGACCATAGCTTTGGACAAAGATTTAGAGCTGCCAGGTTTTCCAACCAGGAAAAGAGGAATTCTATTCTCAATGCAGACAATCATCATGAAGACATTTTCTTTAAGAGCTTTGTTCTTAGCAATGTTCTTGTGCACATCTGTGTTCACTACTTCGTTGATGAACATGTCTTGACATCTAAAAATAATTTTGGTAAATTAAATGGCTCAATACGTAAAAACAACATTTTGGGAAAAAAATTATATTTCCATACACAAATATTAAAATTATAAGAACATCGACTACTGTTCATAACCTTTTCCCATAAAAATGATGTTTGATGATTAAAAAGAAATTGTAAAACAATACACTACATATACACAGATTAGAATATAGAAACTCTCTGGTAACATCCCACCTTTCAATTTCCGTTCTGATAAAATCTTGAGCATCAATATCATCTCGTCCAATGAGCTCTTCAATTTTTGGTGCGATGTATTCAATGTATTGCTCTCTGGTATTTTCTTCTAGTCTAGCAATATAGCAGACTGCTAGAGCCAGTACCAAACTTCTGGTGGTGTAGTCTTTCTATAAACACACAAAACACAAACAAAACAATAAACAAAAAGAATAATAAATTTTAAATAATTGATTCTCGTGTTTCAAGGTGTGTGTACATATCAAGATGGTTAAGAAAGCCTACTAGCAGAAAATTAACTACAACAAATGAACACATGTATATATATATGGCTACAGTAATGGGTGACCAGCTAAATTTTTGTTGAAAGGTACAGCATAATTTACAAGATAAACAATAACTTTGCGTAGGAATATTGAATATACAACTCTACGTTATTAAACCAGCTGATTTATAGGAATTAATGCATGAGGTCTAACATCCTACGCTATATGTTTAAAACTAAATATGACAACATACCTTCCTATGTATTACAATTAATATTGTTTTTATTAAAAACATGGCATTGCACAGCTATCTCAGCCAAAGAAAGCAAACTGCTAGGCAAACAAACTCATATACTAGCAGCATTTTCGTTAGGAAGGCAGTTGCCTTTACATACATTTATCATAAGTGTAGGTGCTGGTGCGTCCTCCTCATAATCTTCATCATCGCTGGACTCTTCAACAATCTGGTCACCATCCATAGCTGGGAAAATGTAATCTCGCTGACTATAAAACCAGTTTGTGACGTCTAGCAGCCTTTGCACGTCTCTTAGACTAACAAAGCTGCACTCATCCTACAACAAACATAATGAATCAGTTATTAAACTAAAAAGTTTCATGCTACTAAACATACACTATACACTAAACTATACACATGCAGTATTTTATAAACAGTAAAAACTTAAAGCTCAATACACGTTGAAGGTAAATAAATTATTAAAAAAATACTTACATACACATGAGTACACACATGTACACATGCATACATACACATGCATACATACATGTATCACAAACATATACACATTTCATACACATGAGTACATACATATCATACACATGAGTACACACATATGCAAGTCTTATAATGTCTAGCTACTCACCCTTTGCTCTCTCATAAATGCTTGAGACATGGAAAGAATTTGTGCAATGAGTGGCGTATGATGAGTAAAGTGTATGCCTCGTATTTCCGGAGCTATGTTGGTGGAATTCTTTATAACAGAACAATTAAATATTTAATAGTTTCCGTTAGTCCAACATATACACTATTCCACGAATACATCCTGATGATTAACAATAACTTAATCATTAAAATTAAAACAAAATTCAAAATTCAAAATTAGTAATCAACTTACAAACTTGACAATCATCTGTCTGATGTAAGCTGTCTCTACATCTCCAGCTTGTGGCTCACCATTTGGTAGAGGTGGTGCAGATCTCAGAGTACCAAAGTCCCAGACCAGAGGAAGTAAACTCTGGGGAAGAGCCTGAACTCTGTACACCAGATGTCTCATCGGTATCTGACCTACAATTTTCAAACAGTTTTATGTTGAAGTATAGTCTTTCTACATAGTTCATGCATAACAAAAAATAAAAGTCTAAAATGTCAAGTGGTAAATGGTAAGAGAAAATGAAAACTTTTTAAAAATGACAGACCAAACTTATCTGTAGTTTCTGAATCATTGACATTGTAACCAAGTCCAGCTTTCTTCAACTTCTCTATCATGGCTTCAGAATGTCTGCAAAACAAAGAATGAGCAATAAGAATGTTTAAACCATTTCATGAGCTCCACTCAATGGTCATTCCATTCCAATATATTCACATACTCAAGTCTTCTTTTCACACCTTTCACACCTATACGGTCGTAGTCGAGTACGGGTGACTACTTTCTGTATATCAAATCAATAGAATAGCTTATAAAAATATTCTATTTTCATTAAAAGAAGATTGGTTAAAACTGTTTGAGTATTAGAACAAGGGCAGCAATAATTACTTCTGTGTGACACAAAGTAATCAGCTGAAAATGTGGCTATAGCTAAATGCTTACTTTATTGCAGCTACTACAGTGAATAAATATGTAATAAGTAAATATGTTATTGCTTATTTATAACAGAAGATAGTGTACGATTATGGCGACTGAATGAACAAAACCCATACATAGAAATCATTATATTGCATTTGATCAGCCTATCACAGTTCATATTGTCACAGGAGCTTTTTGGTGAAAGCTTACTGGTGAAAGCTTACTGGTGAAAGCTTACTGGTGAAAGCTTACTGGTGAAAGCTTACTGGTGAAAGCTTACTGGTGAAAGCTTACTGGTGAAAGCTTACTGGTGAAAGCTTACTGGTGAAAGCTTACTGGTGAAAGCTTACTGGTGAAAGCTTACTGGTGAAAGCTTACTGGTGAAAGCTTACTGGTGAAAGCTTACTGGTGAAAGCTTACTGGTGAAAGCTTACTGGTGAAAGCTTTCTGGTGAAAGCTTTCTGGTGAAAGCTTTCTGGTGAAAGCTTTCTGGTGAAAGCTTTCTGGTGAAAGCTTTTTGGTGAAAGGGTTTTGAAGATAGTTTGTTGACTGTTAGTTATCAATGTTACGGTATGAGTCAGTGCAGCTAAATAAATGGAGGAGAGAAGTTAGCTGTATTCAGTTCAATCATAGTTTTTCTTTTGTATGAAGATGTACATAACTTTCACTTTATTGACAAAATAATTGCAAGTATTATGTTATCTTTAGCTTCTATTGATGTAAAAATTTTTAAAGCAATAACTGTAATTATTGAGTGTAAATTAAATCAGATTATATACAATATTCTAAACCATGGACAATAAAAAATAATTTGAACTGTAGTGCAGAATCTGTGCTCAAAGCATACAGCATCCATGCTGTTACACATACTAAACTAAACCATAGTTAATTTACAACATTTTCTCTTTTAAACTCACAAACCGCAAGAAGGTTTGATAATGGATTAAAGATGAAAGGTCCAGTCATCCAGTGAAAAAAGACATAGTAAAACACTGTTAAGTGTAACAGCTGTCTAGTATTTGGAAAATATTATCTGTTGTATATAACATTTAAAACAAAAAATATTGGAAACAATAAAAAAAACTTTGAATTCTACAGCTTATTGCACTATCAAAAAGGTTGGAACATTGATTTTTAGATATTTGCAATTTTACAGCATTTACTTTTTAGCTGAATTAAAATAGAGATTGATACTTATAGTGCCATTCATATTTTTAAGCAAACTAAGTAAATAAATAATTGGCAAAGCATACCTTCTGTAGGGGTTACAAGCTGCTATGATCTTTAGTCCAGATGTTTTGTCTAGAGGTCTTCCTCTCATTCTACCATCACAGAGTATCTCTTTGACTAAACCAATAGCTTCTGTAGTGTTGGCCTCATCAAAGAACAAGATTGTGTAGATAGTTGGCACCTAGAGTAAAACAGATGCCATGCAGAGAAATCCATCAAAGTTTAAATCTAAAAGCCCTGTACTGATAATTATTACATAAATAAACTGGGTTCTTATCAATCAAGAGTTATGTTACCTGACAAGTGTTCAGTTGATGAAAACATTGACCAATGAGCTCAACTAGACATATATATGTATTTCATATAGCTGACATCTACAGATTGTAAAAATAGCTATTCACAGTTTCAATTTTGAATGTAGTACCTGGCAGAAGAATTGCATGCAAATAGCTCTAAAAATACTGCAAATTTGAGCAATACAGCCAACAGTATATCAGGAGATCCTTACTTGACTTGATTTAAACTGTCTGGCATATGCTTCACACTTTGTACGATTTTCAACTGCTAATGTTTGGGCCTTCAGAACATTATCAATGATACTATCCTCCGTGGTGCCACCATGCACCTGTAGAAATAAAAATTTGAGTACAAAAGACAAAAACCACACAACAGTTGGCATGATTTTGCAAACATAAAAAAGTTAAGCTGAGTTAAATTATGTGTCATCAACAAGTTTTAACAATTTCAAGTACAAAATATTTTTTACATAAACATTAAAGTGCTACCACAGGTTTTATATCTTATGTAAAAATTCATTCGTATTTAAATTCATTTAATGCGTAAAAATTGTGACTTCATGTACTATATGTTAGTTACTAATAATTAATATAGAGCTACTGGCTAAAATGAATTATCTACTAGTGAACCAGTTTAAAACAAAATTATATTTCCGAAATAAAACAAATCAACGTTGAAATTGATTTTAGATAACATAAAAAGTCTGGCATATCTTACAGTAAATACCACAAACAATGAAAACTTTGAAGTTATAGAGTTATAAACAGCAAAGGTAAACTAAAGTGCCTAGTCAGATTAAAAAACTTCTTATAACTAGATACAGTAATACAACAGATAAATTTTAATGAAACATTATTAAAAAAAAATTTGAAACACAAATATGCATTTTACCTTCACGGTAATCATTGTAGTGATGTCTTTCTTTAAAGCTGTAGGCACTTGTAACTTTGACATAAAGTCAATGAGTTTAGTTTTACCACAACCAGTCTCTCCCATGATTATCACAGGAATGTCAACTCTATATAACAACATAAAACAGTAACGCAGCAATAGTGTGCAATAAGTTTTATAATTTCAATCTACAATAACTAATAATAACATGATTCAGTTTCTAATGTATCTCAGTAATCAGTGTATCATCTAACCTCAATATTTGCTGTAAGACTAATATCTTGTCTCAGTATCTGATGTATGACTAATATCTTATCTCAGTATCTAATGTATGACTAATATCTTATCTCAGTATCTGATGTATGACTAATATCTTATCTCAGTATATGATATATGACTAATATCTTATTTTAGTATATGATGTATGACTAATATCTTATCACAGTATCTGATGTATGACTAATATCTTATCTCAGTCTCTGATGTATGACTAATATCTTATCTCAGTATCTGATGTATGACTAATATCTTATTTTAGTATATGATGTATGACTAATATCTTATCTCAGTATCTGATGTATGACTAATATCTTATTTTAGTATATGATGTATGACTAATATCTTATCACAGTATCTGATGTATGACTAATATCTTATCTCAGTCTCTGATGTATGACTAATATCTTATCTCAGTATCTAATGTATGACTAATATCTTATCTCAGTATATGATGTATGACTAATATCTTATCTCAGTATCTGATGTACGACTAATATCTTATCTCAGTATCTGATGTATGACTAATATCTTATCTTAGTATCTGATGTATGACTAATATCTTATCTCAGAATATGATGTATGACTAATATCTTATCTCAGTATCTGATGTATGACTAATATCTTATCTCAGTATCTGATGTATGACTAATATCTTATCTTAGTATATGATGTATGACTAATATCTTATCTCAGTATTTGATGTGTGACAAATATTTAGCCTTAAACCCTGGGGTTTAAATGCATCACTAAAATCTCACCGCAATCTCTGGTGTATGGCCAAAATCTTCTTGGCATTGTCCATTGTCAGCACATAATTAGGATCTGGGTCATCATTTTCAGCGAACATAGGTTGTTCAATATAACTTGGAGAGCCATCCGGTTCAGTCATCTCTGTTCTGTATACGAATGTCTTTACCATAATATCTCTTAGCTTAGTAAGTTGAGATCCTCTGGGAAAACACAAAAAATATATAAATTGGTTTAAAATGTTGACTTTTGTATCACCAAACCAGCTCCTATGGACTAGACTAATGTAAAATGGATTACAGTTATATTCAACATTATTTTGACAAATGATAATAATACAAGAACAGCAGTTGACTAACTTTACAAAAACTTAAAGTTACCATATTAGCTATACCAACATACAAGAATAAGCCCAACAATACAGTTAACAGCCCACCTGTTGAGTTTATTAAAATCCTCAGACATGGCCATTTTATGTCTATCTGGATAGTCATTGAGAGCATTCATCAAGACTTTAGAAATGCAGTTTCTGAGAAGGATTTCTTTTGATTGGCAGTCTACAAGACTATGGGCTTCTACAAACCAAAACAAATGCATTAAATAACTTTTGAAACCTAAAGCTACTTGCATGTCATTGCGGGTAATAATCTTCACATCAAATGATAGCTGAGAAATCAGTGGCATTGCACCTCCAGTAAGTTGAACAAAGAATCCCAAAGGTGTGAATGTGTCGCCATCTTCATTAAAAAACAAGTAGGGGTGGTTGCCACTCTCCCAGGTTCTCTTCATTTCAAGTTGATTTAACACAACATTTACATCATGGTCTTCAATCTGCAATAGCAAACTGTTTTATTGACTGATGGCAACAAATGGCATTCAAAAGTTTTTTAAAAACTTCAACTTTGTATTTAATGATAAAATTCATTCTACAATTAAAGTAGCAGTTTAGCATCAAAAAGCAAAAGAAAAGCACAATATTTTAACAGCTACCCTTTTGAAGTTTACCTGCGCCAGCTGCAGTCCAGGAGTGTCTTCTGCAATCCTCAGTGACCTTGTAGCAAAGTCCTGCAATATATCACACAATCAAATGTAAATATACATATTTAATACTGAAATGCATCCATGAAACATTATGCTGCAATTGCATCAAATGTTGTAGGAAACAATGCTGTACCTGAGCCATGACAATCATAAACTTGACAACAAATGATCTAAAGCCAGGTAGACTGTCCGCAACAAGCAGACTACAGAATGGTGACTTGCTAACTTTGTCAAGTTGGTTACTAAGAAAGAAGACATAGTGTCTCAACTCACTCCACGTTGGATCGTCTAAGCCACAATAACTAAAAAAAAACATAATTTAATTTTAATGCAATTAGGCACATAAAGTACTATGAAAGAAATAAAATAATAGTAGAAATATTAGTGGAAAATCTCATTTGTTATTTTTGTTACAAATTCCAAACTATATCATCAAAAATAACAGTATGGTATATTAATGGTGTCTCACAAATTCTTTCCCTCTCAAAATTGAAACTGTTTAAAAAGGCAAACAACTGTCATTTTAAATTTTTAGTTGGAAAATAGAATGAGAAATATTACGCAAGAACAAGCTGAAGAGCATCAGATTGAGATGTGAACGGTTTATCAGAGATAGCATAGCTGGCATCATTCTTCTGGTGGCAATCAAGGTATTTGAGAACAATCTGCCATTGATGTTTTTGAAGTACTTGTTTATCAAATCCAATGACATTCCTTTCTGTAAACATAAAAACAATTATAAAAGTTATTCTCTGATCAACGAACTGGTGGCTCCTTAGCCCGGATTTGACATAAATAAATAAATAATCAAGTTTCCTGATACATGCATTTGCAACTTTTTTTTCAATTCTTAGCTATATAAGCCTGCTATCAGCTTCGCTAAAAACGTAATGTAATTAAAGATAACGCATGTTTCAAAAAATGGTATAGTAGCAGTTGTTAGTTTTTCCACCATACCTTGAGTATTGTAATTGGCAAGAGCTTCTGTAGGAGTTGTACAGGTCAGAGTGGGAAGGAAGTCCATCACTTCATGCTGACACTTTCCACTAGTTCTGGTGAAAGGCATGCACTCAATAATGTAGTACTGAGTATTCTGTGCCTGCCATACCACACCTTCAGAGTTTACAATACTTCTCAGTATAATCAGGTTGAACAGAAGTTCATCCACACCGCTGGTTACCTATAAACAAGTTTGAGAGTATACAGAATAGTGGGAACTACTTTATTAGCATAAAAACCAACTTTCTGTTAGCTTGTTATCAGGTTCCACCACTTTGCACACTCACTTCATGAGCAATGTCAAGGTGAATCGTGTGGAACAAGTTATCACTGAAACCATTGTCTAGCTCTCCTGTTAGCCTTTTTATCAGACCGTCAACGTCTACTGTCTTGTATATGGGGATGGTGATGTCCTTGCCTCGTAATGTGTGCTTGGCTCTCAACTTTGTGCACAGGTTGAACTTCTGTAAAGACTTACCTACCCCTGCTCTGTTAGATCTGATCAGTCGTGACATAAAGCTACAAAATTTAGACGAGAAAAAATTAATATCACATGATGCAAGCAACTCAGATCAAAAGTGACATTGTACAACACAAGTGTTACTAGTGACTCGTCTCTTCACAGTAACAGTGTACTTGTCTGTGACACATACTTGTTGGGATCAGCGACAGCAGCAGAACTCCTAACAGAACCAGGAAGTTCCAGAAGTTTCTCCACATACGCAGCAAGGTCTGCCATTGGAGCCAACTTCACATTCTTTACTAGATTTTTGTCCAAATAGGACCTGATTCTGGCATCTTTGGCCTCCTCTGCGTAGAGGAATGCCAAGCCGTAAGTGGCTATTTTATCATCACCTGTACTACTCAGTCTGTTCTCAATGAATCTACACACTTCATAGCTGAGGAGGTGACAGTTTACCATACAGTAGCATGAGTCAGGGTCAGCAAGTGCTCTGTTTAGAAATATGGATACCTGTGAACAAAATTATTAAGTTAGTAACACAACCAACAGCAAGTTTACAGCTACTAAACAATTTTATACTCATCAAACTAAAGGTGAAAATAAAAACGATAGTATTCACCTCTTCAGTGCGTGTGCTTTTATTACAGATGAGAACTTCATTTCGTGTAGGATATCCTAGATTTGGGTCACACTGGTATATTGTCAGCACCAGCCGATAAGTGTCAGCTAAATATAGGACAATACAATGACTTCGAAGAGTTATATCAACAAATATATACTAAAAGCATTTCAAAGAAAGAGTAAAAACAAATTAGAATTTAGAAATTAAGTCTCACATTACGTATTCAATGGAAAAATATGAACTTTTTTAACTTGTTGGCACAAATAACAATTTAATATATGTGAATGATCAAGTTAGTTGTGTGCAATAGACCATGTAAGATTGGTACATTTAGTACCTTGAACCAATTCTAGATACTCACCACTATAACTTATATAAACTTCTGCAAGTTCAAATGCAAAATGCATACTTCTAGGAAATAGCTGTGCAACTTTTATTACATGCATTATTTTATTTCATATCTTAAATTTATGAATCATGAGTTCATTTTTCAAAATGTTTAAATTAAGTGCTTAAAAAATGCATTTAAAGAATGTATTCCTGAAAAATTACCCTGGAGCAGTTTGACCACAACCCCAGCTGTTCTGGCAAAACACATTTAATGACATTTTTATTGACATAGTGGTAAATGGGCTGGTTGTTTTTGGCAGTTGGGTATCCACACGCTGTTCTGCAATTTTACACAATTCTGATTGGCTGGACTCTACATGACCAGCTAATGATTGTATCTGATTGGCCTAATAATGCATTTGCATTTGAAAATGTAGAGTTTTATATAAGTTATAGTGGTGATATTTTAGAGTTGGTGCACGCCCCTTTTTGGTTAGGTTTTATAGTCTGATCATGCTGTATTCATCTACAACACTTCAGTGTATGGGAAAATTATTAGTATTACGAAATCTGTTCTGACTTCGTTTGTAAGCAACTATGTATAGGCAGTTATAACTTAATGTGATTTCATCAAAAGGCCTTAGAACATCAAATAACCATGCAGTGCTGTTACTTGGTTGTATTGTAAGGCAGTAGTGAGAGCATAGCATACTAGCACAGTCACTGAGCTGCAATGACAGTGGCTACACCAAACTTATCAGTTCCATTATAATAATATCTTATGTAAGGCATGTAAAAACACTAGGCTAGTCTCTGTTAGTATGTAGAGCAGTAGCACAGTTACAGCAGTCACACCACTCTATCCTGTCTACCAAGCGCAGAGGTAGCAATAATGATAATCATTTCATGATTTAGTTTTAAATCAATGCATACTACTAAATACATTCTCATAGCCAACAGTAAACAGAAAGCAAATGAATCACATCACAGAGCTTGCTGACATATTCTACCTAATGGGAACCAGGAATTTTAATGAGAAATTGTTGTTGCGACAGCATGAGTGAATAATACTGTGGGTGTCTTGCAATCATTTACAGCTCAACCAATGGCCTATATTTATGTTAGATGGGTTAGGAATAAATAGCAAATTAAAACTTTTATGTGGTACTTTGTGGTATTATCACACCAGAGTTGATGAAATAACATTCATGCTGTAAATGTAAAATCTGCTAAGGATATCACTTATGTTTTGCTTGCTATTATAATACAAATACCTTCTGTTAGAAACTTACAACAGAAACTAATTTAGAAAATATATTTTCCCCAGCGTACGTCATTAGTTTGTACCATACTCTGGCATGCTGGTACTAACACTCATCTCATAACAAGATTTAGTGGATTATAGTAGCTACACAAAAGGTGAGTAACTATTACAACAATAATTAACTAAAGTCAGTCGCTGAACATGTGATTTCTGTCTTCATTTGGATAGTTTTGTAGCAAAGTACAGAAATTTATTGAGCATATGCGTCTATGTATTTTAGTAATAGATAAAAATTTGTTAGTCTCTCACTTTTCGCATTTCCAACTAGATCTGGCTGAAAATAGATTTATTTAAATCAGTTTACTGTGAAGGGCTGAGATGTTTGTGAGCAACTAATCAAATGCTGTTCTTATTGAATGCACAACTTTTTGAAAACAGGTGAAAGTTTCAGTCAACAATGGCTACTATATCAAATTTCCTCAACTTTTACTTACTCAAAGTCACCAATATTGGCTACATTAATTACTGGCTTTAGCACAAAACTGTGTTCACAACTTATATTCCAAAAGATCTGTGATATATTCCTCAACTTTACAGCATGCCAGCATTTATGTTGGGGAAAAAAAATCTTACTACCTTTTGTAATACACATTTAGTTATATCAGGTTTTGTTCTGGTAGGAATCTAATCCAATACTGAATATTTTGCTTGGCATTTTACAGATTGGCATGAGAATCTGCGCAGTTAAAAACTGTCATAATGGAGATTATAAACTTCAAAAGTTTCGAAAGAGCAATCCTGGACAATTGAATCCTTTTACTCTCTATACGTTCCCACGAAAAAATGAGCAACAGCGTCACGACTGGTGTGTTTTAATTAATCGGAAGGATGAATTAGGAAATTTATGGACTCCAAAACAGCATTCTAGAGTTTGCTCCTTACATTTTAAAGATGGTCAGCCAACTGAGCGAAATCCAAACCCAACCCTTCACTTGGGATACAAATGCACCAAAACTTATAGTTCAAGAGGCACAGAAAACAGTGGTTTTGACAAAACAGCTGGAAAAAGAAAAGAACAGAAAAAATATTCAACAAATGTAAAGCAACAGAATTCATCTTACAGCCATCCTTGTAGTCAAACTTCATTAGAGGTAACTGAGCAAGAAGAAACTTTGCTAGCTAATGCAAAAAAGAGTCCTAGGCGTTTAAATATTGGACCAAAAGTTATAAGAAAAAGCTCAGAATTTTCCAAGTATAAACAAAAGGCAGCTGTTAGGAAAATTAAAGTTTTCAAAACGTTTACCACAACAGATGAAAGAACCAAGTTTTACACTGGAATACCTACACGATCTCTATATTTTTCTTTAGCAAGGTAAAAGTTTAAAGTTTATTACCGTACTATTAAAATTACACACACATTTGTATATATATATATATATATATATATATATATATATATATATATATATATATGTTTCTTTATTTAAAAAAGTCTCACCCTCCTATATAGTTTCATACAGTAATCAACTGCACTAAAAATAAATAAAATTAAGTAAAATGTAATATATTGAATTAAATCATCATTAAATATAAATGTTGTAAGTTTAAGGTGTTAAAAATATGTTTACCCACCTCAAAAATTGAAAATTTTATGCATCAAGGCTCAACAGGCAACAGTGGCATTAAAGTTACTGCTGTGTGTTTAAAATAAATAGCAACACTTATGAAATATTTTAAACATAAAATATTATAAAGCAATGATAGTTAGCACAATTATTTGAGGCTATAACAGTTTTTATTCTTTTTTTATAATTATTAGACACAGATTAAGCTAAATGAATATAAACTGAGTAACTAAATATATGTTGAACATACACTGATATAATTTCCAGCTGTTAATTTATTTTTTATTCTTTTATATAGATTTATATGCCCAAAGATGAGGTGTCTTACTCTCAGAAAAAAGTTAACAAGACAAGATGAGCTTTTGTTGGCTTTGATGAAGCTGCGTCAAGGTCTGCAGTTTCAAATGCTTGCTGACCTTTTTTATATTTCTAGAATGCTAGCAAGCAAAATCTTCAAAGATACATTAACCATTCTAGCGAAAGAATTAAAAAATCTCATTATTTTTCCCCCTAGAGAGAAATTGAACACTCCTCTCAATTTTCAAAGTCAGTATCCCAACATTCGGTGCATTATTGATTGCACAGAAATATTTATATGCAAGCCACAGTCGAAGTTGGCACAAGCCTTGACGTGGAGTGAATATAAAAAATCAAATACAATCAAATACCTTATTGCAATCACACCCAGAGGCACTATATGCTTCCTTTCACCTGGAATGGGAGGTAGGGCCTCAGACAAGTGCATAGTTAATGATTCTGGCTTCTTGGGTCTCATAAACCCAGGTGATGTGGTCATGGCAGATAAAGGCTTTATTATTGAAGAAGAGCTAATAGGAGCTGGAGCCAAGTTGGCCATGCCACCTGGGAAGAGAGGCCATTCTCAAATGACTAGAGCGCAGTTACTGCAAACTAAGTTGATTGCTAACCTTAGAATCCACGTTGAAAGAGCCATAAAACGGATAAAGGAATTTAATATTTTAAATAGTCCTGGGGGTGTAAGCTTACTGTTGGCACCTCTTTTAGATAAGATAATGGTAGTCTGCTGTGCTCTCTGTAATCTGCAGCCACCGTTGGTAACCGATGAAGTGTAGCACTTTTATAATAATATTCTTCTTGATGTGCTATTGTATACGCATGTGCTATACCACTATGCTTTGTAAATAAAAGTCTAATAGTATTATACTTGGTCATATCTGCTTGCCTCAATGATTGTTGAAAAGGATTTTGGGTGAAAGTAAATGGCAGCTCAGACGTGATACTCATTTTACAAAATGCTAACTTATGTGTACATAATATTCTGTTATATAGTATCAATATTGTATGCAGTCAGTGCTGAAATATAATGCTTTCATTTTGGTGGTATCGGCATTTTTTCTGTAGCTATCATGTTGCATCACACAATATGAAAAATTTTTCAAGCCCAATGTTTAATGACCATTTATTCTAACATTCCAAATTATTAGGAAAGAGCCTTTGTATTTTGCTCAACTGACTAAAACATGTATTGAAAACTCATTAGTAAAGTTATTGCATTAGTTTCAGAGCTAAGTACATATATTTCATCCAGCAATGGCTTGAGGCTGAGAAGTTCAACTTGAATATCACTTATACAAAAACATGGCAAATTGCATAAAACATTACTTCACAGTTAAAAGAAACTAGACTATATTGTCCCATGCATGGCTGATGTCATTACATTTGTAGAATAATCATGCTGTTTAGCTAAGTAAATCATATACAAGAAAGCGTTATCAACATGGTACCATGGTGATAATACCAACTAACAATATAGACCCACATGCAAGGCACTACATGCTAATCCTCATTTTTATACAAAATGTCTACATTATCTATTGCTAAAAGCTGTGCATTTAAACTCAATGCAGATGAATATGTGACTGAGTAAAAAACTGCTGTTCTACAAATTTAGAATAAAATAGTAGTGGGTACACAAGCAAATAATTTACGGTTATAGCGTAGGCTAATGCATTTGTAATGAGCATGTAAAATAATTTCTTAAATAATTACATTAAAGTAAACTAAAGCACGCAAAGTAACCAGGCTATGAGAATGTATTTAGTAGTATGCATTGATTTAAAACTAAATCATGAAATGATTATCATTATTGCTACCTCTGCGCTTGGTAGACAGGATAGAGTGGTGTGACTGCTGTAACTGTGCTACTGCTCTACATACTAACAGAGACTAGCCTAGTGTTTTTACATGCCTTACATAAGATATTATTATAATGGAACTGATAGGTTTGGTGTAGCCACTGTCATTGCAGCTCAGTGACTGTGCTAGTATGCTATGCTCTCACTACTGCTTTACAATACAACCAAGTAACAGCACTGGTTGATTTGATGTTCTAAGGCCTTTTGATGAAATCACCCTAAGTTATAACTGCCTATACATAGCTGCTTACAAACTAAGTCAGAACAGATTTCGTAATACTAATAATTTTCCCATACACTGAAGTGTTGTAGATGACTACAGCATGATCAGACTATAAAACCTAACCAAAAAGGGGCGTGTACCAACTCTAAAATATCACCACTATAACTTATATAAAACTCTACATTTTCAAATGCAAATGCATTATTAGGCCAATCAGATACAATCATTAGCTGGTCATGTAGAGTCCAGCCAATCAGAATTGTATAAAATTGCAGAACAGCGAGTGGATACCCAACTGCCAAAAACAACCAGCCCATTTACCACTATGTCAATAAAAATGTCATTAAATGTGTTTTGCCAGAACAGCTGGGGTTGTGGTCAAACTGCTCCAGGGTAATTTTTCAGGAATACATTCTTTAAATGTATTTTTTAAGCACTTAATTTAAACATTTTGAAAAATGAACTCATGATTCATAAATTTAAGATATGAAATAAAATAATGCATGTAATAAAAGTTGCACAGCTATTTCCTAGAAGTATGCATTTTGCATTTGAACTTGCAGAAGTTTATATAAGTTATAGTGGTGAGTATCTAGAATTGGTTCAAGGTACTAAATGTACCAATCTTACATGGTCTATTGTGTAACTCATAATCTATTGGCATTTAGTAATTTCCCTTTTAATAACTCTAATTGTTTTTATTGAATGAGAAAGAAGTTATCTCCTTAAATTGAGAATAATGAATCCTTCCTTGTAGGCCTTCTACTCAGAGTGATTTTGGCTATTGTGATATCATTCTCTGCTGCTAGACTATAAATGCATACATACATGCAGTCTGCTAGAGCCATAGCTGCTACAAAGTTTACCTACCTCCCGGGACAACCAGCAGACGTGGCTTTCCAACAGTTGCTAAGCAACAAGAATAAATATCATCAATCATTTGAAACAACATCTACTTAGTGTCGCTGTATATTTCAATTTATATTATTATGAAATTTTATTATAAAAATAAAAAACCACTTTGCTCACCTTCCGGGACAACCAGCAGACGTGGCTTTCCTCTCTCTAGCCATTCAGGAAGATTCCGACTACGTTGAGGATTAGTCTTTGCTTCTGTTGATAAAATACAAAGTTCATACAATATTCCCATCACCAATACAAATACAAAAAAAGCTCTTGCAAGTTTGTAGTCACCATCCCTGTGAGAAAACCCCTGGTGAAAGAAGTTTTTGTTAAATCGGGATAAGGACTTGTTCAGATGGGGCACAGGAGCAATTATGACTGGATGTTCTTCCTAACATCAGAAATGACCTTTGATTAAGCTCGAACCCATGACTTCATGTTCACTAACCCTTAGACCATTGTTGACAAGATACAAAGTTAATACAATATTTGTCATCATCAATACTTTAAACAATGGGACAAATAAATGATGCACCAACTTACCTTCAACCTGCGTAAGAACATAAGCTAAATGGTCAACACTGAGGAAATCTCTAATGCTTTTGCTTGTGTGCTCAACAAATCCGTCCCACAGTGTGGCAAGCTTCTTTTGAAATGGAGAATCTCTGTAAATAATTTGAAATCTCAAATAATAAATGTTTACTAAAATATGTAAATTCTACAAAACTCAGGTACAGGGGTGCCCAGCCTTTCCAGAGCGAGGAACACTGAAATGGAATATCCCAGTAGCGAGGGCCACTTTGTAAAATTTTGTTTGAGCTAAGAGCCACTTCATCAGTATTTTTCAAATTGATTTATTCCAAATTTTTATGAATATTATATAATAAAGCCCAAATAATTACTGCAGGCTGCATGTTTTGTAGCATGTATATAAAAAGAACATTGAAAAGGCGGCTTTTTGTTTCTAATTCATATATGTATGTAAAATAATGTTATTTGTTATGCCTTTGAGATACACATGAATGTAGGCCAGAGGCCGAATGCGACCCTGGAGCTGCTTGTTGAACAGCCCTGCAGTCAGGTACAATAGCAAAATTTAGCTTTCCAAATATTCATCTATAAATAACCTCGCACACACACCCGCACACACACATTCAATTCATACACAGCAACTATTTCTGGGTTTATTTTCTCGTTGGCACAAAACAGAGCACGTGACCCACAGAAACGAACTGTTCTACCAAAGCATATGCATATAAACTTTGAATTCCATTCCCATGTCTGCAAGAAGAATGATATTTACTCTGGTTCTCTGTGCATCAACTCCAGCATTATCTCATTTGCAGTATGCAAAGATTTGCTTTCACTCCTCATGGCCTCATTGACGTTAGCTGGTTGCTTTACTTTGTGTTCCTTTACCCACTCCCAGTACTCATCTAGCATAAAGTATATATCATGCATAAAACTCAAGATTAACAATATGGCACTTGCCTGAAATTCAAATATTAAACAACAAAAAACTAGCAAGATACCCAATAGTATACAGTAACACTTTAAATTCTCAACTTCTCTTAGGAAGTTTCAACAAAATAACTGGTCGTAATTGCTTTAAATACACCTTGCAAATTGTTTCCCCACTTATTACCAACTCTTGAATGCTAGTTTTGGCAAACATAAGACTTAGTGCGAACTAAAGACATACACATTTCCACAATGCCCAGCTCATTAACAGCCTGTACAGCCAACTCATGAGTGAAATCCTCATCTCCATCTTCTAGCTCAGTCACCATATCCTTCCACTCATCATCCATTTCTTCAAATGATATAAACCGTTTCCCTCCATCTTCCTCCATGGCTTCCTCATCAGAACTTGTTAGACTGTTGAAGTTGTTGATGTGCTGATGCAGCAGTTCAGGATCCACAGGGCTAATCATCGCTAATAGCGGCAGAGACTGTCAGACAAAGAAATCATGTTATACACAGTCATTACACAAAGTCTAGTCAGTCATTTCTATTATTCTCTTCATCAACTGACCTGTTTGAGAGATTCAGCTCTTCCTGACTCAGAGAACCTTCCCAGTTCTTTCCTCAACACGACTAGTTGTTCCGTTGTGTAGAAGTTCAGAACAGGAAAATCTCTGAAATAATGATAAAAAGCTGAAAAGTATAATCACCATTTCTAAATAGCTGACACCAGTAGTTAGATAGCACATAAAATACACACGGAGCATTGGTTTATTGTAAAAACTCTCAAGCTTAAAAATGTTTGCCCACAATGGGCTCTAAGCATTACAGGACACTTTCTTAGTTAGAATTATATAATCTTGAGGAGTGGTGAATCAGGTGATAGGAAAGATATGATTTTATTACAATATAATTCAAACAATTTTCAAGCAATAAATAAAGCTAACAAACACTTTGCAAGCAAATTTACAAATCATATGTTTTTGGAAAATTCAGACACACAACAAAGCAAAATTATAAAGTTGTATTATACTAGCAATATACTTCCAATAACAATTTAATATAGCATGATATAATAATCACAGGAGCATATGAAATAAGAGCTCACCTGCGCTTGTCTGCCATACTCCTTTGCCAATCCTCTACACAAGTATTCAAATATGTATACAAATGACGGCAGTGGTCAAGAACTTTAGCATTTCTATCATTGAGAGCATGTAGTACGGTGCGAATAGACTTGAAATTCAACTCTAATCCAAACTTAGCCTCTGGTTTACAGTGGATAAAAACGACAAGATCATCAAACTGGATGCAGCCCTCTCTCCGAATGTCGAGATAAGCTTGGGCTATGTTATCAGCGGCATCTTTCAACTGACAAAATAGAAGAACAACACCATTTTAAACTAAAATAAGTTTTGACCAAGTTGAAAACAAAAGAAATTCAGCTGCAACAGATTAGCTGTCATGGTGGAAATACAAACAAATTTGCATTATCCCACTTGTTTACCATTTTAAACTTGAACAAAAAACCGTCTTTTAATTTTCAGAATAGCATACACATCATCAATAACTAGTTGGTGATTGGAGGATATGTGTCCCGCTACCTAAACAAGACAAAGCGGAGATAGGTGAGAACAGAATAGATTGTAGGATATGTGTCACTAAGTAAAACTTTCTATGATTTTTGTTAAAGCGTAATTTTGATCCTTTGGAAGTGCTTTTTGAAAAATAGTCACATATTGGTAATTTTATTCTTATTGCCTTCTATAAATGACTTGTGTAAATTAGCTGCATTGTTTTGATTTTAGCTTCTATGAGCCCATGTGTCTATACAAACCTGTTTGAGGTTGACAGTGATGGTAACACTTTTTAAATGCATTCATTAACATTTTAATTAATATACTGCAGGTGGGTTTCGGCTATCAAATGAAAAAACAATATTCTGTGTCAATAAACAGGTAGGTCTTCAGAAGATCAAGTTTAAATGTAATTCTCAACCCACTTACAGCATTGAAGCGGAGAATCGTTTCATTTTTCTCTTTTCTTTTATCACCAGCTACTAGCGCCAGTTTACTTTGAAGATCTTTGAGATCCGCGTAGTTGTAACACTTGTTTGACTTCTTCATAATAGGCTCACCATCACTATTTCTGCCAGCTACTTCATCAACTTCAAAGTTCAGTTGTATGATATCAGCCACAGTCTAGAGCAGTAAAACATATCTTAGATTAAAACCGCTTAGCTTTTACCAAATATGGCCACATAGCAAGTTTACTAGGCAGTGTCAAACCTTGAAGTTTTGGTCCTTTGAATCGAGAAAGCAGCCAACTCTAAACACCCCGGTGCTGTTAATAGACGAGGCCTGGTCAATAGAGTGTATCTCAACTTTGATAAAATGGTCCTTGACCTTCTTCCAATATTCCAACTCTTGGGCTGAATCTCTCTAAAACATTGGCATGAAACAGGATTTGAAATTACAACTTCAATTTGAATATAATAATTGTGTAACATAATACTAACTATAAGTATTATGTCCTGGTTGGAATTTGAAATAAAATCATTTGTGAGTCATTAATAGCTTATGATAGAAATAAACAAACTCGTCCAAGTAATACCAGCTAGTCTTATAAAATAAAAGAGAAATAATGAAGAACAAAGCGACACCAAAAATATTACTATCTCAACAATTCTACACTATAATATATTATTTAGTTGGCATACCAAGTTTCGAACAAGATGTTTATTTTCCTTCAAAGTGTTCCACACTTTCTCACACAAATCCATGAACTTTCTATAGTCCAGATTTTCATTGAGATGGTATATAAGTGGGCGGTAGCCATCCAAGGCACTGAGTAGAGAGCGTATCTTATAAGCAGCCTCATCACTCTCTCCCAGCGTGCTGCTCGCAAGGTCCACAAAATTGTTCACGTCTTTTTCTGTAATTGAGAGATGACGTACTCATTTAGTTTGCGCGATAGCTGAAACTATGTTTACTACATCAGCGGTTTGATTGAATAAACGTTACAAAACCATGTACCTGAAGTTATAATCTCAAATCAATTTAAACTTTTACCTTTGACTTCAGCACGAACCCATGCAATAAAATCTCCACATTGTTGAAAGGCCTTTAGACAATCAATATGTGATGCAGGGATATTCTTGATTCTCTTAGCACTCTTTAGCATATTCTCGCCGATTTCCTTCAGTTGAAGTTCTTTGTTTTTCTAAAATGGTGAGAGGTTCAATACCTATACTTTTATGAACATCAAATTTCATTTACAATAACAATATTTTATACAAATATGAATATGTAAAACCACAATACATACAGTTAAAAACTGAGATAAACATTGATAAAGTTAGGCTTACAGATTGAACAACTTTCTCCATATCAGTGAAGTCACCCTTGAGTTTGTACATATCTCGCAGTTTAAGCATAACGTTAGCACCATGGTGATACTGGTCAAGATTAGCACACAGCTCAATCTGTTTCCTTCGTTGAGCCAAGCTGTTGGCATCGAGCATGTTACCAAGCTCTTCCTTCAGTTTGTCTAGACTGCCTTCAAAAAACTCCTTCTTCAACTTTTCCAACATTCTGATGCTGCATGAACCTAATGACCAGTAAAGAAGCATGAATTAAGACACATGCAAATGTAGGACACAACAATACTTTCAAAGATGATTTTTATTCAGCAAAGCATATGCTGTATGAAAATGAAAGGGTTTAGTGAATTTTTAACAGTTGTTTGAATTGAACTTTCAATAATTCTTTTTTTGAATGTCTAAAAATTGACTATAAAGTAGCAATTTTTTTAAAAATATCTTTGGTCTTTCAAAAATTTGTATAAAATCAAACTCATTAATCATTGGATGTTAATCAAAAAGTAACTGGTAACAAACTCAGCACTCAGTTTTGGTATTCACAACATGTATGCAAGCTTAAATATCACCGCAAGTGACAAACTTGTTTTCAATAACACTTTAATATCTCAAGTCAACACTTTGGACTGTTTTGCAATGAATTACAACTCTTGGCTTTAGGTTTAGTATAATAAATACCTACATATGTAAACGATGTTTAAATTATAAGCGCCTACCAGTGGCTAGTTGTTGCACATATCTCTCGTACTCTTTCACAGACTCGTGATAAATATCAACAACTTTCTCCAGATTTTTCAATGGTGGCTTCTGAAGTTTATTCTTGTAGATCTCAAAGAACAGGTGTATTTCCTTTCGTGTATTGAAATCCTTCAGTAAATGCCGTACTCTGTCAGATATGCAGTCACATACCACTGAGTCAGGATTCAATGCCACCAGTTGGCTAATCTTCCTCGCACTATTATCTTGATTAAGCCATGCATTGACAGAATCTCTCTCTATAAACATTATGACCAGCAATGACAGCCAGTGATTGAATACTCTCACCATGGTCACAAACTCAAGATACTAGCACTTTGCAAGGCTCGTGACTCCTAGGTGACCCCCTAGAGTCACTTGAGCACTATGGCTTGAGTTTACACACATTTTAAATATGTTTTAGTAGAAATCTAAGTTTCTACTATTTCGAAGGTGTGGGCCATGGTACTCTGTTTTGGGATGATGAGGGGATAAATCCCAAAAAAAGCTGCTGTCCACAAATTAAGATACACACGCACACATACACACATGTACATAAATAAATACCCTATTGATTAAAACTGTTGCAGAGCCTCACGAAATAACATGCTAAAGCAAATCTGGCAAGTCAATTGTTCTAGAAATTATCCACCTGTTACATATGCTTCACATGGTCCCCAGAAGCTTTGTAGCTCCCTGCTAAACTTCGTGAACAGTTGAAGTTCTCTGCGACGTTCTGCAAAGGCTGATTTTACAGATTCTCTCCCTTGAGGTGTGTTGAATCTAGTGACATCACATAAACTTAGGAGTTTGTCTTGTTCACCGTAGAGAAACTCAAAATCTTTGGTGGTTATGGATCTGTCCAACAATTGGTTGAGAACATATTCTACAGCTGAAGCCGATTGAATTAACCTTTCTGTGTTCAAGTCACTAATTGTGGATTTCTGCCTCTCAGAAATGGTATCTGCAGTAGAATTTAGGTAATTTATAAGACAGTAAACGCAGATTTAATGCAATACAGCACAGACTAGTGTTCATAGTAGAGTAGAAAAATAGGCTAAAGTTGCGTTTATACCTCTGCTGAAAAAATTACCGAGTTTAAGTTAATAATGCTTGTCCGGGTACCCCTTTATAGTCAAACTGAAACTCGTTGAAATCATATTGATGCGGTTGCTCACTTTCTGAAATTGAAATTTGACTCGCATAATAGCTATTTGATGCCCTTTGTAAACGTCGTTAATTAGTGAAGCGAACAGCATAAAAGCGATAATTGAGAAGGCGTAGGCTATATAATTATAACCGTATAAGTACGATGTCTAATCGCCAAAGTAATAACTAAATAACGATATTTACAAGGAGTTATTACTCCTATTCAAAAAATTGGCCGATTAAGTTATCACAGTACAAAAATTTTTACGAGTGGCTTTTACAATGCAATGCAACTCGGAGAAATTAAAATTCTGACCGAAAATCGTGAAGGTATAAAGGCAACTTTATACAAAATTTGAATTTCAACAAAAATGTGTTTCGTTTTCTAGCATTAAAATTTCCTCATTAAAAACACTATGCATCATTATAGACGACATCAATTTAAATGACATTTTATTAGGTTCAAATAGCACTGGCAAACATACGAAAAAATTTCCAAACGGAAAGAAAGCTCCCCCAGTTGACTACATTTCTCACTATTCCCATACTAGTCTCGTCTTTTTCATCCCAAGAACTAGTCAAGGCTCTGTTGACTAGCTTACCAATTTTTTCTGGCACTGCAGAGGCTGTGTATGCTTCAGGACACTTCAACAAAAGTTATTGGTAGATTGAGTGATATCTTTATCAATTTATTCAACTTTTACAGACAATAGTAATGCATTGGCATACAAACAATTTTTAAACAAAGGATTGACATAAAAATTAAAACGATACCCAGTGCCATTTTATAGAACTTTCATAAAAATATCCAATTTGATGATTTATAAAAAAAATTGCGCATTGAGATCTATGGAAATGATTATACATCTATTGCTATTGCATATAAAAGTTTGTTGAAATACGAGCCCCATAAACTTATTACAAGTATGCAAACATATTGGATATGAAAATTCAAACGACTCATTCTGGTTTTAAGTGACCATTAATTATACATTATAGAAATTTAGAAAATAAGCAAAAACTGTGCGTCAGTGTGTTATGTGTGAGTGGGTGTATCTGTGAGGGTGTACGTAGACACCAAAAAAATAATAAAAAGTTGATATAAAGATAGCAAAAAGGAACAAACAATTTTTAATGCCCTTCATGCAAAATCTCAACAAATATAATTCAAAGATAATTAACCTTTAAATAGTTAAGACCATAAATAACTCGTAAAACTACATCTACTGTAATAAGTTAAACAGATTTTTAATATTCACCTTCAAAACATGCTCTGCCACAGAAAGAGCTAACTCAGCTGTCACTTCTTCCATTGCAGTTATACTGAAATCATTCTCACAGTACAGATTCACCAGAAGAACCTCATTGCTAGAAGTAGAGGCCTACAAAAGACATAGCAGTGACAACCAAGTAGGTGACTTATAACCATTACTAGGTGGAAGTAGCCACTATGATGATTGTGAACAATTTTATACCTCATGGAGTCTTCTTTTGAAACTTTCTTGACACATCGTCATCCACCATTTCTCTAGTTTATCTACCTCACAGTGAGATGAACATTCAAAAAGAGCAGTCCAGATCTGCAACCAGTATAACCAATATTAATAAAATACTTTTAGAGAAAACTGTTGCAATTAAATGAGCAGTTTAAATATTACACAACTTTTCAAACTTCTAGGTAACAATAGTACTGCTCATACTCATACTTGTGATGTTTGTGGTAATCGAATTCGCATGGATGAAGCAGAAAACTATCGATATAGTAAAAATAATAAATGTAATTTGGCAGAAAAACTGTTGTGATAAAGGATGCAACTATGATAGCAAATGTGTGGTAAAATTTGAATTAACAACTCTAGCAAAACAGAAGCTAAAAAACTGTCTTTCTTTTAACTTATTGAACAAAAAAATAGTTCCTAAATACTCCAAAATGAGTAACAAACTCCAAAATAATGACAGGTTCCATTCCACTCCACCGGAAAATCTTACATAAAAAGATCTGCAATAATTTAAAAGAAAAAACACATAAATTTGACCAAATGAAAAATTCTAAACCGTATTGCAAGTAAATTCATCATGACGTAAATAATTGAGTTAAATAATCAAATGTTACTGTCTAGTATAATAGTCTACATAATAGACCCTTTTCACAAGTCCCTTAGGGGTATTTATAATTTGAAATTATCTTCTCCCACCAGGTCTATGGGGGAACCTCCATGGTGGAAAGAAAGCACATAAAATCAGTAGAAATTTAAGGTTTGTGTGAAGACTATTGCTAGCAAGAGTTTCTTTTTTTTGAGATAAATATTTTGGCATAAGCATTTATTAGCAGTTTCAAAAAAATTTAAAAAAAGCTGTTTTGATGAATTTGAAAAAAAAACTTCAAAGAATTTATGGGGTTTTGGTTTTGAGCAATGCTGAATGAAGCTGGCAGCTGTCATATAAATTCCACTAATTATTTGTTTTGCTGGCTGTCGCCACTCTATTTAAATTTGTTGACCTTCCAACTCTTTGGATAATAATAATATGGCATACAATACAGAGTTGGTTATTATATAGCTACAATAGCCAGCTTTGCCTAACTAAAATCTAAATGATCCAAATTATGGGTTGGAACACATGCCTGCAATTTATGAAGGCACTGGCTCATCTGTATTAACATCTTCACATACTTACACACCTATACTATGAAACTAACTAGGCTGCCCGACCATCTAAATTCATATATTTTTACCAAAAATATTATCACAAATATAAAAATTTGTATTAAAATAGATAGATTAAATATGTAATATCAAACAACATCTGATCTAAAAATGTCAAACACAGTAGGTATATGCTTTAAAAGCATTTGTTTACAGGGCATGCCTGCAAGTTAATGAAAATATTTAGAGAACAGTAAAAAGAAGCATATACATTTTAGAACAGTAATTAATATGCTAACAGGCTCATCTATATTAGTATGTTCAAGTAACTATACTTTGAAGAGTTTGTGCTACAATGGAGGCGACAACTTCAAATTATAAATGCCCCTAAGGCCTAAAGGGACTTGTGAAAAGGGTTTATCATACCTTCAGTTCACATTTTCCCAGTTTCTCAGTGTTGTATGTAGGCTTATAGCTACTGTAAAATGTATTGCTGAGAACTGAAGTAAGTTTGAGGCAAAAGTTCTCCAAAGGAACTAGCAGAGGTTCTGTTTCATCAAAATCCTGGTAGTTCAGCAGGAGAAGTTGAGTGCCTATAGCACTAAATAAGCCAAGGCTTAAAGGATTTTCCTTAAATTGAGAGAAGGAAGGCTGAACTTGGCATAAAATTTCTGACATTGTTCTCATAGATACACCACCAGACAACAGCCTACAAACAAAAATAGCATTGACTTACTAACCTTAGCTTAATATGTGGTTTAGAAAACAGTTAAAAGTAAGTTAATGATATTTAGAAAACATTCAAGTGTTGATGTGCTGGTGCGTGTGTTTGCAGGTGTGTGAGGCAAATATCATAAAAAACATGTTATAGAAATTTTTAATAAAACATGGCGCCATCTGTAACAAAATGAGTAGGTTGGTATGAGCTAAGCAATTAAAGTTATTTTTAACTTTTACTTTACAGTTGGACTTAATCAACTAATGACGCATGCTGCCAAACACATTGTCACAGAAAATGCTACAAAACAGCAACAATTATTCACTGTTCTTAAAATTGTTAATTAAGCAGTCTGATCCTACTTCACTGGTCTATCATTTGCCATTAACTGGAAAAGTTTACGTTTTTGAAGATTTGATTGCATTCACCAAAGTCAATGCTAGTTGCCCCAGTCTGTGTAAAATACTGAGTGTTGCTTGTGATTAGCTCTAATATTGAGTACTCCAGGACTGTTATGATAAGCAGCCCTAAATGACCTGCATTAGCCATTAAAACGTTTTACTTTATATACATTTTATTTCATGAGCATGCCTTTATAAGAGAATTTTTACTAATATAACCTAATTTTATTAAATAATTTATTCATAACATTAAAAAAACTTCAGCAAAATCTGAAATCAGTAGTAAATAAGCTACATATAGAGAAAAACTACACAAACTGTCATTTTTTAGCTTACCCTTTTAATACTCGCTTAGTTGAGTGGACAAAACCAAATAGTTTATCAACAATCTCTCCTTTATTCTACAAAACAATAACCTGAAATTAATAGGATCACAATGAAGCTTTATAACACACACCAATTGGCAATAAACTTAAAGTTATTTTAAACTAAGATTGATTGAAATTTGTATGGCAAAAATCAATGCAACAGTGCTTTGGTAAAACTGATGAACCTTTGAAGCTTTTAGGTGATAGAGAGCACAAGCCAGAACGCCATCCAGAGGGAGGCATCTTATTGCATCATCATCAGCTTTTTCTAGAAGGTTCAACAGTTGATCTGCTGTCAGGAGAGCAAGGAAGGTATATGGCAGCATCTTTATAGAAGGGAAGAATGGCCTTAACCAGGTGTACCAAGTTTTCCATTTCCCACTGAAAGATATCCTACCAATTACTTCAAAAATATGTACCAGAAAGTATTTTAGCTCAGCTGCTTGTGACATTGCTGTAGAGCTCAATATGAGCAGAATAATAGAAATAATACCGATTGTTGTTAACATTTATGCTGCAACACACAATAATCACAAGACCGGCTTACAAGTTCAAAAAACAGGCAACTCATGCTGCTAAGTGAGAAAACAAATTATCACCTGTAGAATTGTCAAAAGAAATGCAATATTAGTCTTGCTCTTATGTAACTAATTTCAAGTACTTGAATCATATTAATTTTTATGACTACCTTCATTATTGAGTAACAGTTTTTTCCAATATACATATTTAACTATAAAAAAGCTGTAAATTCTGTAATAGTTAACTTCATCTGCTGATTCATTTTAAACTGCTGACATCTTCAACACATAAAATAAAGCAGCTATCTGAATCAAAGCAAACTGTACAGATTAACAGAGTCAAGAGTAAGAAGCAGAACCTTGACGGTGCTATGCTCAGATAAAAAAGACTCACGCAAGTTTATAGTTTCCAACCCCATGGGAAGACCCCTGATAGAAAGGGCTTTTATGTTAAATCAGGCCAAGGACTTATTCAGATGGGGCAATTATGACTGGATGCTCTTCCTAACATCACTGATGGCCTTTGCTGGGGCTTAAACCCATGACTTCTTGCTTATGAAGCAAACGCTATAACCCCTAGACCACGGCTGCTTCCTTTGCTATGCTCAGATACTGAGCAATAAATTTTTTACAGTGGTCTGAAATGTGTTCACTGCCATATTGGCTACAAGCACAAAGGCAACATGCAGGAAAAAACTCTACTAATCTTGATAAAACTGCTTTGACCTCCCCATTTTGCTTCTTTTTGTACATAGACTTCAATAATTGGCACATATGAATGTTTATATGCATACATGCCTGGTTGAATAAAAGCCTTTGTTTCTATCTACCAGATTTCGGAGTTCAGTGACACCCCACCAACTATCAGAGTTATAGTTGTCTGTCTGATGGTGAATATTGTCTTCTCCAGACAGCATGTGTAAAAGAGGGATCAGACGTATCCAGGTAGTTTCATGCACCACAAGCGATTGAAGATGTTCCATAATCTTCAGCAAACGATTTGCCAATGTCCTAAAGGGCACACAGAATAATGCAAACATGTTAACAGTTTTTCATTTGAACAAAGTGACGCAATAAGTTAATAGGTTAATTAACTTATTGGTGGAAGAATTATTTAAATTAAACTTAAATTAAATCTGCTACCTGCTTCAGTCATTCAAAAACATTTAATACTTTAATTAATGCAATCAACATTGTATAAAACTATATATTCGCTCACATGTGTGTTTTATTGCAGAGTTAAATGTAGTACAATGATTAGTTCTGTAAGCAGCTCCAAGTTGGGGGTGACTGAGTGCAGCAGTTTGCTGGTTCCTTAGTTTTTATTTCCCAAACCACTTCACTTTACAAGTGGTTTGGGGAGATAAGAAAAAAACTAGAGAGACCCCCCCCAATCTACTGCACTCAGTTGCCTTCAACTTGGAGCTGCTTGTAGAACAAATCATTTTACAATAGTGTAATAAGAAAATACAAAAGTTGAGCAAAGTTCAAAGCTGGGGAAGAAAACAACATTAAAAACAGGATGGTCACACCTCTTGGCCCTCATCAAATCAGAAAAAGCACACCAGTTGTATAATCATCATAATTCTGCTACTACCCTTGGACTATATTTAGGGCACTTTTGTGTACCCTAACAGCAGAAAATATATATACTTTGGCAAAATAATAGATTTCACAAATTACACATTAACTGTATGGTTTAGTAGTTTAATCTAACTTTGAAAAAAATGCAGACTTTTTAAATCGCATCATCCTAAGCAAATGAAATGTATGCAGTTTGACATTAAGTAGGAGTGCATTTAAAAAATACTGAAGCACCTGAAAAAGTTTTCATCAGTAGAAGATATAGCCTTTCGGAATTCTCCGATTGCATTCGTTCCAGGAAATTTGGCCATAGTTAGCTTGATAACTTCTACATAATCATTTGTATCTCTCTTGAATGGTGAAAAATCTGTGTATTGGAAAGTGCTGGTTGACAAAATTCCAACAAGTGAGGCATAGGTTGAACCAGTCACAAAATCTGATGAGGCAAGCAACACTTTTTGCTTTTTCAGAAATTGCAGTAAATAGCCAGCAGTTAGCTACAAAGATAAACAAGCTAAAACAGGTTAAGTGATGCAAATAGTGTATCATAAATTTTGTAGAACACAGGCCAAATCCGAATTTGAACTAAAAGTTAATTTAATAATTCATCTTTAAAAAGCTTTCAATAACCTATGTTTTTGAGCAAACCAAGGGAGAAGTTTTAGCCTAAAATAGATTTACATGTAAATCTCATTTTTCTGCAAAATGTTTTATTACAGTCAAAAAATAAACATTTACTACTACAATTACTACTGATATTTCTTAGATTGACGGTAGCTTTAAATTAATTCTAGCAAGTATTACAGGTTTCTTTTGTAAATCATTAGGCATTGCGTTTATGTAAAAAGTTTGAAGTTAGCAAAAGTTTATCTAAAAAACTGGCTATAAATTGACAACTTTAATCGGCTGCTTTAATCTGGCTTTAATTCAACAGGTTTGACCACCAGTTTTTGTCAAAACTTATGTGCTTTGAAACCGGAGAAGCATCTATTACGCTGAATGAATAAATAAAATATAAAAGTATTTAAGTTCAAATAGCCTAAATTTAATCTCTATATAAATATAGCACAAAATGATCAACTAATACCAATTTCTCATAATCTAACAATAATAGACTTTTGAACTCGTGGAATAATTTAGTAGTGGAGAATTGCTAAAGGTAGAGAGTTGCCAAAATTAGGGTGCGGATATCCTACTTTTAGCCTACTGGGGCTCATTGATGAATTAGCTCAGTTTCTTACTGTTGAGTAGCCTAATTGTTGGGACTTTACATAAGCTGGGAAAGCTTTTCCCTAAAGCATGATAGCTTTTTACACATCATCTCAGCTATGCCAGCTACATTATCCTTTTTTCAGGTTAATTATAGCTACTACACAAAAGCTAACCTTTTTGACTAGTATAAAAACCCAGCATTTTTCACTTATCCACACTTCCGTCTCACACTTATAACTTACGATATATACTTCTTTTCACATTGCTATTTTCTTTCAGTCTGCGACAATAAATATTTCTATACACATAAAACACAACGCTAATTGCAGGGAATTCAAAAGCACCCTTACTCGACAGTATTTGAGTAATGTATTTGGGGACTAACATGGTCAATGGAGCTTCGAGCCCATTCCTTTTTGGTATGGTCATGATCATTGTAAAGATCCATGAAACCAGTGAAAAGACCATATTGCCTGCTTGAGACAGCACGAATTTGAACACTCAATTCTTTTACAGTAACTCCTCCAGTTACACTATCAATCCAAGCAGGCATCATAGCTCTGTATCCATATGCTAATGCGCTTTCATTAGACTTGTGTGAAGGCCCACTGAATACTTTTTTAAGTGACTTGAAAAACTGGCTAACAACATTCCCAGTTGACTCAGGTTTCAGTTGAATCACTCCATCGTAAATAACACAATTTTGGTTCTCTTTATCTGTAATGGAACAATATAGTTGAAGCATAACATTAATAGGCTGAAGTTCTACTTTGGTTTAATGATATTACCATGACTTAATTATATCATTGACAAAAATTCATATTAGAGTCAGCAGTTTTCAAAATGGCAAAACATGACTTTGTCTAAGGGAGCATTAAATATCAGTAGAAATATCTATAGTCAAATGTATTTTCTATTAACTCATCACCTATATCAAAAACAGTAAATATACAAGCAATGTTTTATAAATTTATACATTAGAGTAATTAGATAGAAGCATTCCAACCGGAATGGACTGGAATTTAACATCACTATGGCAACTTCTACTGCTTACTATCAACAATTAATTTATTTGCAGGAAAAAAAATTTAAAAAAGTGAGTAATCTGCTCTAATACCAGTATTGTAATGATTACAATAATTACATTAGTACAATTATTATAATAATTACAATAATACGCATGTAGGTGCTTTTATAATACTAGCAAAGTACAGGAAATGTTATAGAACTACAATAAAATATCTTTTCTTTTGACAGGCAGCAGAAGTAAAACAAAAACACAATAAATTTAGAACGTTATCAACAACAGTCTACTTTTTTAGAGAAATAGCTCACATTGATGAGTGTTGAATAAAAGCAAAATAATTAATAGAGACAATATCCATCATAATTATAATATATAAGCCATTGGAACCCAGAAAATTTCTATGCAATAGAAAATAGATAGATGAAAGGTAGTTGACCAAGATTCTTAAAAAGTTGTTGCCTAATTATGTAACGCCATGTTTCGTAATTTTGTAAGAGATGTTTCACCATTCATTCTGTGATATCTATTTTTATGTTGCAGCTATCGCCTAAGTTCTTAACAATGATATAGAAGCAAGCATCTTTTTGAAGTTATAAAAACTTGTTGAAATTCAACTCATCAAAAGTTTAAGATCTGAGAGGGAAGGGAGCTGTTACATAAAATCTAAGTATGTTTTATTTAGGAATTTAGGTGAACAACTCCATTTAACTTGATATATCAAATTCTCAAGATTTTAACCCTAGCTGTAATAACTCTACAGTTTAAATATGACCTTCTAAAACCAATGACTTTCTTCACTAAAAAAAGAACATTTTTTTATTTACAAACTTTATATCTTACTTAATTTTAAACCTTTATACCCTAACTATAATCTATTCTATGCTGTCAACATTTGAAGTTAACACTTGCAGTAAGTTTCTAACGGCATTTAATAAAATTGTTGGACCAATTAACTTTAGTAATCTTTGTTTTATGATGACCCAAATTGACCCCAGTGTGCCTCTAGTGTGGTAATAAAAAATATCAACTGATTTCACTTTACCCACTTCATTAAAAGTAAATCCAAATAGCTTATTTGGACAAAAACAAAGATCCTAGCAAGAAAAACTTGACTAAAGTCAAAACTTTTTTTCCATCATTATCATACTGCATAGTGGTCTAAACCAAAATATAAAAACCAATGTATTTGTAAATGTAAAGACAAAAATGACAAAGACTTGACTGAAAAATGAAGGCATGATAGCCAGATAAACAGTGCAGGTTTTAGCCCAAGACTGCTATCAAAAAGCATTAATTGAGTCAGTTGTTACAACAAATATAACAGTAAATTCAGTTATCTCATGACTAAGTGTAAATTCAAACATCGATAAAGACAAATACCTGTTTGAAATGATCATAAGTTCACAGTAAATGTAAAATATTTTTTTAAATGTGTATTACTGCTATACTGCAGTGACTGACTAGGCAACTTTACAAACTTTGCTTCATCTTAAAATTAAATTTTTATAACCTTCAAACTAGCTATAAATTCCAATAGTGAATATACATTCAGTTACGTTACATTTTAAATAAGCTTGAAAGCATTTAGTAATAACTACTATAGTTGATCAGTTATTGTAACCATGTGAATAGGTGTTAGTGAATCTACCTAAAACATCTACTGTTACAAATTAGTGCAATCATATGATCATAACTGAATAGTTGAGATAAAGGACTAAGCATGAACTAATAAAATTGTGACGAATTTTCATAGCTAATGTATATTATTTTTTGAAGCTAAATTATTATTTCAACATTTCCAACACAATCCATCAGGTATCAAATACTATGAGAGAAAGTTGCGAGTAAACTTAGGCCTAGTTAGTATAGTTTTAGGTAACTTGGAACTATAAAATCATTAGAAAACCATGAATGGTGATTTATGCCTTGCCTGAAACACAAAGTATCCTGTTTATAGGGCCTTTCACGTATTTTCTCTCGCCAAGCCATTCATATATCATCTCATTGTTTACATACAAAACGTATTTGTATTGTATGAAGGCATGTGAATCAAGTTCCAAATGCCCAGTCCATATGCCATCACTAAAAATAAAAGTTACATAGTTGGTTTTTTATTTGAAAACAAGGCTTCAAATTATAAAATAAAACTTAATATATTTCAGCAAACAAATATTTTCCAGTGCGCAATATAAACTTGTATAATCACATCACATAAAATTATCATCAAACACTTACCGAAATTCAAGTGCAGCAACGGGCTTTTCCCAATCCCTTTTACTGTGAATTCTTAACTGGGGCTTAGACCCAACTAGTTTCAATGATTTCTCTACTTCTTCTGACAAAACAGCCTTGAAAGTGAACAGCTTGGTTCCTTGATTTGGTTGCCTAAACATTAGCCAATATTTGAATAGACTCAGCCATTAAAAGGTAGGAAGAAGAAACAATAAACATAACATCTTAGTAACATTTTAAAACCTACTCAATCCCTTGCATTACTCTGCCATTAAAATGAATATTGTAAATATAAGTAGCAATTTCTTTTCATAAAAATTATTTTAAAAAATGCATAAATTATACATCACAAAATACAAGACATTTGCAGTAGTTAGATTCAAATGTAAAAATAGGCATTAACTCTGTCTTAGTTATCAATAATAAAATGGTTATGTAAATTTGACGTTTTTAAAAAAAATCATATCAATTGCATTTGTTAGAATAAAAGAAATATAAGCCACTTAGATGGGAGTCTTTTTTCAACCATTCAACAGACACCTACTTTGTATTAGCAGCAGAAGCTGTAGCTCGAGTAGGATTTCTTGTAGAGGGACGAGGTAGCTCTTGAACAGATGTCTACACACATAAAATAGAGCCCTTTATCAGCTCATTATTCAACATAACACGAGTACACAAATTAGAAGTGTTAACGGTTTATACAATAATTATGATTTCTTTCAGCTGTACATAATGTAAATTGTTTTATCAAAAAATATTGTGAACAGTTAATGAGAAAGTTTTTCTGTATTTCAGATAATGTTTTTTATAGCAGGTTTTTAAATATTTTTACATACCTGCTTCAAGTGATTTCTTTCGAACACGGTATTTAGCTTTTTTGACCACTTGTTGAAATCATTTCTCATTCCATTAACAACTTCTATGCCAATTGCAGTTCTTTGGTGTTTGTCAAAATCTTTTTTTCGTTTTCGAAAATCACCCAATGCTTTTATGACAAAAGATTCTTCTTCGTCTTTGAAAGTGACCTTGCCATCTTGTCTTAGCATATCCAACTGTGCGAGACTTTCATCCAATTCCATAAAACTAGACACCACATTTAGTTCGATGTCAGTGAGATCTGTAAATAAAATCAGAGAAAATTCCAGATAACTTAGAAACTCTGTCTGACTTCAAAATTTTAAACACAACAATAGGGAAAGCAACAAAATTATTAGCTTAGAAGCGGATAATTTTATTTACAAGTTAAGCATTTGATTATTCTTTCAATTTGTTATTTAAAATTTTTTATAAGCGTAAAAAATTAATGCTATGTATTTGATTATTAATTTTAAAATTTCAACAGGCAAAACTAACAACATTATTTAAAAACAGATTTAAAGTGAGATTTGAAAGACTATAAAAGGCAATTCAACAACCAACAAACATGAAGGTCAATTAAATCTGAAACAATAAAACATACTTTGTGGCTATCAAGTGGTAGTGCAAACAGCATAGTAGAAATACATTTAATGCCAACTATGTTTCATGTACAGAACTCATTCTACACAATCCATCAAGGCTAGATTTCCACTTCAATGATACTTCTGGTTATAATTAATCATAAAAACAACAGCTAAATTACTTTAGAAAAACAGGTCAAATTCGCTAGTACTGTTAGTAATATGGTTATATTTTATCAAAAAACCTTAATGGTTAGGTATAAACAACAATTGAAAGCATATAAGGTGTGAACACACAAGCAACCAAAACATTAAAGCTAATGATTAGGCCTTGGCAAATCCGATTACAATTTATTCTTGCCGAATCTTATGAATCAGATTGATTTAGTACCATTGGCAAAGTCTTGGGAAGTATCCATAGGTGTATCCCTTACTTTACTTCTGGTATAATTTGCAACTGGACCTATAATAAAAGCAAAAACACATACAATAGTGGTATAATGTATAACAATTTATTCAATAATTTAATTATGCTCTAATGAATGCATCAAATTTACATTTACTAAAAAAACATTCGAAACTACAGAAAATATGTTTACAATGCTATCATTACCTTTCCTAATTATTTGTTTGTATTCAAAAATCTAAAACTACTACATAAATAAGAGTAACAATTGCATCACTTTAAAATAGTCAGTATGCTGTGGCAGGCTAAATAATAAGTGAATTTTTTCGTATTTAGCACTTTATAGTAACTACAACTGCATATTTAACCATCCAATATTGAAAAACATAATAAACTACACATGCATTTTATTCCTTATTATTAAGGCCTGTATCTATAGCCTGTACTTTCACAATCTTCTTTTTACTGGGGGTTTAATTGCAATGCAAAGTTTTAGCAGCAAATGATCCTAAAAGAATATCAATTTGCTTAGCAATTAAAACTGTAAACATCAAATCAACAAGAAAATAAAAATATACAATAGAAATCTTTGCAACTGCTACTAAAAGACAGCATAGGCATACCTTGAGGATCACTTTTTAAACCAAAGACAGGTTTTGTTTCTGTAGAAGAAGCATCTTCTTTTGTGGTAGTTGCAGAGGGGGTTTCCTTCCCTGTGGTAGAGGCAGAGAGAGCTTTCTCCCCTGTGGTAGTTGAAGAGGGAGCTTCCTTCCCTGTGGTAGTTGAAGAGGGAGCTTCCTTCCCTGTGGTACTTGCTCTTTTTCCTGTGACGTCTGTAGATGGTGAGTATTGTTCTGTAAGGTTTGTAAGAGAAGCTTTTTTCTCTGTAAAGCCTGCAGAGGGTGAATCTTTTTCAGAGGTGAGTGTAGAAAGTGCACCTTGCTGAGTAGAGGTTAAAGAGGGTGCTTCCTTTTCTGTGGTAGATTTGGCAATATTATGCCTGATGTCAGAACTGTAAACACCAGGTTTTGATAGGACAGTATTAACTGCACCTGCAGTAGAAGTAGATTCAGCTGAATGCCACGCATCAGGAGCATCATGAAACTCTTCACCGTCTGAACTAGTTGAAGTCTTCCTTCCAACTTTGCATGAGCCTGAAGTTGTTTTTATTTCCGACTGATCTTCATCTGAAGAGAGGACGTTGTCAGTCTTGCTGCTGGGTGTGGCAAGAGCTGATGGCAAGTTTGATGTTTGTTCAACTGAACTGGTTTGGTCTAAATTACTTTGACTTACTAAAGTTTCCTCTGGTTTCCTTTCGTTGAAGGGGATCTTGTCTGATTTATTGACAATCTGAACATTATTAGCCTCAGCATTGCTGGTGGAGTTCTCTGGTTTACCAAGGCTTGGAATGCTTTTATCAGACTGTTTTTCACTGTAGGTAGTCTCTTTAAGCTCCCTGGCATCTTTGTATGGTACGTCTGCATTGTTTTGGATGATGTCAGCTGTTAGAGGTTGTTTTTTATTTGGATTTGTCAGCCCTTGGTTTGTTTCCACTGATTTGATTGGTGCATCTCCAGCTACAACAACATTATATTTAGCTAGGTAATAAAAGAGTATACAACTTGTGTTATACAATTATGAACTTTTATGTAATAGTTAAACTTCATAGTTGACTGCAAACCAACAAGTGCACATGCTTTAAAAACCAATAGCTTTGTGATACCCATGTTTATTTAAATGCCTTTAGTTGCTTGAATTTGCATTAACTCCGAAAATAAACTAAACTGTTCTTTAAAGTATTCAACTGTAGATCTGTTATAGTCATTTGAACAAATATACTAACTTATTGTCTTTGAGCAATAAATTGGAACAATTGACATAATATAATGAATTTAATGCAAAAACAACACTACCTTGCATTCACTAGACTATGCATAAAGAAAAGTTGCCCACAGTCACTAACTCAGATATTGCAAGCTGTGTCTTATGTCGCAAAAATCCAATTCAAGAAAGGTGAATTTACAAGAGAAGTATATAATTAAAACCACATAGTTGTAATTGTTCAATAATGATCTTATTCCTATAACATAATATCAATAAATAATTGATTAGTATGTTGTCTGCCAGTATTGTGTACATTGTGCATTATTCAATTAGTACCACACATCATTGATAGACTAGCCGCTAGGACAAGTGAGGACCTCACATCATTGTAGTCACTTCTGCTTACGTATGACTACTTACTCACTGCTCAGTTGACATCTAGTGCTGTAGACACCAACTAACCCTTTACTATATACTATAAATAACATACTACATGACATGATAAGAATACAAGCTAATGTGGAGATAAATTACAAATACATACAAAAATTAAAAAACTGTCTGACTTTAGGGTCATTATAGCTAACTAAAAGGTAACCTTGACCTGTTGCCTAACAGGCATATACACTTTCAATAATAAACGAACTGGTATGCTTGCCAGGAAATGCTTACCTGAAGAATCTCTCTTTGATTCAGTTACAGATGGTGCAACACTAGTAGCTGTAGACTTCTGCCTGCTCAATGAAAACATATTCTAACATTTATTTTTAAATGGACACTAAATGCTATACCGGATAAATTTTATTTTTATTAAGCATGAACTGTGAATAAACTGAAAAAATTGAATGGTTGCTAGATAGAGCGGTTTCTATAATTAACATCTGCTGTGAATCATTTAAAGAGACAATTGTGAAAATGTGAACTTAACTTAACCTAATTAGAAATATATTGCATAAATAATCATATTTCTTCTCCAAAGTAAACTTTTTTTGCAACCCTTCAAACTTGTTTGAAATTTCAGTTACTTACTCAAAGCAAAATTGATTAAAGGAAGTTGTGAAGCTATGAGCAGGCCTGTTATTAAAATGTGACATTTAACTCAAAAGAGAAAATATTTCAGTAAATGCAGCATAAAATACAGCTATAGATATTATTACTATTATTATATTATTATAGAATTATTACTGATATATATCGCGCTTCCACTCTCAACGGTTGTGTTGATATCAAGTCTAAACTGTTCAGAATATTGTTTAGATTTTAGTGTGTTTAAGCCTTGTAAGACGTTGATATTTGTAAAGAATCTACAGACTTACGAACACTGAATATACTTACACTTCACACTTATCGGTTTCAAGAGAGCCATCAGTGGTGGTAAGAACAGTGCCAGGGACTTTAGAACTAGACAGGACTTTGACGGTTTTACTTGCACCTTCTACAAAACAGATGGAATGAAAGTCAATATTAAACAATATGACAATATATAATAGCAATAATCATACACATACACAGGTCAATTAAATATAAATAGTAAGAGTAAATCACGCTACCTGGTGAGAATTTGTAGCTACACTCGCTGCAAAACTTCCCCAAAGCTCCAGTTTTACTGTTAACTGTCCGTTCAGTACTACACTCTGGACAAAACAGCTCTGGCTTCGGGCTGGCTATCTCTATTGATTCACCACATTCTGAACAGAACTTAGGGGGCTTTCCATTCCTTGTCTCCAAAACTTCATTGCAATGTGGACAGGAAAAAGAGGCATCAGCCTCCATCATTCCTTTAACCAAAAGCAAGTTATGGATTAAAATATTACTAAAAGTTTTTTTCAGAAATTGGGGAAGCTCATGAACTCAAAAATAAAGTACTTCTATTCCAATTACAAAATTTACAGTAAAATAAATGTTCATAGCCAATAGAAGCTTTATTATAAAGATGGCTTCACATTTAGGTTATGTGATTTTCACCAGCAAGTTGAAAATAATAGTAAATTCCGTTATTGTAGTATGACTTAAAAAAAGTTTTGATACAAAAGTTTACAATTACATTCAAACCTAGCTTGCAGCCTAGTTCCATAGCATAGTTGTTCCCATATTATATACTCATTACATCAATTAGTATTGTGTCAACCATTCTCAAGCAAACTGCTTACTAATCAATTAGTATTACATGTATTTACTCATTCCTATGTTTTACTTACTGCTCAGTTTTCACCTGGTGCTCTATCATTACAGTAATAACATGCAAACTAAGTATACATTATATTATTATTTACCATGCAACACAAAACATAACAAATTTACAGTAACCTAACATTTAGAATCGGAATCACTTTTAATACCAACTACTATACTAGAAAATATATTACATAGATTGTGATGACTAGGAAGAAACAATGCTGACATTTGTTCACTATTTAAAAGAATCATACTATTTATCAAGATCTGATAGAGATAGTGGCCCCCACTATGTAGAACAGATCTTCATTAAAAGAGGTGCATAGCTGAGGCTGCACGGCAAGATCCAAGCTAGGAAATGCAGATAAAACCACGCATGGCAATATGAGTTAGAAGAGTGTCAAAATTTCCTTCTACTCCTTACTTATACAGGGCAGCGTACCATAAATGTGCTAAGTTAATATAAAAACGGCAGATTCACTGGGTCATGTATGGATATTAGTAGGACCAGGTGTCCGCCACCTTGTGAAGAACATTACGTTTACAGTAGTGGGCAAAAACTGTTAAGACAAACAACTGATACTAAATTTAACAGTCATTTATTAACATTCAGCACTCTTACTAATACTGCCAAAACTTCAATACTTACAAGATAATAACATAAAATCACAACTCAGTCCAGCTATATATAATATCTGAGGGCATTCACTAACTGACCGAAAAAAAATGGTACTGATTAGGTTGATAAATATGAATACCTGAAAAGGTAGAGAGGCTGCAGACAGCAAAATATGGCGACACGTAAGGACTTTGAGCCTATACAGCTAAAAAATTGATCTTTTTCATGACAAACATAAAACACCTCTGTTCAACGTTCATCTTGTTGACATAAACCTGGGCTACTATCTAGCTAATTTCCCACAACTAAGTAGTAGTAACCCAGTTTGGAACAAGTGAAAGAGTTACCAGGAAGTTAGAGACTGACGGCAGCCAAACCTGTGAAATCCATTTCCCACAAGGTCAAAAAAGTGATCTTTGGTATTTGGAAGCATATTTGTAGACTAAAATATGCCAAGTGCCTATTACTAAAGAACATGCAACAAAATGAAACATAGATGATTAGAGTCCAAGGTCCTCAACAAAAATAAGCGTGAAGTGAGAAAATAATACCCTCCCATCATTGATATCAACTTTGATAACTAGTAAGTGTTACTTCAGCACTTTTAGTAAACAAACTTGAGGATTATGAGAATGCATGAATACCTCTACTGAGTGTCTGAAATACAGTTCCATAGAGAGACTTCTTGGATGACCAACCAACACCATGTTACTCTAATACAAGTTTGATCAGCAAACAACATCGAGCGAAGATCGTTGAAAGTTAGAAAAAAACAGGAGATATAACAGAGCTGCAAAGAGGCAGCACAAGAACTGCTTCCACTTGAACATGGACAGCCAGTTTTGGTTTGAAACTTTACTTAATATGAACGCAAGTGACGAGAAGCTGATGCTAAATGGTCGTTAAGTCGCTGATGATAGGACTAGGAGATTTCCCATTGTAACAGCTGATTGATTGATTAGGATTAGGGCTCATCTTACATTAGCAACACTAAATTTTAACAGACATCTTTAAAGCATATTCAACAGCGTACTTGACTATTTTACTACCATTAGAACATATTATAATTACAATATATTAGTCTATTCAAGTTATCTCAAGGCGGCCATAAAACACATACCCTAACAATGTACCCTTTGCTTATCTACAGCTCTCAAACACAATTATGTTTACCATAATGATAATAACAATCCATTATCATTATAAACATCAATATAATGATAACTGATACATTAAATTTAATGCATAATCATAATGATAGACAGTGACACTATCTGACTATCACTATGACTAACTCAAACTGAGTAGGTGTAACATGGATACACTCATTCTCACAGTAAATTCATTATTTTATATTTATATTACAACGTGTAAGTTAACCATACTCACACCAACAATGAAAGTCATACGATAAAAAGTGAAATAGTAGCACTAAGTCTAACAGCAAGTGCAACTGTCATTAAAAGCTGACTCTGGCTGACACTGACAGTAAGTGTAACTGTAAGAGTAACACTGACTGTAAGGGTGACGGCCATACCTGATGATTGCTGTCAGTGGTTAACCCGTTAGGTTTTCCGCCGATGTCACCAAGTACGAGTAGTTTAGGTTGTTGAAGCTATAACAAAAATTTTGAGCAAACCGAACATTATTACTTTCAACGCATTATGGCGAACGAACTCTCCATGACGATTTTTCAAAGCTGAAAGTTAAGCTCAGTGCAGACCAAGTATGGCCTACGCAATCTTTAGTTTAGCTAAAATTCCAACTTGGGGGAATTCCCTTTGCTGGACAACCTTAGCTTTGGTCCGGTACAGCCGTGCAACCAGTATGACGCTCTCGTCCACTGACTAGTATTACAAATATAACTTGTATCACAGGCTATATGAAGTTGAAACATTTCTTTTTATGCGTTATTGCTCAAAGTTGTCTCTTCTCCGTACTTCTTCAATGAGAGAATTAACCAGAACTAGGCCGACTTGATGTTTCTTATGACATTATTACGATAACTCCCGTTTTTAAAACGTATAATATTTTCCCTCTTGTGTAAGATAACCCCTCGACTTATATTTATATCCCAACAGCAATATGAAATTATGAATATAAATATTTATTATTTAACTTTTGCAATAAATATAAATAATAGCAATCAAAGGTTGATATTTGTTATCATTATTAATATTATCGATAATAATAATAGTTATAGTAATAATTATTTCATATAATATTTAGTAAAAGTAAAAAACTATGTCGAATCATAATTTAAATTATAATAAATAATTATAATAATATTATAATTATTAATATTACTATTAGTGATAGAATTAAATAACAATAATATTTTAATTGATATTCATTTTGAATTTAATATTCAATTTCATATATTCATATTAATATTCTAGTTCATATTGAATTTGATATTTTAATTCAAACAATCATATTCCTATTGAAATAATTATAATATTAATTTATATTCATATCAGACTCAGTATGATTATGAGTACCACTATCACTATGAGTATGACTATGAGTATAAGTGTAACACTTACTACTTAGAAACACTATCACTATGACCAACAGTAACTGTAATTATTTTAATTAGGTAATATTAAAATTTTATGTATTCATATTGTATAGATTATGATAATTTATTAATAAATTAAATGATTAGGAAATAAATTTAATGTTATTATTACTAGCCATCAGTCTCAGATTCAGATTGAGCTTAACTTTCAGTATCAGTACCGATGCGAGTATCACTGTGACTGTGAGTGTAAATGTGGCTGTCACCATGACTATTGACTATTGCTATTAGTATTAGTATTACTATTACTATTAGTATTAGTATTAGATTTACATTTACTTTATTATTAGCATTAGTCTTAGACTTACCCTTAGTGTTGCTATTGCTATTATTATTGGTTGTATCACAGCTTTTAGCTGGTGTAACCTTCTACCATCGGCCTAGTTCCACTAGGCTGGGATGGATAGAACTTTCCTCAAGATGTGAGCTGATCCTAGTAAGGCTGTCTGCTATTATTATTATTATTATTATTATTGGTTGTATCACAGCTTTTAGCTGGTGTAACCTTCTACCATCGGCCTAGCTCCACTAGGCTGGGATGGATAGAACTTTCCTCAAGATGTGAGCTGATCCTAGTAAGGCTGTCTGCTATTATTATTATTATTATTATTGGTTGTATCACAGCTTTTAGCTGGTGTAACCTTCTACCATCGGCCTAGTTCCACTAGGCTGGGATGGATAGAACTTTCCTCAAGATGTGAGCTGATCCTAGTAAGGCTGTCTGCTGAATCAGTAGGTATTTGTTTTCAGCTACTCCAAGTAGTGCCATCCAGTCTACAGTCTTGAGTGAAGCTCCAAGGGCTCCAATTACAATGGGGATGACTTTTGTTGATATTTTCCAAAGGCGGGTTAACTCTAGTGCTAAATCCTGATATTTTTCTATCTTCTCTGATTCTTTTTCTTTTACTCTGTAATCACCAGGAACTGCGATATCGATGATTGTTGTTTCAGCATTACGCTTGTCAACTACTACTATATCAGGCCTCCTAGCTTCGATGACTCTGTCGGTGTGTATGTTGAAGTCCCACAATATTTTTACATTGTCATTCTCCAGTACTGATTCTGCTCGGTGGTCGTACCAATTTTTGCTTCTCTGAAATCCATGAAGTTCACACAACTCCCAGTGAATTATCGATGCCACATGATCGTGTCTTTTCTTATATTCTCCTTGTGCTAACTTTTCACATTCACTCAGTATATGCACCACAGTCTCGTCCCTTGCATTACACATCCGACACTTCTTGCTACCTTGTTCTTTCATTATAGCTACTTTATGATTTCTAGTAGGGAGTGCTTGATCTTGCGCAGCTAACAGCAGCCCTTCTGTTTCCTTTTTCAGCCAACCAGATTTCAACCATTTCCATGAGCACGTCTTCATGTCCTCCACCTTTCTGATGTACTGACCATGTAGATCCTTTTCTTTCCACCCATCAGTTCTTTCTACCGATTTATCGTTCTTGATTTCTATTGCTGTTTTGTCCTTTAGGAAGGTATTCAGAGTGGTGTCTCCATCAGTGCATGTCCTCTTTATGTAATCTGACATGCTGCATTCTTCAATCCTTACACATTCTTCAATTGACACCATCCCTCTTCCACCTTCCCTTCTGCTAACATACAGCCTGTCTACATCTGCTCTTGGATGGAGGGCACGATTTATTGTCATAAGCTTCCTTGTCTTTCTGTCCATGTCTTTTAGTTCATCAACAGTCCAGTCAAGTATTCCAGCTGTGTAACGCACTGCTGCTACTGCCCAAGTGTTTATTGCTTTGATCGTATTCCCTCCATTCAGTTTTGATTCCAGAACTTTTCTTATTCGCCTATAGTACTCCTTCCTGATTTTATCTTTCATTTCATCCATTTTTATTCTATCAGTCTCAAGAACTCCTAGATGCTTATACGGCTCCTCATTCAGGTCTTTGATTACCTGTTCATCGGGCATAGTGATTCCTGTGTCTTCAATTTTCTTTCCTCTTTTCATAACCAGTGTGGCACATTTTTGTAACCCAAATTTCATTTCTACATCTCTTGTGAAGATCCTGGCAGTGTTCACCAAAGCTTCCAGTTCTGGCTTCGATTTCCCATATAGCTTCAAGTCATCCATATATAGAAGATGGTTTATTTTTCTGCCCTGTCGAAATTTGTATCCTTGAGCCGCTTCTCTCATTAAAATTGATAGAGGGATAAGAGCAGTCACAAAGAGGAGTGGAGATAGAGAGTCTCCTTGGAAAATTCCTCGCTTGATGTCTATTCCTCCAATCTTTTCTCCAAGATACTCCAGTTGTGTTATTATTATTATTATTATTATATTATTAGTATTAAAAATAAAAGCCTATGGTTTGGAAGCAAACCTAAAAGGAAAAACTCATAATGATAATAATTCTTATAATAATAATAATAATAATAATATAGCTTTAACTGCATAATGAATGAATGAAGACATAGAGCACTTGGAAACACTCAATGTTATAGAAGTGCCTCATTTATTTTACAGTGTATACTACAGGTTAAGTGGTAATTGTGTTGATTTTTATATGGTCTCTGTGGTGCCTCTAATGGTTCTTGGTAAGATACTAACAGGGTATACTTGTGAGTTTGCATATATAGATGTTAGCTCACCGCGAGCAGCAGACCTAGTGGTTATTACCATATTTTGGCAATCTCGTGCAATTTCATCATATGCTATTGCCATATTAAGTGTTCTTCTCCCTGCAAAGTTTTCATAAAAAGATTTAGTCGGTGAGTCTTCCACCTCTGTTTGAGAGGCTGAAGGCCAAGCTGAGAGCATGCCTCAGTGACACTTTCTCGTCCCTTTAATCCAGTAATAAACTTAACCGCCCTTTGCTGTAGCATTTCCAGAACTAGTGTTGCATTCCACACGATATGAGATGGCACAAACCAGTGTCAGCAAGTAGCTTACCTTCCCTCGGGACCTCATGTAGGATGAGTTTAATTGCTCCCAGAATTATTGAGGCTTTATCATTTTTAAGTGTAATATGCTAATAATAATGAGGTTTGACTGCATTACAACCTCCAGGTATGTTGTTGTGTCTACCCAATCCATTTCTACCTCTCCTAGCTTGTGCAGAGGTCTGTAATTTTGATTGCCGAAAGCTATGATTTTGCATTTACCTTCGTTAAAAGGCATTTTCCAATCAACTGACCATTTGTGTACCGCATTGATGTTGTCCTGAAATCTCACAGCATCTTTCTTTGTGGCAACAGCTTAGTACAGAGGGGTATCATCAGCATAAACGCTTACACTGCAGTTTAATTTTAGTGGAAGATCATTAATGTATAGCAAAAATAGTTTTGTACCTAGGACTGAACCTTGTTGAACCCCAGAGGTCACTTCTAACTCCGAGGAAAATGTTCCTTCAATAACTACTTTTTGTTTTCTATATGTCAAAAAATCTTGAATCCATTTTACTAGTTGTGGGTGTATTTCTGGTATTAGTTTCAGTTTTTACATTAGTAAAGCATGAGACACCTTGTCAAAAGCCTTCCTAAAATCAAGTACCGCAGCGTGTGTTGTTTTCATTGTTTCCTTAGTTTTTGCTAGCTCATGGTATATGGCACAGAGTTGTGTTTCACAAGACATGCCTTTTCTGAATCCATGTTGTCTGTTGTAGAGAAGTTAATTTAATTTTAAAAGATTTTAGATAGATGGCCTTTATACCACCACCACCACCACCTCCCCCACCAATGCCAGAATTCTTAACATTGTCCAGAGAGAAAAGTTCTAAGAAATTGACATCGTTTGATTTATTAGGTGCATCTCAACTGATTGATGCTATTAATAATCATGATATTGCATTGTTAAAGGTGAGTTTAGGACTCAACTTTATTTTTAAACATTTCTATCAAACACCAATGACCTAACTGCAGCCTGTCATTGGTAATAATGATTGCTTAATTGAATCAGTTTTGTGTTATAAATTTTCAGATTTTAAATACAGTTCTTCGAAATTCCGTCAGCTTCTGGATTCAATTTGATCGCAATTAGTGTTTTGTTTGCCAAATAGAAACAATTATACTTTTAAATGTGCAACTAAATTTTTCATTGAATATATATTTTTAAAAATGGTAATTTTGCAATCATTTTGTTTCTGTTTGTTTTTTATTTCTATTTGCTTAATTGTTTACAGGAGCTACTTGAAGCTGGGGAGAATATAAATCAGCAAACCATGTTTGGTACTCCACTGAGTGTAGCTGTAAGGAATAACAGTATAGACATAGTGAAGATATTGGTATCTGATAGTAAATGTGATGTGAACTGTAGGTATGCTTTTATTCGTTGTAGTTTAAAATATTTAATATCTGCTCATTTTGCATGTTGTTGATTTGAAAACAACATATTTTTGATCATCCTATACATTGAATAAGTTGAGAAGACGTTACTGCTGGAAAAATCGAGCATTTAAAGGTGTATTTTACAAATTATTTGTTAGGCATCTAGCTTTGTCAAAGAAACAAATTTTCTAGCACAATGACTATAAGCATTTATTTTTTATCTTTAATTAATACATAGAGTTAGGTTTAAACTTTAGATTTTGCATGCTCTATCAGTGCATTATGTGCTAGTAACTAGACTTTGACAGTTCTAAAACCTGTTAGTTGCTGCTACATGTATTTGTGACATATAACTTCTTATCTGTTTAAAATGTTTGATCCTAATCTGTCCAGGGATTATGATGATGAGATGCCGTTGAGTTTAGCTCTACGCAAGTGCTCCACTGCAGATATCAGTCTCCTTCTTTTATCTAAAGGAGCCAAAGTAGACTGTCTAAATTCCGTCACCGGATTCTCCCTTCTTGCTACAGCCATTGAGCATCAACAACAAGAAGTAAAGTTTTTGTTATATGCTTGTTTTGCAGAATGTAGATTGTATGATTTGTACAGTGTTTTAAGAGTAGTTGAATGTTTTCTACAACCTAGCATATCATTAGTAAGCTCGAGATTGACTACATCTACTCCATTAAAATTCTGTGCATCAGAAAATACACTCTGTCTGATAATGCCTCGTTTAAGCACATTGTCTAAGAAAAATTATGATTTTTTAGACATTCCGTTTTTTTCGCGTTATAGAATGTATTCTCACAGTTTGTAATACAGTTTTGTAAACATTGTGTTGCTTAGAATCAGCAAGCCAGCTTGTTTGTCTTGGTTTCATAAAACTAACTAAACTGACCAGTTTTGTAGCATTTTTTTTAATCAGTGGTAAATTTTAAGAAGTTTTAATCATTTTGATAACTATAAATTTATAATGCTATTCCAATATGATCAATGCGAAAACTCTAAAACATGCATCCATGTGTTGTCCCAGCAGCTAATTCAGTAAAATTAAAATGAAAAACTTATTAGCTAGTTGTTAAAACTGTACCTGATCAATGTGAGAACTCTTTGCTTTCCAATATAGGTAGTAGATGCCATGATTGCTGAAGGTTGTAATGTTAACATTAAGGACCGTAATAACATTACCCCTCTCGCCCACGCTTGTCTTTTACCAAGGCCTAAGGCATCAAGTGAAAGTGAAGATGAAGTTACAGAACATTTACAAGTAAAGCGGAGTTTGATAACAACACTCTTTGAAGCTGGTGCTGATGTATGTTGTAATGATAGTTTTGTAAACTGTATAAATTCTAATTTGAACTATCGGAACTAGCAACAGTTGTCTTCTCGAGAAGAAAACTTGTTTAGATATTCTCATATATTCTATCTTTGTGAACTTGTCTATTTTTACACATACATACATGTAATTTTCACAACAAGATTTTTGGTCTATAACATTTTTGTTGAAATATATTTTGTAAGTGAATAGACTCTGGTTAAATTTTAACTGGAAACAAAATTTTGTTATTGCTGGTTTTTTCTGTTTCAGATGCAAGTTTTAGTGTCACATGAGTCAAGTGTGTATAAATTCAATCATCTTGGAATAAGGAATGTTGTGTAATCTTGCAGGTAAACTGCTGCCTTGGTCCTCCATTCAATGGATGCCTCCTCCATATGCTCATCTTACAGAAGAGCACTGATTCAATCTCTCTATTGTTAGAGTTTAATAAAAGCTCCCAGCTACTTAATAATACTGTAGATATCGACATCGTAAATTCTATCGAGAAAAATACTCCATTACACTATGCTGTTGCTACAGGGAATGCAGCTATCGTTCAGGTGAGTTTAATTTCTGGTTCATTCCTTGTCGCTCAGCTGATGCTTTGTATCACTCACCTTGTATCACTCACCTTGTATCACTCACCTTGTATCCCTCACCTTGCATCACTCACCTTGCATCACTCACCTTGTATCACTCACCTTGTATCACTCACCTTGTATCACTCACCTTGTATCACTCACCTTGTATCCCTCACCTTCCAGTCACTCACCTTCCAGTCACTCACCTTCCAATCACTACATAATTCATCACAGATCCTGTGATTGCTCTTAATGTGGATTGGATGTAACAGTAGTAATGCTCTAAATATTTTCATGAACTCAACTGTGTGATTTTTTTAAATCTTTGTCGCAGAATAAATGTTTTATAAATTATTACCCAATATTATTACTATAGCTTATATTAGATATATTATTGTTGCACATCTTATTACCTCATCTTACTAGGTCCTTTGCCACATGCTACATAACATATATGACAAAGGACCTAGCAACATTTGTAGAATATATAGCTATACACTTGTAGTTGCTAACAGACCATGGTGCTAAGCTGAATGAGCCCAATGTGTTCTGTGATACACCTCTATCAAAAGCTCTCAAAGACCATCTCTACGACCAGTCCGCCATAATAAAGATTCTGCTTGCAGCTGGAGCTGACGTCAACTTTGAGGATAGCCGACGATCTAGCAGACGTAAAGGACCATGTCGGCCTCTCTTTGCTGCTATAGAGAATGGTAGGCTACAACTTGAAACATCAGAGATGTACTTGTGGATGCTGTATTCATTCAATTTTTAGTGACATTCTTATAGCAACGCCCAGTCATATTTATTCAGTTTCTGCATTCTCTTCAAATAAATTATGATTTGTGTGTTGTACATATTTCATCTTTTATCCTGAAGCAGTAATGTCGGTAGCTCATGTATTTCTCTTGAAGTTTATAACTCTGCAAATAAATACGGGTTTTTCAAACTACTTTTACTCCAAAAGCACTTGACTTCATGTGCTGTAACTCATTGCTATGTTGCTATCATCATCACGTCTAGATAGTGTGGTATACATACTCTAAGTATGGAATAAATGCTGACCCATTAGCTATAGCTGATGCATTGACAGCATGCACTTAATATTTCAGTTTTAGAATATTAATTCTTATCCAAAAGACTTTCTTACAACATCAATGAATAATAGAGTCCGGCCAGTGTATTATAATTTATAAGTTATTTACCATTGTTACTTTGTCACATTTTCCTTTTAATAACTATTGCTTTGTACTCTGTAGTTGCTGTTCACATGTAATATTTGCTCTACTGTACACTCACACTACGCTGTGTTTTGTGTAGGTGACAGATCTACAGTTGATCTTCTGCTTAGCTATGGAGTCGATCTATCTCTGTGTGATTTTGAGGGACGGTGCGTGGTCATGCCTTGTTTAGCCAACGGTCTATCTATTGGTCTTCTTCATTATATCATAGACAAGATGGATGAACTCAACGTTGGTTATGATATCAGCTCCTATGACTATCTAGAAGCAGCTTTCCATTGGTCCGGGTAATTTATTGATTTAATACTTGCATGATAAATTTACTTTAGTGTAATCAATATATTTGAAAGAACTCTTGTGGGTTTATAGTCGCCATTTTTGTGAGAAAATCTGATGAAAAGGTTTTTTAAATGAACTAAGGACTTGTACACTATTGTGGCACAAGAGCAATTATGAATGAATGCTCTTCCTAACATCACCAATTACCTTTGCCGGAGATCGAACCCCTGACTTTGTGTTTACTAAGCCAGCGCTCTGACCCCTAGACAACATATTGTTAAATATTTCTATTTTGGTAGCATTTTTACACCCTAAGCTATTCCATTACCTATCTCAGGAAAAATAATGAAACTGTATCAATTTGTTATAAGTTTGTCTGTTCTCTATTACACAGACATCTTCAGTACTTGATTGACAAAGGTTTAGACATCAATGCTGTTGGGCCCAAAGGGCATCATGTCATACACACTAACTTGGTGAAATGGTATCCAGCAAGTTTACGGATTTTGCTGGAGAACGGCCTTGACCCAGACCTGCTCTTTGTTGCCGGAGATACGATGTTGTCTGCCAGTGCTGGTCTGCAGTCGTACTGGCCTGCGATACAGCTCATGGTGCAGTTTGGTGCTGACCTCAATAGAGTGTAAGTTCCGGCTGTCGCTGTAGCTCTTTCTCTATCTTCTGCAGACTCTTTTTCAACATGCTCTGGTCATGCGTGATTATCATACCAAACTTATAAAAGCTGTTGAACAAAAAATATGTGAACAATTTTATCTGTTTCATTGCATTAAGTTGTCTTATATATGATATATCAAACTGTAATTCAATCATGTCATAGTTATTTTAATAATAGTCAGGAATGTTATGTTTTATTACTTCCTAGCATTAATTTCAGCTTTATATGCCCGTGCAATACAACCGTATAGTGTATACTGTATACTGCACTGTTTATTATAATACAATCATATAATTCATACTATGCTGTGTATTATAATATAATCGTATAATTCATACTATGCTGTGTATTATAATGCAATCATATAATTCATACTATGCTGTGTTGTAGTTTCACAAAAGGAGATGAAGAAGAGAGGCTAACTCCTTTACAAAGAGCGTTCGTTGTGGAATATGAAGAGAAACAGTGTAATGCTCCCTCACAGTTCCGTTACTTTATTAACTGCGGAGCCGTGCTGACTCAGCATCTATCTTTATGGCGAGACAAGTTTGTGGCTGACAGGTGAGCTGTCACTATCAGTAGGATTTCAATGTGTACTTTTTGAAATGGCTGTAACATTTCTAGTTTCTTTCATGTAAAGAGAACTTAAGAACATACTCAAGTTAGTAGCAATAATAATGTATATGCATGGTAATACGTAGTAAATTAACATTCAAGTGATATTCTGACAATAAAGCCTCTCAATGAACTAATCGTTACACATTAACTGCAGCTAGAGGGCAATTCTAATTTCATATGTTTAAGTAAAGTGTATTGTATGACCATGTGTATTTTACAATTGGCATCGGTAGTGTGTCTATATCTCCTGTTATGTGTGTATATGCTATGATATCCTGTTATGTGTGTCTATATCTCCTGCTATGTGTATATGCTAGGATCATAATAGAAACCTCAGAAGATGATGAAATTGACTCCAGTTCTAGTCAATCAAGCTCAGGAGATGGTCCTGCTGACGCTGACACAGAATTGGCAGTTTATAGAAATCTTCTTCTCAGAGATTTAGAAGCGTTATTCTCTCCTCTTCCTCTTAGCATGATTTGTAGAAATGTTATTCGTAGTTGTCTGCTCAGATGTAGTCCTCGCGGCCAAATTCTCAAGTCTATACAATCACTTCACCTGCCTTCATCTACTAAAGCCTTTCTCTCTTACATCAATGTGCCTACTGGACACATCCTTAGGTAGCCTAAACCTTTCTCTAATACTGGTTTGATGTTGAAGTGGCTTCTTTATAAAAAAAATCTGCTTGAGTTTTTGTTTTTGAATGTTTGACTTTTGTAATTTCTATGGATTGTAGAGAAGTGTGAAGCAGCAAATTTCCTCAAAATGATGTAATATTTTAGGATTACTTTGTAATGGTTATGAATTGACTTGTAAAAGGCTGTGAAAATCATATGTGTTAGTTCAATGAAATCTCTCACAACGCATTATTTTTAAAGCAGCTGTTTTAATTACTTTAACCATTTTCACTATGCTTACTATTTATTACATGTTTGAATCTGATTAATTCTAAATTGTTTTTAAATCTACCTAAAATTATTGATAATCGTTTCTGGTGCTTCAGTTTGTCTCAAATGTTTTTATATACTAAACATGTTTTTTAGTAAATAAAAATTATATTTGTTAAACCTGTGATAATGTTAAGACAAACACAAGTCTTGCTATCAGCATCATTGTTACCCTTTTTTGGCCCATAATCTTATTTTAAATATGTGTGGTTTGCCTTATGATATTGCCTTGTTACTCATTTTTTGTAACAAAGGAGATATTTTAAAGCAGGGGCGCCCAATGTTGTTTTGTGCAGTGCAATTCTAGACACTTGATAGTTTTGCATGGCTTTTTGCTTCTTTAAAAATCTACTGGTTGTTTTGCCAACAGTCTCACCAAAAAGCTAAGTTAGGAACGGAAAATCTTGTAGGCGGTGGTTATTCACATTGACATCAATTTTTGAATGTATCCGTAGGTTGCCTATAGAAATAGGTTTAAACTTGTGTGTGGAATTGTTTGCCATTGGCTACTGCTGAGAAATTTCTAAGTCCTATATCCTTTAGCTGGTCGCCCCTGCTTTAGACATTTCAGTTCTGTTGAAGAACTTGGTGCTATCCTTTGTCAATAAAATTTTTCTTATGATATTTCATGTCCTGTTGGTTTTTGGCATCACAACATTGTTTATTGAATATTTGTATACCATCTACTTATTAGATGACTAGCCACATGTTCTTTCAACTCAGTTTCACTTTCAAAAGTTTGACAACACACTTCACATTCGAATTTTTCAACAGGTGAAGTCGTTTCATCTACATCATCATTTTCATGATTATGTGGCTCAGCAGCAGAAACATAACTATTACACTGCCTGCAATAAAGAAACTTTGCAGAAGGCAAATTTTTTGTGCCTTGCCGCCCAGAATTTGGTAAATTACCAGCCGTATCTTGTTTAGGCAAAGTTTCCATTAGTTTGCTATAAGTATAGTCATATAGTTGTATATATTGTCCATAGTGAAAATTTGAAAGCGAACATTATAGCTACTAGGAAAAGGCAACTCTCAAACTCATGTATTGAATGTAGAAACTAAACAATATCACAAACAATTAACACAATTGTGGGGCTTTAGATAATGTTGCTTACAAAATATGTGCAGAGCTTATTTGTAACAATAAGACAGTAAAATTCCTATGGTTTTGCATTGTCCTCAACAATCAAATTAAAGATGTATTTTATAATTTTATAGTTTTAGAAAATAAAAAGTGGAGGTTCTTATTACTGACAACTTCTATTTCAGTATTGCCTTATTAAAAGCTATATGTGTTATTATTGTTATTTTTGATCCACTGCCTGGTTATAAGGATTGAATATATAAGGAACTAACGTAAGTAAATTTAAGTATTTTTGGAATGGTATGATGACAATTTTAGGGGCTTTTACTTTTAGCAACCATAAAATTATATTAAATAAATAGCATGAGTGAGCTCAAACCATCTACACCATCTACCAGAAGCTGCAACTATAGAGACCCAACAAAATGAAGAATGCCTATCTACTAGTGATACACATACACACACGCACACAACACATACATTATATGAATATAAATGTATATATGTATCTACTATCTATACATATACATGCATGTATCTATACAATGTACATATATTGCATGCTATCAGTGGCATACACTGTTATTGTGGTTTCTGAGAAAGAGTAAGCCTAACTTAAATTTATGATGTAGGCTATATATTAGTATATTCGATCTTATCTTGCAAAATATAATGTAGCATCATAGTTGGTGTTGGTAAGATAAAAAATATAGAAAACCTTCTTAATGACAGGCAAACAATGTCATCGGAAAAGTGGATTATAAGCAACTGGAGACGAGAGAGATGACCAAGTTATTCATTGGCCAGGTAGAATAGTGAGGAATCTGCAGATATTACTACTCGGAGTTTGGTTTAAAAATGCTTTCACAAAATTGGTATAAATCATGCTTTTGTTTGAATGAAGGACCAGATTATTTCATGGCTTATCATGTAAATTATCATTATCACTGTATGTATTAAAGCGAATTGTAGCACATGTGCTATAGACTTTTGCAAAATCAAAGCAAACAACCAGTATCTCAAAAAAGGTTATTTCTGTTTAAAAGATTTTTAATAAAAGGTATAACACAGGGAAATGAATATTTTTACAAATGATCTTCTTTGCTTAGGCCAGGGCTGAATGCAGGGGGGAGCCCAGCTTACATTTATGTAGTATTCAAAAACATACCTAATAAAATTATTTTACACAAATATATGAATTAGATTAAAAATCTACCGTTTTATATGAATGCTACAAAACCAGTCTGCAATAATTATGTGCATTATGTGCAATGTTTCACAGGAGTTTAAAATAAAGTAAATTAAAAAATACTGATGCCATTGCCCATAGCTCAAGCTAAGTTTTGAAAAGTACCCCTCATCACAGAAATATTCCACTTCAGTGGCCCTTACTCTAAAAGAGTCTGACACCCCTGGCCTAGGCCCAAACAAGATGAATGGGATAATTGCTTTCTTTCAAAGCACAGTAATAATGAACAGAAGATATAAGAAGCCCAACTCATAATTATTTTGCTGAATGAGAAGCTTTTACATAAAAAATAATAGTACTGATATAAGAAAAAGCTATTGAGATAAATACTAAATACATAAATATCTTTATTGACTAATAGTGAAACTCAGATTCTAATTAAGACACTTTGCTGCTGATTGGTTTAAAATTAAAAATTTGCTATATAATTGTGTAGGAAAGACTAAGTCAACTATAAAGACATTCATTAAGAATTGTAGATATTGGGCTACCTTCCATGATGGTGGGTTTTGTAGATCATTTTCACCTAATAATACAATATGTTATAGCTACCAGATATAAATGTACAAATCAATTTAACTTTATTGAGAAAACATAGTTACTTTTCTACCAGCTCTTAAAATGCACCTGACAAGACAAAAGTGGCAAGAAAATGGTTTCTCAGCTTAGTGAGTTTATAGGCTAACTGAATACCTTCTTGCCAGTGTGTCTTCATGTGTTTAGTGAGACTACTTTTCTCTCTAGATTTGCAGTCACATACACTGCACTCAAGTTGTTTCTCTTCTGCGTGTCTTTTCATGTGTCTGGTAAGATTTCCTTTCTCAGTAAATGCATGACCACAAACCTCACAAACAAATGGTTTTTCTCCTCTGAGTCTTTTCATGTGTCGAGTAAAAGCGCATTTCTCTCTAGATTGATAGTCGAAAACATTGCATTCAAATTGTTTTTCTTCTGTATGTATTTTTATGTGACTAGTAATGTGATTTTTCTGTCTAAACTCCACTCACATGGTTTCTCCCTAGCATGTGTTTTCATGTGTTGGGTAAGAGTGTATTTCACTCCAAAATTAAAGTCGCGTACATGGCACTCGTATGGTTTCTCTTTAGTGTGTGTTCTTGTGTAATTGGTATAAGATTATTTTTGTGTACAGTTTTCAAGCTGCATTGGCCATATTAAAAGCTCTATTTTGTGGAATGTTTGCATGGTTACATGTGGAAATGTGGAGTTAGGCTATATAAATATATATATATATATATATATATATATATATATATATATATATATATATATATATATATATATATATATATATATATATATATATATATATATATATATATATATATATATATATATATAGTTGTTGCAGTTTCATAAAGAAATCATATTTTGTATTTTCACATAAATAATTTTGAAAAGCAAGAAATTGCAGCGGTAATTAAACAATATTGAGTATAACTAGCAATAAAATATAATGTAAATTTGCAAACTTTCTTAAATATATTTTGTAAAATAGAAAGCTGTTTCATACATTTTCGCTTTCAAATTAAAATTTGTTTGCTTATTTCACATCAACTGTTAAGATAAGCCATAAATAATGTACAATTTTTAAAAATATCTGACCAGAAAATGTATTCTGTTGTTTTATCAATCTTTAGCAGTTTCAATTCAATTTGCATTTGCAGTAAAAGGCAAACTTTAATGGATTTGCATGTAATATGTATGATATCTATCTAAATTCTAAACATACTCGCCAGTTGAAGTGGCAGATGATGCAATATTTAGACATAAAAACTTGAAAAAGTAATAATTTTAGACAAGGGAACAATGGCTTTTTCTGGTAGATAAGTAATTGTCATATGCTAAAGTTTCTGTGTTACCAAAGTTTTGATTGTTTGCACTAACTTTGTCAAAGTGATATTGTAGTAAACTGTGGGTTTTGAATGCAACTAGTGCCTACATGCTCTAGAAAAAATAAGCCAAGTATTTGAGTACGAATGAAAGATAACTTTATTTGCATCAGATACAGCTTATGTGGTCCTACTACCAGCGAGCTCCAGTAGTAGTCTGAACTACACTGGAACTCGCTGGCTTTTATATACAAGCGAGACAAAGACATTCCTTTGTTGCCGAGATCGGGGTTCCGAAATGCCGAATATCGGCACTTCGGGACTCCGAAATGCCGAAACGTCGATTTTCGGCATATCGGCATTTCGGAAGACCGAAATGCCGATCTCAGCAACCAAGGACACACACAAAAGAAAGCAACAATAGTAAAAGAGATATTTACATAACTTCAGAATGCGTATTTCAGTAAAATTACATTACGCTGAAAGCTTAACAGTAATCACCATACTTAGGCATTAGCAAGCTAGCTTACTTAACTATAATTACAGCATTAAGAACGATACGCAACAGTATTTATAGTATACTGATGCACGCAGTTATTTCAGAACAATAGAGGATGAGAATCCATTACAATATCATGTTAAGAAGAAAAACAATATGATTTTAGGTTTTAGCTATAATTGGCCACTGGTGGCAGAAACATATTTTGTCTCACACTATCTTATCTTAAGATGTCAGATATTACACTAGACATGGTAAAGAAAGAATGTGTGCATGTACTTTGAGAATCTAAAAGCATTTGATGTCCCACAAAGTTGCTATTAGTAACTGGAGAATCCCAAACCACACTATGCTTATAGTTAGATGTAAAAGCAAAGCAATACCGTAAACAACAATTGTTATATTTTAGATAATATAACTTACAAAATATGTGTAGAGGTTGAGTAACTATTTATGGAATAATTTAGTCTATAGCTTTGGGAAAAAAATTGGAGGTATTCTTACAAATATTTCAGTATTACTTTATTGAAACCTAAATGTGTGTTCTTATTGCCTTTTATTATCTACAATTGAGTTATGAGGATTGAATCTATAGAAAACTTCTTTCACATGTATGTAGATATATGTATCATTGAGCTGGTATTTTATGCTCATGGTAGGTGTGATTTACCGTGTGAATAAATAATGCGAGACAGCTTATATAGTTTTATGTATTTGTACTTTAGAAGTTTGTTAGTCATACATATATTGCTATTCAAAGTTTTACCTCTATTATATTGTTTGAAGTGTAAAAACTGACTGAACTAAACATCTAATACTGTAAGTCAACAACCATCATGTTTTGGATGAATTTTTAGAGTAATGAGCTTGAAAAATGAAGATCAAAAAGCTGAAAGAGGATTTATTAAGTTAAAAAAAGAAGGTAAAATGGAAGAACTTGAAAAAACAAACAGGAGTAAAATTGCTAAAGAAAAAGCCAGGAAAGGGTCAATAAAGCTTTGAAAAAAGAGATAATTGAAAAAGAAGAGACAAAGGGTAGAATAGAAATGGAAATGTTTTACAGAGGAAATAAAAAAATATGGTGATGACTCAGCTAAAGCTAAAGATAGAAAGAATGATGAGACAGGTTATTTAGATGAGGGAGAGATTATACTGAAACTTCAGACATAGAGAAAGGAAGTAGACAGGTAAAGGTGGGAGATGGCAAAAAATATGAAGAATCAAAAACAGCAAATAGTGCTCATATAAGAGAGAAAAAAGGAGAAACTGGAAATAAAGTAAAAATAGAAGATGCATCAGTAAAGAACGAAGAGAAACTGATGAAGGAGTAGCTGTTGAAACAGAAAACTTCAGAAATAAAAAGGTTTGTGAGTTTGTGAAAGAAGGCAATGAAAAAATGAAAAAAGCTCTAAAATACTAATAAAATTAGAAAACACTGCAGATTGTGAAAAAAAAATAATTGGCAGTGTTTGAGAATAGAAATAAAAAACACATACAAAAATGGCTCAGCTGAGAAAGAAAAAAAATGAAAAAATGATGAAATAACTTTGGAAGGAGAATTAAAGAATATTCAACAGAAAATGGTGTTAAAGAGAATGCTGATTGGGTAATATCAAATATGTACTTTTACAAGTTACCTTTAAATGGGAAGCACAAGTTTTGAAGCTGGCCTTTAAAGAAAAATTAAAGGCAAAACACAATGAGCTGCTATAGTTCCCATCACAAATGCGTTTGGCTTACTAACAAGCTTTGTGTATATAATTAAACTAATGAAATGTTTAGGATAGTCTATACTTCACTGCAAATATATTACCTGGGTATAAAGTTGTCTACTCTATGATATAATGAAAATACAACTATTTACCATGCTATGCTATAGATCACAATGGTTGAAAAAAAAGGTGAGGGTTTGCTTCATCATGATCTCTGACCTTTTATGCTTATCTAAAGATTCAATCCCAATCAAAAATCGAAAAATATCAAACAATATTTTACAACTAGCTAAAGGGTTGATAAGAGAAAAAAAATTAAATAGTTGTATATAGACATATATAAAATCATTTAAAATAACATCATTGAAGCTTACATATAGAATATAATATTATATAAAGCTTTCTATCAACACGTAATATAGTTAACATATTTATTAATTATATACGCATTGACGTGAAGCTTATTATATGATCATAAAGCTTATTTCTTGTTAATCAGTTAGTATATACCACTTGTTTTGTAGTTAATCAGCACTTGATACCTGCAAGAATTATTATATATATAGTTTACTGGGATGAATAAGAATAGTATTTGAATACATTAGCTAAAGGTTACTAACCATCAAATTAATTTTTAAGAAATAGTTTCTTTGTATAATTATAAAATGTAGCAGCAACACCTCGAGCTGATGGTTTTGCTATTCTAAATTAATGAAGTTCCTTTACATTAACATACTGTCTCACAATCAATATTCTCATCTTTCTTTAGATAATAAAAGCTTTTACATAAATAAGTCTGATACATAGTATATTTTAAACATTTCAGCAAATGAAACCACTACAGCTAATTGTGTTCTAAAGTCAAACTGTGTTAAATTAAAATTTCATCATGGAAAATACTAGTGTTCTGTGTGATGAAATAACTGATTTTTGTGTAGAATCTACTGAATCGGCAGTTTTGTCATATTTCAACATTTTTAGTGTTATATTTAACATCCTTAATCTAATTTTTCTGAAGAAGTTAGACAAGTCTAAAAGAAATGCATATTTCTGGACAGTAATCAACATTGGGATATGCGACATCGTAACCGGCTCTGCTTTCTCTCTGGCATTCAGCTGTGAGTTGAACAAACAAATTATAACTCTACCAACCACTATTGCCAGAATCTTTCAAGTATCGATTACAATACTTACAGCTGTTCCGTTTGTTGTCAGAAATTTTGGTATGGCTATGGGAAGCTATGAACGATACATCTCTGTAGCAGTAGCTGGCAGCATGTTTACATGCACACTGTGTGTGTGCGTGTGTCATAGTCCATCGTCATAGCATATTAATAGCCCCTAAACAAAACAATAAATTCCTACAACTGCGCAGCAAAAGCCACAATCAATGAATCAAGTGTATTGCAAAAGCCCAAGACAACAAATCTGCCAGAATATTTCTGTTCCCTTATTTGGAATTACTTGGGGCTGGTGGTGCAATTTGGGTGACCAATGGGATCTGGAACACATCATTTTTGTTTATTTGTTGTTTGTGTATTATTCTGCTGCTGTTGGAAAGCATTGGTTATCCTGATCAGTTTCAATTAGTAGAGCCAAAGAGCAAGTATACTACTTATAATTTTACATTAAACAAGATATATATTACTATCTATTGAAACCTAAGAGCAGAAGCTGTATTATCAAGTTATCAGAGAAGTGCTAAAGGTTTGTCTGCTATTAATTTTTCTATCATTTATTGTCTTAATGCTGTAATATCGATGCATTTGGCTTATATTATTTGAAATGGTTTATAGCTGACATTATTTTTAATGAATTATTATGCAGTAATATTTTGCTTACTTTAATAATTTTATGTGTGTTATTTCCTTACAGTTCTTATTTTCTTGTACTTTATTTAGCCTTATATTGTGTGTATTTTATTTAGATTTCACGGTGTAGCTTTGTGAGCAAAAGTGTTATAAGTTGGAATAAAATACTAATAACTACACTCACAAGACATCAGTTGAATTCCTAAACCTACTCTGATAAGCTTGCGGTTACTAGCAGACCTAACAAAACTGCTACAGTGAAATCTTTAACAAAGTCCAGAAAGAGACACCTTGTGACGCCCCGTAGAGCCACACCTGAAATATAGTCCAGAAAGAGACACCTTGTGACGCCCCGTAGAGCCACACCTGAAATACAGTCCAGAAAGAGACACCTTGTGACGCCCCGTAGAGCCACAAGGTGTCTCTTTCTGGACTGTATTTCAGGTGTGGCTCTACGGGGCGTCACAAGGTGTCTCTTTCTGGACTATATTTCAGGTGTGGCTCTACGGGGCGTCACAAGGTGTCTCTTTCTGGACTTTGTTAAAGATTTCACTGTAGCAGTTTTGTTAGGTCTGCTAGTAACCGCAAGCTTATCAGAGTAGGTTTAGGAATTCAACTGATGTCTTGTGAGTGTAGTTATTAGTATTTTATTCCAACTTATAACACTTTTGCTCACAAAGCTACACCGTGAAATCTAAATAAAATACACACAATATAAGGCTAAATAAAGTACAAGAAAATAAGAACTGTAAGGAAATAACACACATAAAATTATTAAAGTAAGCAAAATTGTAAACTCTCTTTTAATTTTACAAAAATTAAAAGAGAGTTTACAATTTTGCTTACTTTAATAATTTTATGTGTGTTATTTCCTTACAGTTCTTATTTTCTTGTACTTTATTTAGCCTTATATTGTGTGTATTTTATTTAGATTTCACGGTGTAGCTTTGTGAGCAAAAGTGTTATAAGTTGGAATAAAATACTAATAACTACACTCACAAGACATCAGTTGAATTCCTAAACCTACTCTGATAAGCTTGCGGTTACTAGCAGACCTAACAAAACTGCTACAGTGAAATCTTTAACAAAGTCCAGAAAGAGACACCTTGTGACGCCCCGTAGAGCCACACCTGAAATATAGTCCAGAAAGAGACACCTTGTGACGCCCCGTAGAGCCACACCTGAAATACAGTCCAGAAAGAGACACCTTGTGACGCCCCGTAGAGCCACACCTGAAATAAAGTCCAGAAAGAGACACCTTGTGATGCCCCGTAGAGCCACACCTAAAACAATCATCTGAAGGGACAACTCCTGAAGCTCAATAAAGCTATAGTACAGGAGGGTACTAGAAGATAAGTAAATCTGTGCATTTTAATGACATATTTACCACAAAAGCTTTAACTTTATATTAATTTCTTGTGCAAATTGCAATTTTAATTATATGAGGAGTATTGTAACAGTGAATTTTATCTCTTCATGAAAATATCTAGAGTATCTACTATTTCTGGTATTATTTGAACTTTTAAAAAGATTTTTGTGTTTGTAAAGCTAATTAGGAATCAGTGCTTCCAACAAAGCAGCACTAATTAGTGTGGGTGGAGGTAATGATAAGTGTTCCTGCATCCTATTGGTGGTTTGAATTGTTCATTAGCTTCCATTGGTCCATTGTGGGATTGACCCAGTTGTGTGGCAGAAACCCACGCTGCAGTTGTCAGGCTTGCTAGCCTAGCACGTAATTAATTATCAAAACAAACAATCAAGTTGAGGTTATATATACGGCCTGATCTACTGCCAATTTATTGCACATAGCAGCACATTAGTTTTATAGTGAACGGTATTTGTAAGTTTTTGCTGTAATCAAAATTAATCAAATGGCCAAAGCGAATGTTAGCCTGCTTGATCTAGATGACTATTCTGACAAGAATCTAGCAGCTCCGCTAATACAACCAGTTAGCAACAAATCATGTACTAGCAATGCAAAAGGTGAAATTGTGGCGCCAACCAAAACAAGGCCTGTACGCACAATCAAAGTTTCAAATCTTGGCAAAGAGAGCCAGAAAAATGAGCTGGCATTTTCACTATATGCTGCTATAAACAGAGAGCTTCGTGCTGTTGATGTTATTTTTAAAAGATGCCGTAATGATGTTTATATGTTAGATACTCTTGATACTTGTGTTGCTGAAATAGAAACAAAAGCTGAGTCTATTACATCTGATTATGCTAAACTTCTGCAATTATCTGACAATAAAGTGGAAACAAAAATAGAAAAACACTTTGAGTCTTTTATTGGGGAAGTCGGTAAAATTACAGAAAAGATTCTAGAGATACGACAAGGTATGGCTATCCAAGAGGAGAAATGCAAGGAACAGGAAGAGCTAGCAAGTAAGCAGAAATTATTGGAAGAAGAGCAGCGCAAGTTTGAAGAGTATCTGGCTGAGAGGGAAAAGGTTCAACTGGTAGAAGAACAAGCCCGGCAACTACAAATGGCCGCCGCGGAATCCACACCACTGAACAGAAACTTAGTGAGAGATGAGAAGAATTTAGAAGTGCACGTGATCAGAACTGACCCGATAGACTTGTGGTCTGCCCCCGCAACACCCCCAAACACTGATGTCAAACCCCGGGACAATCTTCAATACTTAAGTGGCAATGAGAGAGCAAATCACGCATTCAAAACTAGTCAGTCAAGTGATGATTCCATCCGCCAACTCACCAATAAGATTGCTCAGGGAATCAAACTTACAAGGAAAGCAGATATTGAACCAGATATCTTCAAGGGCAACACTTTAGAGTTTGATGATTGGGAATGTGATTTTGACAGTTACTTAACATCCATGGGCATAGAGGAAGGACCAGAAAGGTTGAGATACCTGAAGAAATATGTAGACGGCCCTGCAAAAGAATGTATTAGCGAACATTTTCTAATACGAACAGAGCATAGCTACTACAAAGCACGTCAGAAGCTGTCCTCAAGATATGGTAACAAACTCGACGTAGCTCGATCAATGAAAAACGCACTAGATAACTGGAAGAAGATTGCAATAGATGACCACCAAGCCCTTCAGAAGTACGCAGATTACTTGGAGAGCTGCAGAAACGCTATGAGCTCAGTATCAGGGTTAACTAGCCTTGATGATGAGCATACTAATGAGAAACTTGCAAGAGTACTACCCGATTGGGCACATAAAAAGTGGGTAGCCGTGGTGCACCGCCTGCAAAAAACAGAAATGCGATACCCCAAATTTTCTGAGTTCTCCTTATTCGTGGATGACTTAGCAGAGGTGTGTTCTCTACCCTTGATGCAAAACACTGAAAGAAATGAGAAAAGAAGACCAAATACAAAATCATTCATGACTAACACAGCAAGCACCCAGGAACCACGAAAGTGCCTGTACTGTCACCAAAAGGGTCATATCGTGGCTGAGTGTTTCAAGCTATGCGAGAAACCCTACAGCCAACGCATGAAATTTGTAACAAATGAAATGCTGTGCTACATTTGCGCCCGGCCTGGCCATATGGCTACCAATTGTTTCTACAATGACAAGCAGATCTGCAGAAAGTGTAAAAGGCCTGGCCATGCTACATGCCTACACAAAACAAAAGAAGACTGGAATGAAGAGAACCAAGGAACAGAGCACAAAAGGCCTAGTAAATACGCCTCTCAACAGCCATCATCAGTACAGCAGAGTGGTGAACAACAAATGAAAAGGAGTGACATCCAAGCCTCACCATCTAGCTTTTCAACTACTCAGACTTCTAACAGGATTACAAGTGCAGCAGAATGGCCTGACAGTCGATTGCCACCTTCAGCACAAGACAATAAAGATCAAACCAAACTCTCAAGTAAGAACACAAGAACGCCTACACATAACAAGATCTTCAACATGGGGATGCCTGTGTATGTGTCAACCACTGCTAATCCTAAAGCCAAGATTCTAGTGTATGCATTTCTTGACTCTGCATCAGATCACTCTTACATAACAAAAGACTTAGCCAAAAAGCTGAAACCACGACAGCTTGGAAGAAAATCGGTTGAAGTAGAAACGATGATTGGTGAAGTTCAAAAGGAGGAAGTCAACGTCTTTGGTGATATGCTAATTAAAGGATATTACGGCGGTGAAGTAGCTCTTTCATCTGTCTATGAATGGAACGAAATACCCAACTCCACTGGAGAATTTGCTAATCACACGAACATACTACAGCAACCGCACCTCAGCCACTTGGCCAGTAAACTGGCACCCCCAATGGACATACCAGTAGGTCTCTTGATTGGCGCTAACTGTACAATGGCCTCATTTCCATTGGAAGCTGTAAAAGGGGATGGTAACATGCCATATGCCCTTCGAACGGAGCTTGGCTGGGCTGTGTTTGGTGTCGCGAAAAGCTCACACACCAAACAAAAGGTTCATGCAACTTGTCTTACTTTTGACGATAATGATGACAGCTGTTTGCTCTCACAAAAAGACTACAAGTTTATTGAGATATTAGATAGTCAAACAGCCATTAGTGAAAGCGGCAACTATATGATGCCATTGCCATTCAAGGAGCGCCCGACTCTCCCAAATAACTTTCAACAGGCAAAGAGAAGGCTAGAGGGCCTAGAGAAGCGCTTTATGAAAGACCCTGAACTGGAAGCTGATTATAAAAAATTTATGAATGAGCTACTGGAGCAAGATCTGGCTGAGCCAGTAGATGATAACAGTGGAGCAAATGGGGAAAGGTGGTACATACCACATTTTGCAGTGAAGCATCCCCAGAAGAATAAATTGAGGGTGGTGTTTGACTGTAAGGCCTCCTACCAGGGCACATCCTTGAATGACCATCTCCTGCAAGGCCCTGACCACATGAACTCCCTTATAGGAATATTGTGCCGTTTTAGGAGAGAGTCTATAGCAATCAGCTGTGACATACAGCAAATGTTCTATAACTTTCTTGTCACATCCGATGACAGAGATTATCTCCGGTTCATTTGGCATGACCAACATGGCCAACAGCAAACCTTCAGAATGAAGGTGCATCTTTTCGGTGCAAAGTCCTCCCCTGGTGTTGCAACATATGGCTTGAGAAAAATCGCACAGGACCACAGCTCTGTTTCCAATGCGGCCACAATGTTCATCAACCGTGACTTTTACGTCGATGATGGTATCACCAGTGTTGCCTCAGAAGGCGAAGCGATTGCTCTTATAAATGCGGCTCGTGACATCTGCAGCAAGGGAAACTTGCGCTTACATAAGTTTGCATCTAACAGTGCAGAAGTTCTAGCAGCACTGCCAGAGTCTGAAAGATCTGTTCAGAACAAAGAGTTAATGGAGTTACTACCTGAACAGCGCACCTTGGGTTTACAATGGGCCATGGAATCAGACACGTTCAAGTTTATCAATCAAATCCAGAACAGACAAAATACTAGACGGGGAATTTTATCAACAGTCAGTCAGTTATATGATCCACTAGGATTCCTGGCTCCATACACACTCCTAGGAAAAAATATACTACAGCAGGTCAACAAGGCCAATTTGGATTGGGACGATCCAATTCCTGATACCTTAGCCGACAAATGGAGCAGGTGGATGGATCAGTTACCAGCCTTAGAACAAATCAGCATTCCAAGATGCTTGAAACCGAAGAATTACGGAGAAGTTGTAAGACGTGAATTACACAACTTTTGCGATGCCAGTGAAGATGGAATTGGTGCGTGCTCATACATACGCCAAATCAACAACAAAGGCAATGTGCAAGTCTCATTCTTGATCGGAAAATCAAGAGTAATACCATCTAAAGGACTTTTCACAATGCCTCGCCTAGAGCTTATGGGTGCTGTAATGGCTACTCATCTGAGTAAGATGCTTCACAAGGAGCTAGATATGAAGTTTGATGCAGAGTACTTTTGGTCAGACTCAGAAATTGTGTTAGGATGGATAGCCAACACCACGAAGAAATATCATCCTTTTGTCCACAATCGAGTACGGGCTATTACATCCACCACAGAAGAAAAGCAGTGGTACCATGTGCCTGGACCTTTAAATCCAGCTGACATCGCTTCTCGGGGTAAACCCTGCGATCAACTCTCCAATACAAGCTGGTTCTCAGGACCAGGCTTTCTCAAGGAGCCTACAATCACCCTTTTAAACCAAGAGCAAAATTCCGTAAACAACCTTGATCCCCAAGATCCCGAGATAAAGAAAGCGAAAGTTATGCAAACCGCTATTAGACCAACTGGCATTATTGACAAATTTCTCAAGTTTTCCACCTGGTCAAAGCTTGTACGCTCTATCACAGTCATCCGAAGCATTCACCGCAATGAAAAGAAGACCTGGTGTGTTAAACCATGTTCCGCAGAGAGTCTCCATGAAGCTGAGACGAGAATTATCTCAGCCGTCCAGCAGAGCCACTACAAAGAGGACTACAGTACAGTAAAGCAAGGACAGCAATTGTCAAAATCTAAACCTCTTGCTAAACTTAACCCATTCATTGATAGAGCCGGCATTATGCGTGTAGGTGGGAGGTTGCAGAGATCACAGGTGCTCAGCTATGAAGAGAAGCACCCCATAATTCTCCCTCGTGATGCACATGTAACGTCTCTAATAGTCCGGCACTATCACAACAGCATTTATCACCTAGGGAGAACATCTACACTAAGTGCAATTAGAACTGCAGGGTACTGGATTGTCGGAGCCACAAGACTTGTGAAGTCTATGTTGAGCAAATGCGTCACCTGCAACAGGCTGCGTGGCAAGCCTATTACCCAAATCATGTCAATGCTACCCACAGAAAGACTAAATCCAACACCACCATTTACAAATATAGGCATAGACTGCTTTGGACCCTTTACCGTTAAAGACAGGTGGTCAGAAGTAAAAAGATGGGGCCTCCTTGTCACGTGCATGTACTCCCGAGCTGTGCATATAGAGTTGTTGCCGGATATGACAACAGATTCATTTCTGAACGCTTTAAGAACACTGATCTGCATCAGAGGAGCAATAAATATGATTTACTGTGACAGAGGGACCAACTTTGTTGGAGCCGACAACGAGCTCACAAGAGAACTCCATGCAATGGACCAAGGGTCATCTGCACTAACAACATTTTTAAAGGAAAATCGAATCACCTTCCAGTTCAATGCGCCACATTCGAGCCATGCTGGGGGTGTTTGGGAATGCCAAATTCGTAGTGTACGATCTGTATTGGAAGGTATGAAATCTACAGGTAAGTACGACAGGCTGGATACACCGGGGCTCCGTACTGCCTTCTATGAGGCAATGGCTACGGTCAATAGCCGACCATTGGCGATAAACAGCTTGAATGACCCTGAGGCACCTATACTCACTCCAAATCATCTACTGACATCAAAATCAAGACAGATAGGACCCCCACCAGGAAAATTTGAGACCACGGAGATCTATGGAAGAAAAATGTGGAGAAAGGCTCAACAGTTTGCTGAAGAATTCTGGAGACTATGGAAAGTTGAATACATGCAGCAGATTACAAAGCGACAAAGGTGGGAGAACCAAACACGTGATGTTCATACAGGAGATCTAGTCATGCTTATAGAAGAGAACGTATTGCGAAATGAATGGCCCTATGGATTGGTCAAAGAAACGTTGAAAAGTGCTGATGGCAGGGTCAGAAGAGTGAAAGTAAAGACTAACGCTGGGACAACACTAGAGCGTCCGATACAGAAGCTAGTGCTGCTACAGGAACAAGAGTAGTTATAGTAGCTAGCGACATCCAACTGCCACTGTATGAGGATTACAGTGCATAGTTATAATATCCATATTTTATAATAGCCATTATATAGTTTCATGTCATTTTTATAAAAAAAAAAAATAATAAAATAAAATAAATAAATAAAAGCTAAAATAAAATTGTAAACTCTCTTTTAATTTTTGTAAAATTAAGGTGGGAGTGTAGCAGTAGCTGGCAGCATGTTTACATGCACACTGTGTGTGTGCGTGTGTCATAGTCCATCGTCATAGCATATTAATAGCCCCTAAACAAAACAATAAATTCCTACAACTGCGCAGCAAAAGCCACAATCAATGAATCAAGTGTATTGCAAAAGCCCAAGACAACAAATCTGCCAGAATATTTCTGTTCCCTTATTTGGAATTACTTGGGGCTGGTGGTGCAATTTGGGTGACCAATGGGATCTGGAACACATCATTTTTGTTTATTTGTTGTTTGTGTATTATTCTGCTGCTGTTGGAAAGCATTGGTTATCCTGATCAGTTTCAATTAGTAGAGCCAAAGAGCAAGTATACTACTTATAATTTTACATTAAACAAGATATATATTACTATCTATTGAAACCTAAGAGCAGAAGCTGTATTATCAAGTTATCAGAGAAGTGCTAAAGGTTTGTCTGCTATTAATTTTTCTATCATTTATTGTCTTAATGCTGTAATATCGATGCATTTGGCTTATATTATTTGAAATGGTTTATAGCTGACATTATTTTTAATGAATTATTATGCAGTAATATTTTGCTTACTTTAATAATTTTATGTGTGTTATTTCCTTACAGTTCTTATTTTCTTGTACTTTATTTAGCCTTATATTGTGTGTATTTTATTTAGATTTCACGGTGTAGCTTTGTGAGCAAAAGTGTTATAAGTTGGAATAAAATACTAATAACTACACTCACAAGACATCAGTTGAATTCCTAAACCTACTCTGATAAGCTTGCGGTTACTAGCAGACCTAACAAAACTGCTACAATCTCCATATGCTTTCCTTATCAGGTGACCACTAACAAAATAGTTAACAATATGAAAGTCTGCTTGGGCATTGTTTGGATGATCAGTTTTGCTCTCATGACCATCTCGATTGTCACCGACACTGATGAGTACTGCTTTGGCGACTTTGGAGCTATGCCAAGTAAGCCCAACAAGCAGACTAGTGCTGCTTTTGCTGGATCCATCACAATTGCATTCATTACTTCGGTCATCTGCTTATCAAAGACATGGAGAGAGTTGAAGAGAATGCAGTCAAGAAGTAGAGCTCCAGCCCAAGATGACCTGATAGTAAAGAGGTCTGCCCAATATATCGTAATTGCCTCTATAACTCTTTACCTCTCTTACATTCCAACAGTCATATCAGTGGTGTTCAACAGTTTTGATAACATTGCCAAGAACTTAGAAGATTTGACTAGATGGATTTCCTATTTTTACACGACAGCGTACAGTATTTTCAATGTTTTGATATATTTTTTCATTGCCCCAGGCTACCGCATTCATGTAATGAATCTGCTCAAGTTGAAGAAGTCAACAGTCACGCCAAATTGAGAGTTTTGCGACTGCAAATAAATAAGTAGTTTTTCCATGTAGTGCTTGTTGTTCTAAATTTTGTGGTAAAATGGGAATGCCATGTATAAAAAAAATATCCTAATCTTGCTCTGAAAGCTCATTGTACTGGGGGGGGGGGGGGGGGGGAAGGGAGGGGAGAAGGGGGAGGGGGAAGGGGGAACATCATAAATCATAGCTTTTTGCTGTTTGTATTTTAACAATGTCTTTATGCTGAATCTAGTCGTTGTTAGAGTAAGAAAATATTGTGAAAAATATATAAATGGAGGAAGCGTCAGCAATCTGTTATATGTTACAAATCAATAAATATTATATTACTTTCGCTTTAGCTTAATACCAGCATATGCTTTAAAATAAATCATATTCCAGTTTACTATATATAAACAGAGAAAACCAAATACAGTTGTAGATCAATGCTCTATATACACATGTATGTAATAATATTGTTTGAATAAAATGTGTTTCATCAAGTTAACTTATTGAAACTCTTTTTTTCAGAAAAGCATCACCAATTGTATGCTATAACTCATACTTATCACAGTGAAGAACAAACTCAATGTATTATTATATTCTCTTCATCATATAAATGTATCTAGCTTACACTGTTAAGAAATTTACATTGAATTCCTAAAATGTTTCCCAGCTAGAGTGAACCTTGAAAGCGTCAGTTGGTGTGTTGGTGAATAGACACTTATTATATTTATTTATTTTAAGTAAGAATGACAAAGGTAAAAATGGCACAGGTAAAAATGGCACAGCTAATAATAGCACAGGTAATAATGGCACAAATGGAGAAGTAAGTAAAAATGTCACTGATGTTAATTTTGCCCAAACCCATACCCAAGCCCTCCATCCTAACCCCAAACCCCATTATTGAAAGTGTACCATTTTTACATACTTTTCCGTTTTTCCCATTATTATCTGTGCCATTATTACCTGTGCTATATTTACCTGCGCCATTTTTATCGAATGCCATATTGATCATATACTCTTCACCATAACATCACTGTGAAGTCCACAATGTTACTATATAAGATATTTAAGCTGTTGATAAATAAACTATAAGTTGTACTACATAATACGATATGGATATTATATATTGTATGTTATAACATACAAAACATTAAAGCACAAATACAATGTAAAACTAAGTGACAAAATTAAAACAAGTTTTACATTATATATAAATATCAACTTATATTCACAAAAATAATGCAAATGGGTATACATTTATATAAGTCTTTTGGCATTTGTGGTTTGCTATTATTATTTACAACATTTTGAGACTCAATCTGCTTTTTGAATGCTTCAAAAATACTGGCTAGATCAAATGCTGTGTGTCTACCATAAAAGTTATTTCTAATAAGCAGCATCAAAAAGGCCTACAGTAGAGTATGTTCCAGCCTGACTAAGCACAATTGTTGCATAAGCTTGAAGTGTTGTCTTCACCTCTGCTATTCAGGTATTGGACAACGTCTGCTAATTTTAGCGACTCTGGTTAAAGGTTTTATTTGAGTCGATTATTGGTGCATACGATCTTTTAGATTTATTCTTACACTATAAACCAGATGCAAAATTCTAGCTTTTACATAAACTTGCTTTTCCAAATTCAAAATTTTTACCAACCAACAAAAAGTTTCTTGATACAATGTAAATAAACTTCCTACTTTTGATTTGCTACTCTATTCTAATATGTGTATAGTGTTGTTACATATTTCATGTTTCATTTGTGACAAAGAATAACCAATATACATTATACTATAAATAATATTATATGCCTTATGGAGAAAGTTTTTAATAACTATAACTTGTAAAAAATGTGCTGCATGGTTTGAGCATTAGAGGAGACTACATAATAAAATGGTTGATAAGTGTTTAGTAGAGTCTAAAAGTGGTGCAGATGATTTTAAAGCAGAAAATAATTATATATTTGCCAGCTGCAGTAATGCACTGAAAGTAATTTTTAAATTCACAGTTTATTCACTACAAAGCATACATAATCATAAGTTTAATCTAAAGAGCTTTTACCATTTGCATATTATATTCAATGTAGATTTCAATAACACATCAATTCATATACTTTGATTAAATGTTGCACCATTAGATGACTAGTTCTTTGTATTGGATTGTTTCTGAAAGCTTTCTTGCGCTTGAACCAGTGACTTCTGCAGGCAGCCCTACAAGCAAAAAGGTCAGAGGTTAAGTGTTGGAGAAACAGCTTGTTTACAATGGCAAATTTATAAAAAACCTTTATGATCAGAGTTGAGTGACTGGTGATCTATTAACTTAGATAAAATCATGGTCTTACAATGTATTCAATTATCGTATTGCAACTTATTATATGCATATACAATTACTTCATCAATTTAATTACAGCTTGCTTATAAAATATACAACTCTTGCAGTTTTTTTATTGACATACACTGGACTTGACATATAATTATTAATTGCATTATATTATACAGCTGAACAACTACGTCTAACTATAAAGATGTTAAGTTTTTATTTTCTATTAGCCCAGTAATTAGCCATACAACTACAGCAGTTTTAATATCCAGATGTAGTTGGGTAGTTGTTCAAATTATAATGAGTGTAGAAAATGCTTCCAGAAGAATCTTATTAATTATACAGCATTCAAACTATTATTTATAAAAGGTTTTATCTTCATGGTGAAAGGAATTGAGACAGAAACTTGCATGACAATTTTCCAAGTATATAAAAATTAATTATAAAAGCAACGATAAAAAACATGCATTTCTCTATGTGTGTGAGTGTATATGACAAGTTGGGTATAACAAGCATTCAATGTTTGAAAGTCTCAGTTTCTCATATATTAATAGAAAATTCACCCTCACTGCGAGAAACTCTTCTGAAGAAAAGTTGTCTAAAAGCAGGCCAAAGGCTTGTTTTCTCTTGTAGGAAAGGAGCAACTATAACTCAATGCCTTTCCTAACATCACCAATGGCCCGCACTGGAAACTAAACCACTGACTAGGTGCTCACTATATATAAGTTAGTTCTCTAACCACTAGCCCACAGCTGCTCCAATGAGTTTATTACACCATAATCAAATATGTTTTATAGATCATGCACCACTAATCAATGAACTTTCTTAGAGATTTTTTTTAAACCAATTCAATATAGCTGTTTTAAAACACAAAAAAAGGCTTTACTAGTGGTAATTTAAAAGTGAACATTAAAAGTGAACATTATAGTTTTTAGAGAAAACAACTTCTTCTTTCATATATTTTTGCAAAAGCAAAGGAATTTGATGAACAAATATAACAATTGTTACATTTTAAATATAATTCTTAAAAATTATATGTAGAAGTTGAGCAACAATGAGAAAATAAATTTCCTTATATGTTATTGCATTCTCCTCAATAATTAAAATTGTGCTATAATTTAATTTATAGTTTTGGAGGATAAAAATGGAGGTTCTTGTTACTAATCATTTCCATTTCAGTACTGCTTTATTAAAAACAATATGTGTATTCTTATATCTTTATTTTTAATCTACAGCATTCTTTAGCTGTTATAATGGTCATTATAATTATAATGTCTTCTATGATCTAATAACGATGAATGAGTTAAAATAACCTAATTGAGCTAATATACATCTATGTACTAGTACATGAAGGACTAAGTTGAGCTGATAGTACATTACCCTAATTAAAACAATTTAAATTAACAAAGTTTAGTAGCTGAGCTAATGCTTTCATTTAACTTATACTCTTCTCCTAGTTTGAATCCAGCAGTTGACAGTTTTTTCTAAATGTACATATACAATAGCATGGTTCACAATAATATTTTTATCAGTTTTATTTTTTTCAAATTCTTTATTTAATATCAAATAACAATCCTACAAACAAAATTGATTATTTTAATGCAAAACTATGTTGCCCTCTTTACCATATACACTCAGCTTTTTTACCAGAAAACTTAAAGTTAGTATAATTGAAACTGCATATGTCAGAGAAGGAGATGTAATGACTAATTCTATTGCTTTTTGTTTCTTAGTACAAAGAAGTAACTATATGCACAGCTTTACCATAATTATCTTTGGCCTTTCTGTACAAAAATCTAGCTAGAACAAAATATATTATAAGATCTTTTTTAGATATAGATAATATATAAAAGTCAATCATAAACTATATATTTGTATTTTGTTACATAGCTCCTATTAATTCTCAAGTTTGAGTATTCTGCAAAAAAGTTTTAGGAAGTAGACTAGACATTAACTGGGGCAATAATTTTATAACATCAGTTTGCAAGTATGACAACTTCTACGAACAATATTATAATATAGGACAGATTTTACAGAGGAGTTGATAATAATATGTGACCCTATTAGTTGCATCAATTATACCACATTAGGTATTAACCACAAGTGCGCCTCACAAATATAACTTTTTTAACATTACCAACATAATATGAGGTTCATATCTTAGTAATAGTTCAATAGTTGTATTCCAAGTTGCAAGTGGGATGCTAAGGAGTTGTCAGCCCAATTACAAATGTGCCGCAATGTTACAACTAGGTTATTGACTAGGATAAATCAAAATAATCCTCTAAATCTAGACAACTATCAGCTCTAGTGAACTTTAGTATATGTTATTATTTTGTTATAAATTTTTCAGCTACAAATTAAACTAGAATACTTAATCTTACTTATAAGCTACTTTATTTTATTTTTCTCATATTATATATGTCTGTATGCTTTGAAGTTAATAAATTTATTGGCACTGCACAAATTTTTTTTTAAATATTGGGCAAGTTCAGTTGAATGGGTCTGCTGCATGTTGCATAAACAAGTTGAAAAGACTATAATTCTTATAAGTGATCAACTTATTCATGTTGACTATGTGCACACACACACACACGCACACGCGGACACGCGCACACACACACGCGCACACACACACGCACACACACACACACACACGCACACACATGCACATAAAATAAGCATTTTGATTTCACATGTTATATATACTTTAATCCATATTATAAATGGGATGCTTCACAAAAAAATCTGCTTTCAATAGAGCATCTGTACAGTAAAAAAATGAATATCACACTGAAGTATATATTAAATTAATTATAACTTTAAAATATTTTAAAATGCAATCCAAACAAATCAAAAGTAGCTATGCAACTTCTAAACAACTTGTAAAGTTATGGCCACTAGCTTTTATTTTATATTCTCAAAAGAGCATAACAATGCAACAATAATTATATAAACTTCTTGCTATAGATTGTTTATTTGTTTATAGGGCAGCTTCACTTACTAGTAGGCATAGATATGTATATATAGTGCAAAGGAAAGTTTTGTATAAAAACAAGAGAATGTGACTGATGTTTAATTGCCTTTTTATATGACACAAGTTGAGCCTAGAGCCTGGGCAGCATACCTACTCAAAAGTATATCAATTGTTGATAGTGGAGAACATGAGGTATAAATAGCAGTTGGGACAGATTGAATGACAGTTGCCAGCAGGCATTGACGTAAAACCTACATGCCATGCAGTCATAATAGTTTATTTTCACATCTATTAGTTTGAGTGGTGAAGAAAAGTGTTGCTGTTGGGAAAACATGAAGGTCAAAGTTCATTAAGAGCTGTTCCTGTGACCTCAGCTGCAGTTGTTTTTGCAATTTTGGCTCCTGATTTCATATACAGCCTTAGAGACAAGTTGGTGTGTTCAGGTGGGGATGGCAAAATAGTAAAAATATTTTATTATTTGGATATAAATTCAAAAAGCAGCTTTAAAATCAGACTAGGGTAATGATATAATTAGGCACTATCATTTCGGTCAATATACACTGGTCAAATTTTCATTATGAAATTCTTATACAAATAGTATTTCCCAAAATAACAATGGCTGAGGAAAGTTGGTCACATTTAGTAATCACAAAACATAAGTTCTACCTATGTATAACTCAATGTATAACATGTCAACCCAGTGAGAAGTTGATGCATCTGATACAGTTTAACGGTCAGGTTGGCCATGTTGAGCTGTAAGTAAAGGTATGTACTGCTAAAGAAAGGCTGAAACAGCTAATTGTTAGGTTTAAACTGAAAGAAAAGTGTTTGAAAGGAGCTGTTCTTTTGAGGCTAGACACATACTCTGAATCAGGAGCTGTGAACTATTTATTGACCAGATCTTGTAAAAATTGTTTTTTGAAATTAAGGAAATCTTGGCTGCATTCCATGCACTTTCTCCATTCTACAGGTCCACTACCTTCATTGTATAGACTATAGTTAGACCAAGCAGATATTTCAATTAAAGAAAGTTTTCTACCTCAATACTTATATCATCTTAGGTTAAATTATGACATGTATTTTTAGAGCAATAATGTTTATGCTAAATGCTAAATTCCCCTATTAGTCTGCATTCTATGTGACATTTCAGAAATTTGAGTTGTAGCATAGCTTGCCTTTATAATTAATTACCCTATCACATATAATAATTTGTTATGTATGTTTGCTTCCGGGATGTTACCAGCTACCTAAAACTGAGCCCGTAAAAAGTTGAATGACATCAGAATGACCTATTTATCTGTAGCCTAAAGGTCAAAGGTATAATAACCACGCCATTATTGATGTCGCAGTGATAGCAGTTAACTATAAACAATTGACCTCGGGCTATCTTCTCTCAGTATGTATCGGGTTACAATAGGCTGCAGACTACAGACTTGCTATCGCTGGTACTAAAGGTAGATTGGCTGCGCGGCAAACTACTTAGCTACGTATGACTTGGGGCTTGTATCAATGACGTCAAGTCATTAATCACAGCTACTGAAAGAATATATGACATATGCAGGACGAGCATTGAAATGAAACTGTAAACTCGCAATGCATCATAAGTCGCAGATGGAGGAGGGCGTACATTGCCTGCTCTAGAGAATATTAACTTCTTCCATTAGGGTTGAAGTCAACCCACCAGAATTTTTTGTTGTTTTGAATCTATGAGGTGATACCTAACTCATACTCTACTTTCATAGTCATATTTGATATTGGTAAGTACAATTGCCATTGGTGTATAAAATTATAATTGAGTGATCATACTAATACTCATAGTGATAATGATTATGAGTATGACAGTTTGTTTAGTAATAAAGATTGAATAACAACTACAATTTGTTATCTTTTCCTACCAGCTTTGGTTTTAAACTCAATTCCTATCAAATATAAACATTGGAATTGCTAGAGACGAAGTTGAACTACCCATATTTTGTTGCAATAGAAATGATGAGTTTTTTTAATGCAAAATTGAATCGGTGAGCTACAAAACACAGCAAAAACTAAATCATTAGCTATGCAACTAGTTCAGAAGTTTTGCAACTCTTTAATTCAGAATTAGTGACACTTAAGCTCTCTAGTTGTTTGGAATCATATCTTAATCTATGTTTAAAATTCACATAATACTAATGCTGTTTTCTAAAAGTTTTCAAGTCCAGCTGAAACCAAATGTTATATCTAATAATAATTTAAACATAAACTGTTGTAATACTTCATACTTGGGTGACTGTAAGCCTAGGGCCACACGGTGCGTATTTTCGCATACGAAAATTGAAATCACAAGTAGCAAAGGTGTCCACTGTGCGCGTTGAGAAAACATTCGCACTTGTCGCTCTGCATTTTCAACGCAAGTGCGAATCGTCTCTGTCGTCGTCACCTAATTGGCTGGTAGTTATTCAGCGAGCCCAATTTCTTTACTTTAGTGCTACATTCCAGTAAATTGCGTTTTATTGAAAGCGAGTGCGATTTAAAAATGAATGCTTTATTTATCACGCATCGTTGACGCTACAGTGGACACCTTTGCTACTTGTGATTTCAATTTTCGCATGCGAAAATACGCACAGTGTGGCCCTAGGCAAAGTGAGATGTATTATTTATAATCATTTGAATGATGTTTTTGCTCCATCATGTTGTATATGAATATCATACTTCATAGTTTCTCTTTCAGATTGAATCTTGGAGCTACACTCCAGCCACAAGATGACTCACAAGTGTATTAAATGTGACCAGCGTTTTCCAACGTCTGGTAAAATGGTGAAGCATATGCGAGAAAGCCATTCAGCATTTGTGGAGGATGCTCAGATGAAAATTGATCGAAGTGAGGAAAATTCGTTTGAAGCAAAAAAGGCTGCACAAAGTGTTAATACAGCCGCACAATGCCCTGAATGTAAATTGGACTGCCGCACTCGAAAGAAATTGGTTAGGCATATGGAAACCGACCATAAAGAAGCAGGGACTGAACCAGAGGTTAAAATTATAAGACTAGAGAAGGACTCTAAGGATAAGCTTATAGATGAAATTCAAAAAGAGCAACTGCAAGATCACACATTAGATGCTCAGAAGACCAAAGTTGTTAATAACCTGATCCATGCCGTAGCAGCGAAAGATGGAAAAAGTGAAGTTGTACTTCCTGAAACAAAAAAAACTATCCAAGTATCGGCAACATCAATAAAAATTTCAAGGTATAGATGTTTTTGGTGCGACATGTCATTCCGAAAGCGTGGGAAACTTATGGATCACATTAATTTGTTTCATAAGATGAGTTTGGAGCAAACAGAGATTGAAGCTGAGCTGATACACATTTCAGTTGTCGAGAATGATGCAAAGAAGGCAACCACAGCTGTGTCGACCAAAGAAAAAAAGGTTGAGAAAAAAGTTGAGAAAAAGGTCGAGAAAAAGGTCAAAGAGCATCATACTAGCTCCAAGAAGACTCATGCTAAACATAGTAGCAAGAAAAAGCAGAAAGTACCTCCAGCAATGAAACAGTCTTCTGTCTATAAGCACTCGGTGAGTTTAGATTGCCCAGAGACACCAGACAATAAGGTGTGCAGCTTCGCTCTAAAAGGAAGTATTCGAGAAGTTTCACGAATAATACAAAAGAGGAGGTTCTCATCTGAGAATGACAACGCTAAAGATTCTTGTATTTTCTTCAACCGAAAGAAAGATGACCCAATTCCTCCTGCTGCGCCAGTTGAGCCCCCAAAGCCACCCACTCCAAAGGAAATCGCAGCCGTTACAAACTCATACCACCCAAACTTTACCAGTATCTTCTCTCCACCCCAGTCAAAGTTCTACCACCCTTCAAGCAGTGGAATGAATGTTGCAGCAGCAACATCCATGCGCATGCAGTCATCGTTATTGCCAGGGCCCAAATCTATGCATACTGGAATAAACTCTGCTTTTCATACCTACCAACAACAAATCAACTTTGTTCAAGATACACATAGATTTTACATGAGTCCTCCACAGTCTGCTATGAGTATAATAGATGAATATCAGCAGCCCACACATGGCTATAACCTCACCATTAACAAAAGTCTACCAGCTTCTGCTGAAGCTCCACTAGATCTTACAGTGCCCAAATATAGATGGAACTATATGCACCATCACATGGGCCACAACATATGAACTAATTAACCAGATGTACATACAACCATTAGAATTGGACATTTATGTAACCTGTAAAATATTATATTTGTGTAAATATGACTGAATCTTGAATGTATTTGACACTGACAGTTTATGATCTGCTTCCCAGCTGTTTTGGGAGAACTTTTGGTATTTATGCAAAGGTTAACATAATGTTAGTAGTCCAAATAGTGAAATTTGCTTACTTAATCATTGACATTTGACTTTGCACACATAGCTTTGCTTGCAACTTGATGACTACTATGTAGTTGATTTTATGGTCCACTAATGTCATCTGATAAACTTGCATATATAGTGGTGAGCTTGGTGCTCTACAATAGATCTTTCCTGTCATCAAAATAATATAACGGTGTATAGTATGTATTGTTATGTTCATAATTATGCAGGTACTGTTACATTATTAGCTAGACAGGCTTGTACACTCATTCTGTAAACCAAGAGATAAAAAGTGCACCAATGTGGTTATAAAATCACGCAATTATTCTATTCAAGTGGCCACAAAAGTAACAACAATGGTCATTAATTGTTATCCACCATCTTATTTTCAAGCAGTGCCAAACATGTTGATCTCAAGACTATTTTTCACTCAATTCAAATTCATTACAGAGCAGATGACTAGCAGGCAATCACTACAATTATACATCACTAAGTTCTGGTGAATATAATGCACTGTGTACTTCAACATTATTTTGTGACAAAAACAAAAAATGGTAATTTATCTTTGAGTGCCTTGAAAGCAATTGACCACAGCTAAGCAATAAATCGGTCAAGGGAATGGTGAGCTATAATTTGTTTTGAAGTGAAGTATTAAAAGGAGAAAACAACTTCTGACCTTGACCTAAAGCTCCAGATGGGCAATTCAATACATGGCTGCAATGATACAAACTTATATAGACTAGTAAGTTGCAGAAGGCAGGAAGTGTTCATATTTAACAACCGAATAACGCTATGGTTTATAGTTCTGTTGCAGTAGCTATAACGATCATAGAATTTACAATGCAAATGTGCTCGGTGGAATGAATGAGAACATTTCCTATGGTAAACTGATGAAGTAGATACAGCGCAAATTAGTCTTTAAAAGCATTTATTATAAATCTGTGAGTGTTTATAAGTTTTAACATTAAAAAACTAGAAGCCATAATCATAAATTACATGTATCTCATGATCTATTTTATACTACATGTCATATATTTTGAAATACAAAACACAAAAATAAAACAAAAAAACATGTATTTGGCTATAATTAGTTTATACTACAGAAAATAACGCTAGTATATTATAATGATAGAAATACAATGTTAGGTATATAGTTGACACAACACACATTAGCTAACAATAATTAGTAGAATGGACCTAATAAAGAAGTCTAGGGAATTGCCATCAGATCTAGAAGATGATTTACTTTAGCATTTAGCCATTTGGTCTGGTTTGGAAGTAACTGTGTTACCCAAGGCTTAGGAAGAGCGCTGTAACCAGTTAAAGCACCATGAAGAGCACCTGTAATAGTAGCAGCCACCTTGCAATCTCCTCCTTTCATGACGATCTTCAGCAAAGTAGATCTACAACAGAGAAGTACCAATCAGGCCCTGCATAATATAACCCCTTCCAATATAAGCACTAGAACACTGGTGCTTATAACTATGGGGATTTGTAAAAAAAAGAATAGTAGGTTGAGTTGAAAAGACAGCCATATTTTTATTTCTTCTTTTACGAACCAGCTTTTTAATATATGCATAAGTAGAAAATTAACAACTTTGTTATTAAGTTTTTTGAGTTACTCCCAAAACAAATCAAAGAAATTGAAAATGAAACAGCTATGTAATTAATAGTTGAAAGATAAGCGGACTGACACCATGAGCAGAGTTTCTAGAATTCTAGTTCACTCTAGTAACTTAGGCAACTGTCAAAAACTTTGTGCTAACAGTTGGTAAGAAAAAACAACTGCTTTATCATTTTAAGCTAGAAGCAGAAAATTAACAAAATTTACTTGAAACTGGAGTTAAGGGATTTTGTAGTTAGCCAATAGTTGCACACCCAATGCTATTAAAACCTAGGCTGACCAATGAGCTCTTATTGGTGAAGACTGGCCAGCGAAATGAAGTTGTATAATCTAGAAAAAGGAAGCAGGGTATTGACATGGAAGCAAAAAATCAACATTTTGGCATCAAATTTCTGCTTTATATACATAGCCGATTTCCCCACTGTCTTTCAAATGGTGACAAATTGTTGGCATGGGAAATAATCACACTTTGTGGATATTCATTGCATTTGCAACACACAAAAATAACACAGTTTGCCCTCTGGCACTGAGGTCAACGACCTCAACAACACTTGATATATTGCCATCATTTTTTGGATGGCATCAGTTTCAACTTTGAATTGCAATGAAACTCAACTCCTTTCAAAAAGCCTTTCCAATTTTCCCTGACTTAGGCTTGTGAGCCGACCTTAGGTCATTGAATCATTAGCTAGTTGAACAACTAATATGAGAAAGGTGAAGGACAGATCAACTTCTATGGCTAACCAACAGTTATGTGGTTAGCCATAGCCCCATACAAATTTTAACCTCAAGCATTCAACTTGACCCTTGAGAGAAAAACCAGTAACCAAATTATAATATACAGAAACAAAGGATTGAGGCTGTAGCTAGAGGTAGACCCATGTGATTATAATTAGTACTTGGACATTTTACATCTGCATGTGTGGTTTATGTATAGACAGTGATGAGGACATTTTGCTTTCAAGAATAACTCCGAAGTTAGATATTAGTAAATTAGCAAGGTTTAGTAACAACTACGTACAGCAAGATATCTCACCATAAAAATCTGCTTACACATAAAAACCGATCAGTAACTTAGCTATATGGAAGAGAGTAAGGGTTTTTATGTGGGCATGTCACGTTTGTTTGTCACGTGAGTTAAAAAACGGAGCTTTAAAGTTAGACTTGCTGAGGGAATAAAGGTTGAACATCTTCATCAAGTTGGCCACATGAAATGCCAAATAACAGATGATACAAGTTCAGCGCAATGCCAGAATAGTTGACATCTTGGCTATCATAATGCAACTATGCAGTAATTTGAGCCTACGAATAACACCTTCACAACTCCAACCTAACGAGTGCATTTTGGGTAACAAACATACTAGCCTAAATTCATGTTATACAACATTTAACTTTGATAAAAGCAAAAACTGCTCAAAGTTGGCTTGTAAAGATTGAATTAGTTCATGCTTTTAATGGGCTACATTGAAACAGGAAAAATAAACAAGAGGGGTGTAAAAAAGAACCACCAGTATTTAGCAGATTGCTATCTTTTAATAAATTTCCATGCTTTTACTACACCATATACCCACAAGTAAACTTAAAATAATTTGGTTTCGGTGTCTTACTAGCTAGTAGGTTAAAAGCTAGCAGATAAATGCCAAAAATAACATTATTCTTCATTCAACCCTGATGGAAATCCTGTGCATATTTTGGAAGCTGGTGACAGACTTAAAGCAAAAAGTGATCAACACCAAAACCACAAATGACCATGGCAGATTTTGGCATAATAAGCTCCTAAAATATAGCATATTTAACTATTTCTTCATAAAAATGATGCAAAAAAGTTCTTTCTAAAGTAAAAACTGATGGCCAAAATATCCTGCTTAGCACAACTTCTACTCAACAATAGATAGCTTTCCAATAGAAACTATAATATAATTTAAAAATAGCTCATGAATGTATTAATGTATTATATTGGATGGATTTAGCCCGTTCAATAAATAATAATGCTAGTTGCCCGCTACAGCACCACCATTCTTGCCTAAATATAGAAACAACTAACTTAGCGTAGGCTGAGCATTCTTTTAGAAAATTATCAGGTTTTACTTTTTGCCGTATTAATGCTTTTAAAGTGAAAACTTTAATTAGCAACACTTACTTAGTATATAATGTGTAGTTTATTTATTCATGAGATAATGCTTAAGTTAAATGGGGACAGGCAATTACACCCTTCCCAGAGACATACAGTTCAAGGAAAATTAAATTTAGATATCTTATTTGGGAATCAGGGCAACTGATCATACTGCAAATCTAGCTGAAAGCTGATGCAGGAGATATCCTATCAGGTTTCAAAAACTGTTGAAACCTCTTCCAGAAATTAATAAGGTCAACAGAAAAGTCTAAATTTAAGCAAACAGTTGTTTGACTCCAGAAGGAATCCAAAAAGAATCAAACTAGTTAAAAACATGTCAATCATTACAAGTGTTTTGAGCAAAGGACAAACAAAATAGAAGACAGCTTGTCAATTTGGGTTAAATTTATTATTAACTCTACTCTTCTGTATGCAAGTTGATAGCCAGTTGACTGCTACTAGCCTTATCTCTGAAGATGTATTAAAATATAAAGGTTAGTTCTGTATAGTCCAACAGAACTAATCTAACAAGGAGAGAATATCCAAAATAAACACACGTGAGGGTAAAGATAACAGAAAAGTTAAGTTCTGTGTAGTTACATGTATTAGTAGTTGTACCATAGGATATTGAATGCTTACATTCTACCCTGAAGATGAGGATTATATATACAGCACAGGATAGAAAGCTGATGACAGACTTGGTGAGGGAATATATTAGAAGGTTTAAATTTAGCAACAAGATATGTATCACAGCTGAGAGCAATTTCTTTAGAAATCACTAATAAAAACAAAGTAGGAGTTAAACATACACTGATAAGACCTGTCAAAACAGTCTGCTAAAATGTTTCCTTATATGGGCATTGCTGTAGGGCTACATAGTGAATTTTGCATATAGAATAAATGAAGTGAAAACATACTCTTTTAAAGAGTTTGCATCAAACGACAGAAGTAGTGAATAAGATGAGCCACCTGCACTAGTAAACATGTATCTGAATAACTTCAACACCAGTAATTGTTAGCTGTGTAACTAGACAGGTAGTCTAAGTGATGGGGGTTATGTACTGAAAACATGGATATACCAACTCAATCACAAACCTCAGCCACAACCAGCAACAGAGAAGAGTTCAACTAATAACCAGGTTCAGACACTGTGAATCACTAGTGCTATTGCAGTGCCCATACATTATCTTCAGTTTCATACCCCTATTTCGAAATGGGAGATTTATTCTAAAGAGCCATGGAAACATGAGAGCTTCATTGAAATAATGTTTTTAATAGTTTGTATGTTCAAGGGTTGGTTTTACCATTTTGTATCACCTATATTGTTTGTATCAATTATATTGTTTGTATCACCTACATTGTTTGTATTACCTATATTGCTTGCACTACCTACATTCTTTGCATTACCTATATTGTTTGTATCACCTATATTGTTTGTATTACATAAATTTTTGTATTACATACATTTTTACAGATAAACTCATTTACTGGCATTGTAAAACAGAGGCTTTACCTGAAGTCTTTGAACCAATGTAGAGTCTGTAAGGCCGTAATCAGCGATTTCATACAATCATTTCTTTTAGCTAAAAGTCCCCTGTAACAGTATGTGTGTTATAATAGTACTTATACTACAAGGTAATCTATAATTCTGCAAGTGAGTTATATTAATTCTACAATAACAACATATTTTGATAAACAATGATGTAACACTTGACTAGATGAGCGATTAGTCTAATCTGCTAGTAAGCCACTAGGTGATGAAACTTTAAAATAAATCATACTATGTATAACCATTGTATATATGTAAGGTTGAGTGATTCCTTTAACAGCAAAATACTGCATGATTTATACCACACATACTGCTATAGTGTACCTACTGCTACAGTATGCCTTCTGTATAACCAGAAGAGATGGTGTAAAGTAGGTTAAAACTTAAAGTGAGTAGTGAATATATTTATTTACTAACGAATATTGAGTAACCCTTAAAAATGGAATGAAAATTAGAGCCAAACTATTTAACGCAGTGCAAAAGTTCACAAATGCAAAACAACTACAGATAAACAAATTCTTAGTTGAAAAGCATGAAATGGCTTGTAAAAGTAAAGAGGGCAGGTGGCCATAACATTAGTGACATCACTGGGAGCAGATGATGTCACCTACAATGTAAGTCATCATTATGTCAGACCACAGGGAGGGTAAGCTGAATCATTACACCTACAGCTAAGAACATGTAAGTAGAAGCTCTGCCAGTGCCAACAACCTCTAGTAGACATAATAATATTGAGGTATCCTGTGTTGCATAATGTTGAGTGCTGTCAACTAATGACGCATTTATTCTCTTCAAAACTTGGAGTAGAGAATATATTAATGCTGGAGGGTATGACATGTGCTAGTTGAAGTCACCAAAAACTTGCAAATTATTCCATGACTTGCTTTATTTGGGCGACTGCGTAGGTGCAATTGACAGGTGAGGAGGAGAAAATGGAGGAAACTAAACTGACTGCTAGTAGTGGACTGAGACCCTGTATTCATGGACAGAGAATGTTGAAACAAGGTGTATTGGATATTAATCAAGGGGGAGAACTCTTCCCCCACCGATAGGAAACTTTGATCTTTGTAGGCTACTGCAAAGTTATATATGCAGTTGACATTTCATCAGTTGTTCTAATAAACAGTATGTTATACTAAAGAGTCTGCTTTGAGTCCAAAAGTTTAGATACTCTTTACTCCTTTTCAAACAATTGATGATTGAAAAGAGAACATGCTGGTAGAATTGTCTGAGTGCAGACACATGACATTGCGGAGATTTTGAGAGCCTAAAAGGCAACACATTGGCAATGCACACTTTAAATAAAGTAAGGAACATGCAGTTGAGGTCTTCAGTTTTCTAAGTGAAATTATAATTTGAATCAAGCAAAGTCAAAACAAAATACATTTTGACAGCAGATAACACATATGCTTTCAGAGACACAATGAAAACCATAAAAAGTAGCTTTACTTAAAAGAGCTGCGAGAAAAAGTAGAAGAAGGCGAATCAGCAGCAGAAGGGCTATTGGGTTGCCTTGCAAGAAGAGTTCAGCAATCAGCTATAGCTTGTTTATTTTATAAATCTATTTATGAGCCACATAAAACATAGATGAAGAGTTTTTGAGGTGCTTCAAAGCTCCTAGGATATTAGAGATTTCCACGAAGTCTCATCCCACAAACAATGATGCTATGCTAAGAGTGCCGAGCACATTCCGCCATTCCACCTTTAAACACAAAACAGTTTGAATGCAGCTGCAAACTCAACATGTACTGAATACCAAGCACTAGCAGCTAGTAGAAGTTGGTAGTTGGTAGATGTGGCAACAGAGATAGACAGCATGAAAAGTAAATAATTGGGTAAGGTAGGTAGGTTGGCAATAGGCTCCACAGTCAAGTTTTCTCAATTCTGCAAAGAATTTGCCTAATTAAGGACTTTTTTTGGTGGAAATGCCTGGCCTGAAAAAAAATTATCTTAGTTCTGAGTCCATTTTAAGCCCTCAATCCCCACCATATAATGCTTCCAAGGCATAATGGCAAAGCACAAAATCCACTTGAAAGAAATTAAAAACATATTCACCACAAATATACAATATACCCACTTTGATAACTCCAGGTTGAGTTGCTTTTCAAAGTAGTCTTTATCTTTCTGATGGGGTAAATACTTCTGAGCCACAGCAAAAGATGTTTTAATAAGTGATGATGGATCCTTGGCATCAAAGTCACCCTTTAAAACAACATAATTTTCAAAAGCTAATTAGTAGAAAATATTCTCTTACATGGCAAAATAAAGCCCAACTAAATGGAATAGCCAGCCATTCTAGCTTAGATAGTGATGATGTCAACAATGTTATGTAATAGATCCACTTACAGGTCAATCTACAGTTTAGGCAAGGGCATGCCCTCAACTATACTAGCAGTCCTCAAGTAATAGATGCATATATTTCCTGATGAACAACTTTCAATATAGTCAATACTAAATGGTTGAAACTCAGGGTGGCCAATATGTTTTCGAACTATATTCTGTGGAATTAGTAAAAACCATGGAAGTAGGAGCTTGATACCTGTGCTGGAGCCACAGTTTACAGCTAGCCTAAAAGTGGTGGGCATGCAGTGGTGGGCATGCAGTGGTGGGCAGAATGGCAGCGATGCTGTGTGTGGTAGAATCTAATAGATAGCATCTTGATAGATATAATACTAATAGATAGCAACTATACAGATGGAGCACTGATAGATAGAACAATAATAGATAGAAGTTTAATATTCCTCCCAGTAAAGCTGACTATGCTTATTGTATGGTCTAATTTATAGCAAGGAAACATTTAATTTGGTTTGTGTTCCTAAAGTGAAATAACTTGAGTTTATAGTCACACTTTCGAAAATAGTTATCATGCATTAGCCTACAACAATTCATATCCTATGTAATATTAAAGTATGACATAATGTAAAAATACTAGTGTTACATGTAAGGACTAGCTTCAACTAAAACAACAGCAAAAAGGATGTAGAGTGCCAGAGGTTCATATCAATCAATACAACCACAGAGTGACATCCATAGAGAGATGGAACCTTGCTAGCTTTCCCTAAATCCACAAGTTTGTTTACTGATCTCAATACATTCCGAGAACACAGAAAAAAGATATTTAATGCATTTCAACTCACTTTTCTTAAACTAAGCTTTGGAATGAGATGAGTGAACTATGTCACTAAGCACTACACTACAAGGTATTTCACCGACATCATGCTATACATAAATGAAAACATGTCTAGTAATGTGAACAAGAATTTAGAGAAGACAGAATGGTTAGCATGGAATGAAACTGACTAGTGAAACAGCTCAACTAGTGAGTGACGAGATGTCAGAGGAGAGCCAAGTTTCAACACCACAATTAACCCAGCAAATCACCACTAATCTCCCCTCAACTACCTCTATCCTATCTTTTAATAATAACCTTAATTTTTAACCCAAGAGCTTGCCAACCATAACCATAACAACTTTTAGTAAACGATTGAACAGGCAGAATACATTAAAATAAGCATAAGGGCTATTATTCACCCTGTGCACTCTGCAATCACCACATCACATCTTAGTGCAGACAATTTCCTTGGTCAAACAAATAACCTTAATCTGTAATATAGCCAAGTGATGGGGTGATATTGGTTACCCTGCTGTGCAAACAGCTACCTGTGACATCACTAAACATAAGCAACATTTACAGAGAAGCTTTTCACATTTTGATGGTATTTAAAGGCTATTGGCTATGATAGCATACGAATGAAACATAGGATGTGCTTTGCTTGTGCTTATGTCCCCATACAGTGTATTATACCCCTAACCATTTCATCGGTAACATTCCAACAGGATCAGAAATTTACTGTGGGATGTATATTTGGTAAACAAGGGAGAAATTAATGCATCGCATACTAGCTTCAGCTACTATGGCAAAAATATATCTACATCACATCCTGTTAATCAAAGATGCCAAAATCTGGAGGACTTCCACATGGAAAGTTTACTTGGAGGGCAACCTTCAACTAGGTCTTGTATAAATAAAGTATCTTTTATAAAGATCAGAAGCTGGTGTAACTTTGAGTGGCTGTTATTACTCTGATAATACAGGGACTTTAGAGAACTATCTGTCTGATGGTAATCTACAGGGGCTATGTACTAACTGATACTTCGGATGTGACCTCTTACCTGCAGTAAGAGGGAGACAACACCTGACAACAGTGCAGATGCAGCAGTACAAATGTCATCACTATGAGTAGTTCTACAGATTCTTGTGGAGTTGTCCATCACTTCTTCTAGGTTATGGAAAAATGGAATCCCTAAAAATATACAACTCTTGTACTGATTAGTAGAAATGTAATTTTGCAAATTTACCAATTTATATAACAAAATTTTCCTCATACAAAAATAAGGAGTTGACCTAGATATAAATGTGTCACATTCATTAAATTGGCTAAAGGCATGGCTTAACCACAGCTATTGATACTTTGCAAATATGGCCAAGTGTGCTTCAAAAATAGCCAGAAAATCAAGTATAGAGACTACACTTAGCTGCCCAATATTGTTTGATATAACTCATTATATGTTCAGTTTGCAAGCTTGTTATGTAAACTTATATTATTCCTTTCTTTAATGCCCTGGGCTACTGGACTGGTTAATTTTGGCACAAACAACTGCTAGGAGAATGGCTAATGAACCACCAGCAAGATGGCTGTTACTGTTGACACCCTCCCTCAATGGAGGAAGCCAAGTTGCTTGCATAACCACAACCCTTGGCCCTCAAGCTTTCCTTGTTCAAGTGCTGGACTTGATACCATCTGCTGCACATAACTAGGAGTTACTACACTGGAGACTACAGAACTATAAACTTGTAGCATACAGAAGATAGTAGAAAACATCAACTAATTTTTACTAAGCAACACATAATATTGAGCTATCATAAGTAAACTATTTCCCCACAGCCAGCAAGCAAATACTGTATTCAGCTTATCAGACATCTTGTCATTCTCTTCCAGGAACCACTAGACATTTGTCAGTTGGCCTGACAAATCCTGCTTGTACAACAGGATTTGTCACAAAAATACTGTTTTGATGGGACATTGATGGGTGTAGAGTAGGAAGAGCACCTATCACTATTGCCCTAACTAAGGCAGAGTCATCAGAGTGAGTCACAGGGTTGCTTGCAGCCACTCTATGTGGGTCAACAGTGAAATCTGGGTCACTTGTGACCTACAAAATACACAAAAAATATATTATTTTTACTGAATACGTAGTGTTATCGTATCCTGTTGATTAAAAATCTCTCAAGAAAAGATTTAGGCAACTGTTGCTTCCAGAAAAGAGAAAGTAGAGCAAAAACTTATGAATAGAAACAAAACAAAAAACTCTGATAAAACAAAATTTATAAAATTACAGCATTCAGATTTGATACTTAGACTGGCAGGTCTGAACAAAATACTTGTATTAGCTGCTATTCAGTGCTGTTCAAGCAGTGGAAATGAAAAAAGGAAGCTCTGATTTGAGATGATTTGCCAAAATGGTTGACAAGAAAGTCATAGCCCATTTTAGCCACCTGACACATGTTTATTATAGCTGGCAAGTTGATGGCACAGGGAAACACAAGCACCATATTAGATCACACTGAGCTACACTCACTTTCTCAAAAAAATATATTATAAAATCTAGGAAAACAAATAAAAAAACTATACAACAAAAAACAACAATATAATTTTTTGTAACATTCACATGCTGGGTAATACACATTTGAACTTTAATACTTCCATTATGGGTTCAAAAATAGGTTAATGCTAGCGTATGAAGGTTTAGGATGAACTTTATTAGTAACTAGTCAAGTAAAATTAAAAAATTAAACTTGATGAAGTTGCATATAATTATTAGGATGTCATTAATACAAGGTCGAAACTCATTCAGATCCGTTTTTAATGTTTGTGAGACATTGAAACTTTAATAAACCTAAGTCTACACTAAACCACGTTTGTTTTCTGACCATCAAACTTTAGGAAAGTTGGACGTGGTACAAAAAGTATGTTTTGCAAATACAGAAGACTGGATAAAGAAAACTAAGCTTTCTACAACCAGCACACCTCTGATTGGCTGAAGTGTTTGGAAATTAGGTATTTAGTAATGTAACAAGTGCCAACTAAAGGCCTGGGCTTTAGATAGTGAGAATCACAAGAAATCGCGTGATTCTCACGATAGTGTGGCCAGGCCTCAAACCATCCCTTTATTACAGTGTTCATGGAAAGATGTGACTTAGAATATGACTATAAATATGGATTCATCCTTTATAAGATACATCTGAATTCTGTTGAAGCCACTTTGAAGTATTCCACTTAATTTATCCAGTCCAGACTCTTAAACTCATGAAATTAGTGTTAATAAAACTTATTTTTCTCAAAAAGGGACAAATTTTGAAAGATGACAGCGAAATAAGTTTTTTTTTACAAAACTTGATACAATGTAGAATATTGATTGCAAACATAAATTCAATCAACTGATTAATAATTAGCAAATAATTGATACTTTGAAAAAACATTTTGAACGCCTTTGTAGTTGGTGTAGCATGAAAGATGTCTACCCACTTAAACCAGCGATTAAAGCAGTTCTTTTAGACTTTAGAGTCTGACATTCAACCAAGAATTACGAACTGATGGCTAAAATTCAGCACAATTTATACCGAGCAACATTTCTTCATAGTAACCTGATGAATAAAACAATCAATTAGCTCTTTGGTTCTAAGTACTGCCCACTTTGAGCCTGGATATATATCATGTAGGTGCAGTAGTAGAGAAATGTTGATAGCCTGAGCTTCCTTAATAGATTTTGGTTTATTTGGGGTGCAGGTTGAAGTTTTTTTGCAACATTTCTAATCTAGAGCGCAGGCCATTCTCATTACTTCATTACTGCACCTAACTCATATATGTGTAGAACCAAATGCTACTTTCCTATTTATACCATGATTGGGTTTATTTCTTGCAGAAAAAGCTGAATTTTACAGAACAAAAACCAGTGCAGTGCAAGCTAAAATTAATGAACCAGCACATATTTCCAAAAGCAATCATTTTGATTTACTTTGACCTTCGCTCGGAAACTTATGTAGAGCCAGAATTCAACGTCAATAATAGAAAAGCGTTGGTACACATATGCTCTAAGCTGCACTGCTTATTATCTAAGACATAGCACTAGTTGGGCTTCATCTGAACCTAAAAGCTCAACCACCACTAGTGTATGCTTTGTGGGTCAGGTTATGGATAAGAGCTACCAACACTGAGACTACAGTTCAGTCAACTGAATTGAAATTTGCATTCATTTGCATAAAATATTGAGTTGGTATGGAAATAGTATATTGTTGCAGTGGCAGTGTGAATAGAACTAAATCATTAATTTCATCATCAGCTACCCTTACATTCCTATTTTTATACAGTCATTAATCAAACCAACTGATAACTTAAGATAAACGGTGTACAGCTGTACTCTAGAAGGCATTCACAGGAGTATCATTTGTCATCAACATGTAGGGAAATGAGAAGTTAGCAAGAGTTTGTTATCTGGTAACTATGACACTATCAGGCCATAATTTGTATACATTTTTTAATCCACCCAATCAATTCATAATTACATGATACTTCCATTTATACAGATTTGATGATGTAATACAGCTAAGCAGAGCTGAAGAGTTACCAAGTTTAGTCACCGCACAAGAAAGCTGCATGAATTCTTCAACAAAGTTCTAATTACGCTATAGGCTATATGTCTCATATTGTTCCACCATGCCTCCCTAACATGCAAACCTGAATGTACGGATGGACATTGCAACATGCAACTGGTTTCTGATATTATCCACCCTCACTTAGTTACAGGCAGATTAGAAAGAGAGCCAACAAGAGCAGAGTGTGAGACGGTGTAGTGAAGCTTCTCCAAGCTACACATATTATGTATGTATGTGTATGTGACATAGTGCAAGATCTTACAATATAATTAGATACAACACAGATAATATGTATCGATAGGGTAACTGTAGACCCTGCAGACTTTAGTGTATAATAGCAGCCTATGGCAATAATTGCTAAATACATTTCAGACTAGTAAAACACCTGTTGCAGAGAAACCCAATATGATTTGACATCTTAAACTGCCTGATCTAACATATTTTCAAGGTTTAAATTTCACAAATAATATCTTCATTCCTGGTTTATTCAACATATTGCATCCAACTTTACCAAAATACCTATACGGATAGATTTAATAAAAAAAAATCCCTTCCTCTCTTACCACAGCTATACAACTATAAGTATTAATAATTTGATATATTTAGTATGAGATGCATACATTAGAGGCATGCTAAGATGGCTGAAGCCAAATATAAGATTGTGAAATTGGTGAATTCACACGAACCTTTCAAAACCAGCACTATTTAAAAGAGCAAGAACAAAGAAAATTGAGGTAGGTGCAGGAATGGAGAAAGTGAGAGAAACCTGTATTCTAGATTAGAAAAGTAGCAAAAGAAGTTATGTTCTCATGAGAAAAACTTGACAAGAAATTAAAGAACTTAGACATTCTCAATTTCTCCACTGCTGCTCCTAAATATTATTCCCATATTCAGTAGTTGCAGGCTAATAAAGTCACTTTAATTCAATCAGTTTATATGCACAAGTTTGTCAGCAATTCAACTCATCAATCAAAACAAACTGGTAGCCAAAGCTGATTAGACAACGTTAGTCCTAGGATGAATTAATATTTCATCATTTTTTTGTGAAAACATTTGCCAAAAACCTCTGCAGTAGCAAATAATTCAAAAATTGAAATTAATTTTTCGTAAATGACAGTTTTAAACAGTGCAAACAGAGTAGTAGGGATTGATGGACAATGAGCCCACAGGCCTCTAACTGACTGGTTGAGTGAGCAAACATTACCAGCTATTACTAGACTTGTTTACAACATAAACCAAAGAGTACCATAACACACTGGGTCACAAGTCCACAGCAGTGGTAAATTGGACCAGCACTGAGATAGGTGATCATGCATGAAGAGGATTATAGACAGTTATAAAAAATATTATAACATATTCAGGTCAAAAACTAAGTGTAGCAAGATGATACTGATATAGGGTGATGAATGATGATGTGTCAGTTTCTATAAACTCTAAGCAGGTGATCAATCATAACCTGTTGAATAGTGTCTGAGACTTGAAAGCCATGTTTATCTCCAATTTCAGGGAATCCATTTGAGCACCACATATGCAACCTCTTGGCAAACTCCAACTCATCCAAAACTCCAGCCCATTGCAGCAGACAGTCCAGTACGACAACCTGCAATTCAGCAGAATATTAACCGGCCATTTTAGATATAACATCCTACTAACTGTCCTATCAAGTTTAAGTTAATATAAATGATGCAGGTCTACAGTCTACACAAGAGGTTTAATGGTGATATAAACAGCTGAAGAAATAGAAAAGCGTAATTCATCTTTGAAATATTCCGAGATGTTGGAAATGCAAAAGAAAATAAGAAGCAGAGGAGCTTGGAATCATAAAAGCTTTACGCCACATTATTCTGTTAAAAAAGCTATTTCTCTCTTGTCTTGTAGATAATATCTTGCACATACGTAATGGTAGTTGTTGACATATGTTGAACTAGCAAATAACAAAGTATAAATGTTTTGTTGATCAACAACTCGGAAGTGTTTCCATGAAAATATTTTCACCTTATTCAGGTTAATAGTGGAAGAGGTTTCACCAAGTCTCTCAACTAAATTATATGACAGCAGATAGTCAATTCGATTGGCCAATAATATGAATTGGCTAACATCACCAATAAAAATATTATTCTACAGTGCAGCAAGTTACTGATGATAACAAGTTTAATAAAGACTTGAACTTAACCTATGGGCTGTTGCCATCAGAATGACAGGCTAGGAGGTCAGGAAAAGAACAACAGAGAGCAAGCCAAACATAGAAGAGATTGGCAACATCACAGACATATGTGCATAGATTTAGTAAGAGTTGGATAGTCTTGAGATATCTTGTGACTGGGTGTACCTTCCAGTAACACTCACATTAATCATATTCACTTTAGAGTGATGCACATGCGGCCATGTTGGAAGTGGAAAGTAAATCTGAGTCAAGTAGGACAAACTAGTCGTTGATGCAAATAACATTCATATCAGGCCAGTTGTGTCACAATGCAGAGTATGACTGGGAGAGACTGGAAATTATGAAATAAAAAGCATTGTTTTTGTTCTACTTACCATTCAAGAATAAATATATTAAAGTTTCGCCAGTTTGCTGGAGTTTTCATTTTATTCATAAATAGTAATTGTGAAAAATTTGTCTAAAAAATTTTCAGTTTCAAAGAAATTAAGCAGTAGCCAAGTTGATTGAATTTGGTAAATGAACTCCAAATAAAATTCAGAAAATATTACTTTTTCTCTGTCCACACCTTCATACCAAGTTTTCAAAGATGTACTATTGATGTATCTTATAAAGAACATGCATGTGAATTATCAATTAAAGTTTATTCTATGGGATATTTAGCATAAATTTCATTTGTTATATAATTTATGTAGAATTGTACATTTGGATTTCTGTTTAAAATTCCTTTCAGAACATTTGCATGGCAACGAATTTGACGTGGGCATTATTTACGTCGTTTGATTTATACGCAGCCATATTTATATTTTTGCCAACAAGAGAACACCTGGGGAATTAAAAGGTGGGTGGAATACAGTGAGTGAGAGAATAGTTAGATAGATCTAGGGAAAGAAATAGTCTTTCTCTTTATCAAGTCACTAATTTGCCAACTAAACTATAAGTAATGATTTATCACCCCAACTTCCTTTATTTTTATGGCTCAAACCACCATCTCCAAGCTTATGTAACCAGTAAATATAGAACAAAAATGCTTAAACAACATTTGTGGAGTAGGAAGAACGTATAACACGGATAAATATTTGAAAATGACTTCCAATTCCAAAACAACAATAAATAATTGGGGCAAAACATCACGTTGCTATAGTACTTATGAGCGTTGATTCCACATGGTATACTGAATAGTTATAGCTACTACCTCAGTAAACCAAATATTCACCATCTGATCGAAGCAGACGCCCCAGTCACCTTTCTTCCAGTGACTCCTGTAGCTGTCTTTAATAATATCATCATAGGATAAGGTGAGAGGATCGTAATGAAAGTGGCACTCATCTTCTGTCAGCCCTTCAGTTGCAAAAGACAAAGCATCACCGATAGCTGCACCATAGATGAGGCCTGAAATAACAAGAACCAATATTGAACAGAGAAGTTGTCAACTCTTCGAGGTAACAATAGCAAAGATGACACAACTCCCATATATAAATAGTTTCAAACTACGAAATGCCTATCTACCGATATACAAATACTAATTATGGTTTGATACAACTATAGATTATATCTTAAAGAACTCTATAATATCAGCATAGAAAATATAAAGTCTACAATTTGTCATTCAACACAAGATATTAAAACATTTTGCTAAAGAGCCATGAAAGTAAATTTGAAAACAATGACAGGAGCAAAGAAATGGCAACTGTTGGCAAAGGATAACTTTAATAACCGTCACTATTGAGTGCAAACTAATTGATAGTCAGGCAGCAACTAGAAGCTCTCCAAGCAATAAAAATATCAAAACAAAACATAGGTGTTAGTACTGATTAGTGCTACTTAAACTAATCATCAAAACCAACAAACCATAAAATCTCTGTAAAACTTTAAAATCCTAAAAAAGAATAAATTAGCAGTACATAAGAGTTACAATTTATCAACAGTCAACAGCCAGTTCAGATGTTTTTAAGTGAAAGCTAGCAAAATACAACAGAATCAGCACCTACCAACTATTCTGTCACTAAGATCTACAGCTTCCAGCCATGTGGAGCCAACTGGAGGGATAAGGGGAGTTTTCACTCTGTCAGGAAAGATTTGAAGTTGTGTGAACTGAAAGTGCATAGAACTGGGGTTGTGAGTAGATATCATGATGTGCGAGCCTCGTATCCTGGGAAACTCCAACAGCCTCTCAACTTGTGATGCATAAACAGATGTGTTCATAGCATGCAGAGCTTCTAGAGATGCCCTGCTGCCTGTGTGAGTGCATATCAAATCATATCAAACATGTTGAAGATAGAATCATCTGATAGATGCTAGTACATTCTAGCTGCAGGTAAACAAATGTACCAGGTGTGTTACAAGACTGATCTGCTTGAATAGAGATTTTCAAATGATACAAAACTGCAACGTAGCTGGCTTGTGCCATTTTCAGTTTAAGGGTTAAACACATCACAAGTGATTTGAATGATAAATATTTAGTTCAAAATTTACTAATATACAATTCATGTGTCTTCATGTATCAAAGACACTGTAAAACCATAGCTGCTAATTCAATTGCCCCTTGATGTCCATCATTGAAGGATACCATAATTGACTTTGATGCATGGGAAGATAGTGAATAATTCCCGCTCAAAAATCATTCAATAAACAAAATTGGTATTTTATGATTGGTTTTCAACCACTACTTTGTAATCGAAATGCTTAGACAACTATAAGATAATTGGAAATGATAAAAAATAAAGCAGGTACATAATTATTATTGTAGTTGTCTACCCAACATAAACTATATGAAGAAGTTGTGCTCCCTACGAATTCTGTGCAATGATGGCCTGCTATATAAATATTGTTCCGCAAAAAGTATCTTTCTGTACCTAATTGAAGCTGCAGGTTATTTTTAAAATTTGAGTCAGGAAATAAATACAATAAAACTAATGATTATTCTCAATTCTTTAAAATAGCACATTATATTAGTTATAATATTCTACATTGTAACAATGGAGCGATTTAGCAGCTATACCTTGATCACACACTCTTTGAGATGGAGTTTCCAGTCGATTGCCATATAAGAGTATCACTTTTAGCGGGCACATTGCCAACTTTGGAGGCAGCTTGTGTAACCTGTTGTGACTGAGGTTGAGTCTCTGTAGAGATTGCAGCTCCCCTACTTGCTCAGGTAGTTCTGCAATACTATTATCTGACAGATTCAACTTTTCTAGAGTGAGCAACTTTGTGATGGATATAGGAAAAGTGACAAAGTCATTATGATCTAAGTCCAATTCCTTCAAATGAAAGAACAGAATAAATGTATGCGGAAGTGCAGAGATCTTATTATAACTAAGTTTAAGTTGCGTCAAGTGAGGCACCCTCAAAGCAATCTCTTCTGGCACAGAGGTCAAGTGGTTAAACGAAGCATTGATCTTTTCATACAGTGTTATACTATCTCGTAGCTCCCAAGGAAACTCCCACAAGCAGTTGCCATTTATTTCACCTTCTGCATGCTAAAATACAACCAAATGGTTCAATACAGTGCAGGCACCACCTTGATATGTATTTTATATTTTAAAGCAATAACACTCAGCTAAAATCAGCTTTGAAAACAAACTTATTTACTAATTAGTTTTCTTAGAGTCAGTAAATTTTACGTTTACGTTAATAGAAAATGATATAAAAATAACTGCTTTGCGGTGTTAAAGCTCTACAAAAAGAAAACTAAAAAATGAGTCTAGGTTGTGCATAAAATAATTAGTTGAGCTACATGAACTATACTGAACTGATATGCCATGTGCACAGGTACCAGGGCTTGAAGCGTGAATAAGTGGTAGTAAAGGTGTTGAGGTAAATATTCTAGACTAAAGACCTACCTTAATAAATGCTTTGTGTGAAACATCCCTGCTTAAATCTAGAGATTTGTTGTCATCTTTTAGCTGCTTAGGAAGGGCCGACTCCGTAATGCCCATAGTCTCAAATAGAGTAAATCTAAACAAATGTAACAAGAATGATCACTTTTACAGTTCTAAAAGTACGGATCCAAAAATTCAGAATAAGCATATTAATCATCATGTTTTACATATCTTATTTAAAGATAGTGAATTAAATGCATGGCCAGCAAAAATAAAGTGTAAAACATGGGTCAGTTTTTCCAAGACCCTAAACCTTTCTTGAAACAAGTTACAAAACAACAAAACTTACCTTCAATGCAAACATTTGTTGTTCGGTCCTGAGCTAACATTTACTAAAATACACAAAACATCATTTGTAAAAAAACATATTATGTTATTTGCCAGCACTTTAACAAAAGTGTGAGTTTAGAAGATACTTTGCAGTAGTTGTAATCAGTCTATGTGAATTGCATAGCTTCTATTTACTTATATACATATATATAATTACACACAACTAAAATAAAATAGCTAAAAAAATATAACTATCATTTTCATACATAATAAAACATTTTTTCATCTATTATGTTACTTGAATGGTGAAACAAACCCCAAACAAAATGAACAGTTGCGGTACTTAATGAAATTCATTATTCTAACGGCAGGATAAATGCAAAAATGCTTGCTTATAAGCAAAGAAAAGTTGCTATACATTGGGAAATACATTTTTAATTTATTCGTATGAATGTCAAGAACAGGATAATATAATACACTTTAGTCGCTTTTAGCCAAAGCTGTATTATAAGACTGGTATATAAAGGCACAGAGTAATACCAATCAATTTGGCTAATAAAACCAAAACTAACATAGTTCTCAACTTATGAATGTAATTGGTGTTGGAATCTTGATAAATAATAAAGGACATACATATCTCTACAATCTTGAGCAATTATTTTAACAGCTACATAAAAATTTGACCTTGTTGGCTTTGTCAATAACATTATCAGTTATTGCTAGTCGCCATATATTTAAGCCGGTTATTACATGTTTATGCAGTATCCATGTACTTAAATATCAAGAAATTACAACTAAGTGTGTACTACAACTGTTATGTTAATCAGCCATTGTTAATTCTCAAATATGTGTATATCTTGCCAGGAAAATATGTAGTATTCATTCAGTACCATATTCTGCGAGCTGCTATACACCTGCATGGTAGAAAAGTGCTTCTCAAAGCCAATTCATAGTTTAGCTTAAGTAAATCATTGATTGATAAACAAGCACAATTTTTCAGCCTACCAGGTGACCAAGTTTAGCTTACTCTTTTTATTAGCATTACAAGTGGCAGCAATGAATAAGTGACTGGTAAAAAGCTGTATGTTATCCAGGCAACTTTGCTTTTAGTAGTACACATTTGATCTGTCCAGTAAACTACTATAATTATGATTATCAAGCGGTAGTAATTAGATTATCATACATTTAAAAATCTACTATTTCTGTTTATAAAAGCATCAAAATCGAAATTCTTTTCGATAATCATACTGCATGTTCATATTGATTTACCCAGCAATGTAAAAATTGTTATCTTAATCGTAATGATATAATAAAAGGAAATTCTAAAAAATAACATTACACTCTTCACTTGTAATCACAATTACTGAATTAGTATCACTGCTAGTAATATTACAAGTACAAGTATAACTCATTATAAGTATTACTCAATCTTATGAAATTATCTTCGCAATTACCATTATCACTTTGATCATCTCATCATTGATCACTAATGTACTTGTAGTTTTACTTTTACTTTAGCTTAGATTTGTAGTAGAACAGACTCAAAGTGATTATCATGATAATAGATAAGTTGAAGTTGAACTCCGTTGAAGCTGATCCAAATAGAGCAACTCATTAATTTTATGTTACCATTAGTAACTGTAATTAACATAAAATAACTGCAACTTATAATTTTCGTTATAACTTATTAACTATAGCCATAGGCATAGCCATAGGCCAAAACTAAATAAAAATCCAAAAAAGAAGAATAAAGCAAGGTACAAACAATAAATAATCTCAGGAAAGTCTATATTATATTAATAGCTCAAACTAAAACTTAAATTAAAATCGATAGTTGTCGCAGTAACAGTACAGTCATACATTTATTTTGAAAGTAAGTAAGTACTTTCCACTTGCAGTGGCTTTCGACTTTGTTATGATGTGTCCATCTCCATGCAAAATTTTTGATGATCTTTAAATGCAGCGCAAAGTAAGGGGTCATTGCATGCAATGTTTGTATACACATCGTCAGCACTCTGAACACCCTCATTCCCAAATTTGAAACGCCAAACCATATCTTTTAGGAATCCCAAACTTTATGCTGCATCAAGTCATTTCTACAACTTGACAAAACTAGAACAATATCTATCGAAAGCATTTTTGGGCTATGGGACGTTCCAGTTGCTCTCGCTAGCAATCAATATAAACATTGTGAAATCAGCTATCCACGTGGCGCCACTTATCGAATGATTCTAGAGGCAGCTTCGAGTTGGTGGTGGATGAGTGCAGTAGTTCGGGGGTCTACCGTTTAGAGTTATATCCCCAACTCCACACACGAGACCCCAAAGTCCAAACTACTGCACTCTTTCACCAACAACTTGGAGCCGCTTGTAGAACCATTCCAACTTATCAAACACTCAAAATATTGCACAGATGGAAATACTTCAGCACGAATTCAGTAAAAACAATTTAAAAAATCAAATTACTTTCTCCCAGCGCAGTAATTGCTAAACAGTGTGGCTTACATTATATTAACATCAATGTGAGTGAAGCTCTAACCGTTATAGCCTATAATATAACATAATAGGCCTACAATATATTTTTATCCCTCAGTTAAGACAAATTATTACTACACGATCCTTGTTTTACTTCAAAGGCTGTTAGTTATTACGTACATAATATTTCTTGCTATAATCTATAGACTATATGTACTACAAAAATACTATGTATGTAACAATCTGCACAGCTAATGCCATGCCCGTTATGCTGCCCTTGCAGATAGAAAAAAATATTTAAAAAGAGAACAAGAACTAAGCTATAGTAAACAAAAGTTGCAAAATGATATTGGAAGAATTAAAGTACGTATGCATCAAGTGCGTGGCAAGTTTATCAATCTTAACTACTATCATGGGCATTTTCTTATTCACCTCAAGATAATGTAGCATTGAGTTAACCCAATGGTCTCTGTGGTGCAATGGTTAGCACATATGCTTGGTAGTATAAATCTCGGATTTGAATCCCAGTGTGCGGGGCAAAATTATTTTATAGATATAATTTATAATCTATGAGAGTGGGTGATCAGTAAGCAACAACCTTTCACATATTTTATCGATTAAACAAATTGGACAAAATGAATTTTGAAACCTGAAATGAATTAAATGAGCACATTTCAACTTGGCAATGAGTAGAACTGCTTGAAATATATTATAATGTAGTACTTTTGTTGAATATAAGCTACACAATTTAGAAAAGATGTAATACATTTCTATTTATTATCTATAGTTAATGACTGATCAACTTAATTGGACATAAATTAAAACAAAAAGAGTGAATTGATATACATGTATATATATATATATATATATATATATATATATATATATATATATATATATATATATATATATATATATATATATATATATGTATGTATGTATGTATGTATATATATATATATATATATATATATATATATATATATATATATATATATATATATATATATATATATTTATATTTGGTACTGATACAATTTTGGATATAAAAATAAACTTATATATTCATTTTATCGACTACAATATTGTTTCACGTAGTGCAAGCTACGATCATCAGGTCTGCACTATGTGAAACAATATTGTAGTCGATAAAATGAATATATAAGTTTATTTTTATATCCAAAACTGTATCAGTAAAAAATATAAATACTCTATTTTTCAAAACATTGAGTTCTTTTGATTCATTTTTAATTATATATATATATATATATATATATATATATATATATATATATATATATATATATATATATATACACACACACACAAACAATTCATAATATATAATTAAAGTACTTATTATAATTAAAAAAGTTAACACTCACTTCATGTGTGCTGCACTGTTTTCAATGAAATCTAAAACTCTAGCTATATAACTGAATATATTTTTAGCTCATTTTTTGCTCATACTCGTGAATTTATGCAATATGTTTCAATATTAGTAAATGCTCCCGGTCTAGGATGTTTAAGTCCTAAGAACAGCTGCATAATATTTTTTAATTTGCAGTATAACCCCAAACTATTGTAACTGCTTCTAGAGTTTAATATACTATTTATTGACTGATTGCTTATTGCTCTATATTAGACTTTTCTCAAGAAATTTGTCACTATATGGTATTTTTAGAGCAAATATACAATAAAGCACAATAAGCCCAAAGATGTTTTGTAAACACACTTACTGTTTATTAAAAACGCATTATATATGCTATGAAAAATATAAGAAATAAAAAACCAATGAAAAATCTTTTTAGTGAAGATGGTATTTTGTAAGCATAATTTTTTTTTCTTCTCTATACATCAAACGTATTTCTGCAAAAAGGTATGGCTCTGTAGCATGGGTAACACAATTAGGCGAAGACTACACCCACACACATGCAAACACACACACAAATTTTCTTGTAGAAGTAATTAAAAACTATAATTTTAGATTTTTATAACATTGTCAAGTATTCAACAGAAACTTCCTAGGTTTCATTATAATGCATACTATAATATTATATAATGAAGTGTTATTTTTGTATCTATTGCAGACATAACTTCTGGTGAATACAATAAGAGCAGTCTATAATACTTTCAAAAAGCCACTAGCTAGAATTTAAGTCAATGAAGTTAAACCAAAATCTTCTAAAAAACTGTTTATGGCAGCAGAAGTTTGAGGATCATGCAAAGCTGTATAAAACATTGTCAATTGCATTCTGCAAAGACATATTTAACAATGTTTTTTATTAATTTTAGATACGTATAATTAATTTCATGCAAGTGTGTTGAAACCATAGTTTATGTGAGCAGAGATGGATAAATTTGAAAAAAAAATTGTTGTTATAGAAGGATGGTTTGTTAATAACCATTATCTTTCTGTTGGATTACTAATGTCAGCACTGTTGATTGTGGATGGATTGCACATGCAAATACAAATATGTGTGCATGTGTGTATGTCTGTGCAATTCAGTTATATAACTAAACTTCCACAATATTCATCTATTAATTAGATGCTTTTTTCTATCACTTCCATCTTTACAATTTATTATATATTATAAAAGCTAAATAATTTTAATAATGCGCATTAGCTTAAATTAAGTTGTCACAAATAATGTCGCTGTAGCCATGGAGTTAATAAGCCACAAACAAGAATTTATGTCACGGGTGGCACAAAATTGCAATGCCAAATAATACATAAGGTCAGGAATGTAGTGGCAAAAATATTCTAGACCATACTCTCAGGCCGGGGTTCGAGACAGTGCCCCGGCCGCCGAAGCCCTCAGAGCGCTTCTGATGCAAATTTATGCAATTTAAAGCCATTGTGAATTATAATTCTTCTGAGAAAAATCTGTGTTGAAATGTGCACCTTGCTGTTATTTTCATACCATACCAGCCACATGACGACTGGGCATTGCTGCAAACTATATAAATTATTCAGTATTGTTCCATACCTATTGACTGTAATTTTAAATGTAGTCTTACTCAACTGCAGTTAGGTTTGTTCTGACACTAAGTCCAACCTGTACAGAAAAATTGCTGAAGATCTCAAAAAGATGGAAGGATAGAGGCATGTAACAAGTGCTCTCCAAATGCAACCTTATATAACTAATACACTGACGTGCACAGAAAAAGAATAATAGATCAGAACAGAGGAAGATTGCAAATCAGAAAATGTGTGTTGGTTATTTATAAAGAGCAATTTGAATTGATAACTCATTGGCAAGCAGAAATTGGTTGAAAACCTATTTGGAGTTTATTAGAGTACTAGTCTAATCCATAAGGAGATACCACCACACCTCCTTACACACAATAAGGCACACCCAAGAAGAGTATGTTAACTTGGTTTTAAAATAAGCTTCCACTAGCCACGTCAAGGAAATATACCCCAAAAGAACAAATTTGTTAACCTAGAAGATGATTAAATGTAAAGCCAAACGTTAGTACAATCAAACATAAAAGGTTACTTATGGTGGTGTACAGTTTGCAAACCTCATTGCATTGATAATTAACATGCAATAACGCTAGGTTTTTGAATAAAATGTGGATATAGTACTTGTAGACCTCAGTGATAAATTCTCATTAATCTCTCCTACACACCTGGTACTGTTTCCTGAAAACATTTTGATTTCATTTCTGGATTTCATGTTGGTTTTTTCCAAATTCCATTGCTTATTGACAAAATGCAAGCCCACACAAGATAGATAAGAGCAACCTTCTAGCTGTCACTGCCTTGTTGAGGTCACATTATTGGTATATTATAAGAATTCAGTCCTGCAAAATAAAAACCTTACCTAATTGTGCTAGAATTCAAAAACCGTGTTTTAGATCTTCCTGTTCCTTAGAGCACCTGCTTTTTCGAGTTTTCAATATTCTTTTTGCAAAGTTATAGACAAAAATCTACCCATTTTTAGCCAATTTTACCTGAAAAGTTTATTTTTCAACCCCTGCCAAATATCTCAGCAGGAAACCTGAGAAATTTATGCACAGCAAACTTTTTGATCTTTTCAATAGTCTTCATAGATTTTCTACAAGTTAGTGATTTTTACACTGAAAATGAAATATTGTTTCCTTAGTAATCGCCAACGCCAATCGCCAATCGCTTCAACGAACACGTAGAGATGAGAAGATGGAATGTTGATAGCTGCTTATTATTTATAGTGTAATCTCAGGCTAAACAATCACAAGTAGGCAACACACATGCTACCCACATAGTATTAACATAACAAGAACTTAAACTAGATTGTGAGCGGAAATTTATGATATTCTCAGTGAGGATGCCCAAACTATCCTGTGCACTAATCATCAGTAACACTTCCAAAAATGTGCCCATACGGGCGTATGGCCTAGAACAGTCTATTTTCTTCTAGACCATACGGCGTATGGGACCGTATGGGACCACTACATCCCTGCATAAGGTTATTCAGAACACAACAACTACATAATATTATTATTCAGACAGGTTAAAGAAATAAGAGTTGTCTTTTCATTACTAACATGGTGGTGTTTCCTATAGTTCAGAAATGTCTCATGCCCATCTTATCTTATCAATAAGAGTTATAAAGCATATCCAGTATTAGCGATCAAATATTACAGAGTTATCTTCTTGTTAAAGAAAATATCTACGTCAAATCAGCGTGACTATTATGAACTTCAACCTTTTACGTCAAACGAGCCTGCAAAATCTTTAGAAGCGTGAAGCTATTATATCCAATATAATCGAAATCTCGCAAACAAATAGTGCTTAAGGTTGGATCCTAGGCTATGCCTTTTTAGGGAATTCCCCATTTGGATTTTTGCCTTGGGGTGAAATAACATTCCGCGTTCATATTGATATTTACTGAAAGATTTTAGTAGAAGCGACAAACTTTGCTGCAGCAGATATTACTTATTGAAATTTGAATGCAGCCATGATATTAACTTAGCAGTTTAGCAAGTCAGTGCGAGCAATTATCAAATTGCAATAACGACAATTGCTAGGTAAATATTCGAAATACATCATTATGATTATCGAAATTATATCATAATATTATTAGTATTAAACTTCAAGCTTCAGTTTGAGTATAACTATAAACTAAAACTTAAAGCTTCGACTTGGAAACATCCTTAGTAAACAAAAATTCAATTATAATAATAATGCCTAATGATGTCAACATGCATTTTTGTACTTTTATTTTGATAAGCTGAGTCAGCGTGAGTTTAAGTAATAAAGTACTATTTTAACTTTAAGTATTTTTGGTGTGGCATTGACGAAGGAAAAAATTATCATCTTTATCATGATCATTCATGTCATTGTCTACTAGTAGTACTAGCCACTAGCTCTATTACTACTGCTACCACTATTACTACTAGTAGTAGGCTAGTAGTACTAGTAGTAGTGGTATTAGTAGGACTAGTAATTGTAGTTATACTAATACTGATTCATTCTTGTGATGTTTTTGTGGGTTGTTATTAGAACCTAAGCTAGGTGAACATACGTTTTTATGTGTAGAGAGAAGACAGATTTCCAGTTGAATATTTCTTTTTTGGGCACATGCAGCAAAAGAGACCCAGGGGTGGTCTCGAACAATCAAGCTTGGTAGTATTGTAGTCGTTGAGCTCCAGTGGTAGACGGATTCTACACTGGAAAGCTCGCCCTTGTAGATGCTTGCTAATTTGAAAAACCACACACTGCCGTATTCGCAGTCGCACATTCTAAATCATTCTGAACAATGCATCCGCAGCTGCAGGCATCTGGTTACCTGACTGGCCCCGGCATGGGTCTGTTTATGTGTGTCCCAGATCAACTGCTGCCAGAGGGCTGGTGGGCAAACCGCTCTTTATCTCTCCCGGTAATGAGTGTCCACTGCCAATAATATGATTAGCAACCCATCCTGGTAGAACTGGAAAAAATCCCAGTAGCGCAGAAGTGTTGGAACTGAGTGTCTTTGTGCCGCTGCTTCTCTTCACTAGGTCGACTTCCCTTGTTCTTGGTCTGAAATATGTCTGCGCAGCTACTTGACTTTCCAGGACAAAGTAGGGTTGGCACAGAGAGCTTTGACAGCGTCCAAGGGGGCTTCAGACCATTAGTGGCCCTGTTCCCAGCTATAGGCGCCAGCCTTCCTCAGTTTTTCCTCGATGACAAGGTGAGCGGGTTCTCTGTCTTACTTCTCTATATGCAGGCACTGCTTAGTGCTTACAGTCCTCGGCATTCTCATGCTTTTTGCCAGCACGATGCTCTATCCGGTAAAACTCAGCAAGGATCCTCAACCAATAAGCCAGCTGGCTAGAAGGTTTAGCTCGTTTACACAACCATATCAAAAATGCATGATCAGTTTGTAACCTGAATGTTTGTGCCAGGGAGATAATCCTGGCTGTTAGCCAAAATTTTACTGAAAGTATAAGTTGGCTTTTTGCAGTTCGTTCAGCTATTTTTTGGCTTCTTGTTTTTTGCTTTTGGCTGGTACCTAAAACTCTTTAGTCTGTATTATGATTGTTAGTAGTTTCACTTGCCAAGAAAAGGTTAAAATGTTTGTAAGTGTTGTTATAATTTATAAGTTTGTTTTTGTTGATATTGAATATTTGAAAGCTACTTATGTATGTTTTTGCACAGCATGTAACTATTTTCTTATATAGAGTACAAAAAAAAGAAAGAACAATAAATCCAAAGATTGAGAATATTGTTTTATGCTTGTTGCTATTCAATTCACTAAACCATTCCTTGCACAATGTTCTTCTACACAGATATGACCCGAAGTGCTTGACCGCCTTGTCTACTGGCAGGACTTCTTTCTTGCAGCAAGTGGGTCATTTTACTTAATTAAGTAGACATTGGAAATTTCCAGTTTTTAGCTATTTTTCACAATTTAGCTGCTAATGAACATGGGGTTTTTTCTGAGACTAGTAAAATATCAATAAATACACCTAAGTAATCAAAGTTCTTCTTAATTTTGCTTGATTTCCCAGGTTTTTTCTTATTTATTTAGCTAATTTAGCTAACCATTACGTTTTTTCGTAATGGTCCGCAATCCAAATTAGCTAAATAAATAGGAAAAAACATGGGAAATCAAGTAAAATTAAGAAGAACTTTGATTATTTAGGTATATTTGTTGATATTTTACTAGTTTTGGGGGAAAAACCCATGTTCATTAGCAGCTAAATTGTAAAAAATAGCAAAAAACTGGAAATTTCCAGTGTATACTAAATTAAGTAAAATGACCCATTTCTGCTCGGCGGTCAAGAAAGCCTTGCTGTAGTAAGCCGCTATCACTCCGTTCCACCCTATACTTGGGACAACACAGCCCCTACATTGTGGTCACTTGCGTCCGTGCCCAAGATATACTCTTTGGTCGAGTTTGGGTAGGCCAGGATTGGTGCTTCTACCAGCCAGTCCTTGAGGTGGTCAAATGCCTGCTGCATCTCATGTGTCCACTGCCACCGAACCCCCCTTGGTGGTTACCCAATTCAAAGGCTGTGCCACCCCTTCAAGTCTTGGTATGTACTGCCTGTAGTACTCTACCAAGTCTAGGAATGCTTGCAACTCGTGGAGGTCTCCGGGAAACAGTCCACTCTACTCCTGATTCGTGGCAATGCCGTCCTGGCTGACCACGTGTCCCAGGTACTAAAATTCCTGCTGTAAGAGCGCACACTTGGAGAGCTTCATTTCAATTCTGCTTCCCGGAGGTAGTCAAAAATCTCCTGCAGACGGCTAACATAAGTCTGGAAGTCTGGAGAGATGACAATGACGTTATCCAAATGGATGAGCAGTGTCTTCCAGTGTAGCCCACTCGGGGCCTGCTCCATGAGTCGTTAGAAAGTGGCCGGAGCGGAGGTTAGCCCAAATAGCATCATTTCCCACTCTCGGAGCTCATCGCTGGTAATGAACGCTGCTTTTTCTTGGACTTCAGGACTGATGGGTACTTGCCAGTACCCACTTAGCAGGTCCAAAGTACTGAAGTACTTATTTCCTGCCAGGGCATCCAGTGACTCGTCTATCCGAGAAAGGGGATAACCATCCTGAATGATAACGCTGTTGAGCTTGATGTAATTTACGCAGAATCTTCAGCTACCATTTTTCTTGATTAGAACTACTGGTGAGCTTTATGCACTATGGGCTGGCTCAATTAGATCCCTGTCAAGGAGGTCTTTTACCTGCCGGCTCACCTCCTTCTTCGGGCGCAGTCCCCATGTGGGCTGTCTGATGAGGACGGTTTCAGCTGCTATAGGTATCTCGTTGCAGATGACCTGGACCCTACTGAGTAGTGTGATAATGCTGTGATTGCCAACCATAAAACTCAGAGTCGGCAGAACTGAAAGCTAAAATAAAGTTTAATGATTTTGAGTTTAACCTAAGGTTAGAATTAGTGTTGAGTTTAAAGCAAGAATTAAGCACTAACAATTATTTAGGTCATTGTTGTATTGTTTTTGTGATGATCACCTAGTATTTGAAATTTTAACGCAGTGATTATTATCTATATTTTTAAAAACTGTCACTTAAATTACCATGATTTATCAATTAATCAACCCCATAGATTTGTTACGCTTCTGCTTTTTGCTTTTCTTTACTTATAGTAGTGCCAGTTGTAAATTACTGTATAAGCTAAGGAACTGATATTTTTCAAGGATCATTCTCATAACCTAAAAGTAATGCATGTTTGAATAAAGTTGAACTTATTTGAATGATAATACTGTAGCATTAACATTTAGCTTTTTTAATTTAACTCTTCAATATTGCTAATAGTCAACTGTAAATTCCACTTTCACCAGTAATGCTGGCATGATTCGGAAAATTAGCACAATAATGATTTAAGCTTATGTAAAGAAGGTGAAGTGTAAGCATTTTGCACATAAATCTTTTTCTAACATGGCACTTTAGATCTATAGGTTTTCAAATTTATGGTGACTTGAAAAATTGTCATTTTTATTATATTATATTTTCAATATGTTTTGAAAATCAAGATTTAGCTTTTAAACTCAGCCGTAAAAACTAAAAATTAGTGCTGATATGTTTCTTATTGGAATATATTTTTCAAAGTTCCTTTTAAAACTTTGTCATCCCAAACTTCTTCTTTATAATAATCTGTATTATCATTCAACTGCTTCTGGTTTTTAAACCTACAGTAGCTGTACAATTAATATTTGATTTCTATTTTTTGTATTTACTTGATTTATTAGGGCCTAAGTAATGTTATACTTTTATTTAGATATAACTATCACAATATTAATTCCTTTTAATGAAAAATATAGTTCAACATTTCTTACAACTTCATAACATTAGTGTGGAGTTTTTATTGAGAAAAAGCTTATTCAACTTTGTAAACTTGCTTTAAAATTTCAAAACAGTTAATTATTATTTATACATAGAAAATCTGATTTTCGTATTGGGTTAAATCTGCCTGTTGCAGTAAATGCTTAGAATGATTATTTACTTAGAATTTGACTCAATGTAGTAAGTGGTACAACACATTTCAACTAACTATGATCACTATTATACTATCCTAGCTATGTCTAACTATATTAATCTTTTTATAAATATCTGAGTTTAATGTGTAAGAATACATGAAGCATTTTTCAAAGAGGTGCATAATTTTTACAATTGGATATTTGTGAACTATCTATTATACTATATTACATGATATACTTAAAAATCTTCCAGATTTGAAATATTATAAAAATAATGGTTTACCAAATTACTTACCAGGTGCAACATACAGAAGTGTTCTACAGCTAGTTACATGTCTACACCTTGACTCACATTTGATTATGTTCTCATGGGTACGCATGTAATTTAGTAAATGAATGGCCATGTAGCTGATTGTATATTTTTCTTATTTTATTTAAAGGAATGATGGAGGCTGATGCCTCTGTTTCCTGTCCACATTGCAATGAGGTTTTGGAGACAAGGAATGGAAAGCTTCCTAAGTTCTGTCCAGAATGTGGTGAATCAATAGAGCCAGAGCTGTTTTGTCCAGAGTGCGGTGTGGAAAGGGTAGTCAACAGAAAAACTGGAGCTTTGAGAAATTTTTGCTGTGAATGTGGATATAAATTCACACCAGGTAAAGCCTGTTGGCTGCATTGAAACTAAGAAATTCATTTTATCCATCATAAACATTAAATAGAGGAATGAAATGTTATAGCTGCCCCTATGTTTGTAGTACATGTTCTACCAGTCAATAATTAACAATGGAGTCATTCACTCAGTAATAATTATTGCTTTTTTCTTGTGATGCTATCCAAATAATGTGTCTTTTGTTTCAAGTATTTTTGTATAATATTGTACATGCCTTTGCTAGCTATAAATGCAAGCATGCGCAGATTGTGTAACTCATAAGTGCTTTTATTCATATTAAAGCATCTTAAACAGAAGAGAAGGCAATTCTTGACTAACTAAGAACTAGTGTAACTGCAGATCAATTAAAGCATTGAATTTGTTCCTCATGATAAGAATAATTAAAAGCAATTATATTCTGAAAGAATTAAAGCCTATTGTCGTTAGGATTTAGTAATTTTTGTAGATCCAATGATTTTTAGCAGCAACTTCTGGTTTGCTTTGTAGGAATCGGGAGTAATATTACAGATGTGCAGCCCCATTCTGAGTTGTCTTTCTCTGAGTCCTCTCAGGCAAACATCTCTTCTGCTTCTCATTCAGATGCCACCTGCACTGAATCTACAAGCATTGAGAGTAACCCGGAGTTCATACTTAAGTAAGTAGCAGATGTTTTACTGCCTTGTGACATCATTTTAATATTATATCACATAAGACTGAACAAATTTCTGGTTGCCAAGTAAAAATGTGAAACGTTTACACTGCATTAAATGTTATTTCTTTCATCTAAACTTATTTTAAATTTCAAGACATTTTAAATTAGTTATACGTTTAAAAAATTATAAGATGTTTGCCAAAAAATGTAACGTTTGTAACAGACAAATCCGAAAAGTATAAGTTTTAAGGCGGCACCAGAGCTATGCTCAAACGATTTTGCTACCACTTGTTTTATAATGAACAACTTCTAGTTGAGTTTGTAGTTGGAAATGAAGGAAAACCAGGCATAAGAGTATCTGCTGCTTATGCTTTGTGAGTTATGAATGCACATCAACATTTATAATGCAGGTCTGAGACATCTACAAGTTCTATACCTAACTCACCTGTTAAACCAGGAAAAAGGCGATCTGATGAAGCACAACTTTCTACTGTTTCCCACCAAAGTGAAGGTAGTATTTGTATTTTTTGTATTCTTTTATATTATTATGACTTCATTTTTATAAATTATCAATTGATCATTTTTAGCATAACTTATTCATTTATAATCTGATTACCTTACCTTTGTTGATAGAACTTCATTTTACAATACACATGTGCATGTAATTAATAACCGCCTAAGTAATAAATAAGCAATTGTAATCAAATAGTTTTATTTTAATATATTTTCAGCTGAACTTGCTACATACAAAAAGTAAAAACTCATTTTGCAAAACATATTATAGTTTGTGATCAAAGTTGGGATATAAATGGCAGATAAATGTTTACATCATATTAAATTATAATCTGATTTTAATTCCACTACTGGCAATATGCATATAGGCTTTAAAATTACCAAATAACATTACGAAGCATGCGGTTTAAATTATTCTACAATGATATGTATTTATAAGTCATGCACACCACATATTAGTAATGCACACGTTCAACTATGAATCACTGTATATTATACAGTTTTTAAATTTAATTATTATAAAATTAATTTTATATGCATATTAATTTTATGCAATGGGTTAATAATTATTGAATTTATATTGCTGTAGCTGACATTTTACCATCTAAAGCACCAAAGACAGAACTTGAAGGCTGTCAGGATGTTTTACCAGAGTATTGCAATGAACAGACAGCTGATTCTAATAAGATTGGAGTGTCCCATTTAGCCACAGTGCCATATGGAGAGAGCAGGGAGCTGGATACTACCACACAGTGTGCTGGAAACTCCAGTGATATGGAATTTGTTGAGGTCACTCAAGCCACTATAAAGTCAGAGAAAACTTTGTCAAGTAAGAACCATTTAAACAAAATCAGTCAAATAGAATTAAAAGAATAGGCAGCAACTGTAGTCTAAGGGTTAGAGCGTCTGACTTAGTAAAAATGAAGTCATGGGTACGCACCCCAGCAAAGGCCACTGGTGAGGTTAGTAAGAGCATCCAGTTATAGTACCTCCTGTGCTGCATATTAATAAGTCCTAGCCTACATCGAAAACACCTTTTTTATCCGGGGTTCAAGGGTTGAATAAAATTAAAATCAAACTTTATAAAGCAATGAACATTAAGTTATTTTTTTTAGGTGACCATCAACCAGAAGCAGCAGTCTACTTAGAGAGAGCCGGGAGACAGATTACTACTAGTTCTGACAGTGAAGAGTTTCATGATGCCCGTGATATGCTCATTTCAAGTAGTGAATCACTCACTAATGATTGCAGTAATTCAACTCTTCTGCAGTACAGTGACCTGTCCAATCATAACATTAGAGATGCAAATGATTGCCCAAGTGATGCAGAAATAGTTTATGCAGAAATAGCTGGTTCAGAATTAGCCGTTGCAGAATTAGCTGATGCAGAAGCAGCTGGTGCAAAAGTAGCTAGGGGAGAAGAAGCTGGTGTGGAAGTAGCTGATGCAGAAGTAGCTGGTGCAGAAGCAGCTGGTGCAAAAGTAGCTAGGGGAGAAGAAGCTGGTGTGGAAGTAGCTGATGCAGAAGTAGCTGGTGCAGAAGTAACCGGTGCAGAAGTAGCTAGTGTAAAAGTGACTGATGCAGAAGTAGCTGGTGCAGAAGTAGTTGGTGGAGAAGTAGTTGGTGGAGAAATAACTGATGCAGAAGTCGCTAGTGCAGAGGAAGCTGATGAAAAAGTAGGCAATGCAGAAGTAGCTGGTGCAGAAGTGACTGATTCAGAAGCAGTTGATGCAAAAGTAGCTAATGCAGAAGTAGCTAATGCAGAAGCAGCTGGTGCAGAAGCAGCTATGGCAGAAGTAGCTAATGCAAAAGTAGCTAATGCAGAAGTAGCTAATGCAGAAGCAGCTGGTGCAGAAGCAGCTATGGCAGAAGTAGCTAATGCAGAAGTAGCTAATGCAGAAGCAGCTGGTGCAGAAGTAGCTAATGCAGAAGTAGCTAATGAAAAAGTAGCTGGTGCAGAAGTAGCTAATGCAGAAGCAGCTAATGAAAAAGTAGCTGGTGCAGAAGTAGCTAATGCAGAAGCAGCTAATGAAAAAGTAGCTGGTGCAGAAGTAGCTAATGCAGAAGCAGCTGGTGCAGAAGAAGCTGACGACTCCAGCATATCGGGCAATACTTCAACAATCTTAGTTTCTAAATCTGAAATTCAAACTAATGCCAATAAGTCTATTGAAGAGGCAGAAAGCACAACTGATTTTCAAGAACCACGAGATGCATGTCAACATTCTATGTTTGGTGCTTCTAGTGAGCCGCAAGGTAACGTATATTATTTGGCACCTAAAATGCCCATCTATGTTATATTGATGTTTGGTAGTAGATTATGCTTATGTTGTATGTGTATATAATATTTTAGGAAGTTTTACTCAGCAAAAGCTTCAGTTCACTCACAAAGGTTCTGGTGATGGTAAGTGAAACAAATATTTTGGCTGTGGAATAAAATCATTGTTTAACATACAGTTGCATAGGCTGCAAACTTTGAAATGTTTTTTTTTATCGAGTTGAAATTTTTAAATACTTCAATATTGTTGTGACTATATTATATCACTAATTTTGATTTTGATTCTTGAATATATAAACAAGCGTGGTGTCACTGCATTTGTAAGTATCTTAGTACTTTATACTTCTTTGCAGAGAAAGGATCAGCTCCAACACATAGTGATGCGCATGATCAAAATCAACAGAGTGCATCTGTTCAAAATGATGATAAAGCAATTTCAACACGAGATGCTTCCCACACTGTACAAAACTGTGGTAGTGAAAAAGAACATACTTCTGCTGATAGTGAGAAAGACCCAAAGAGTGGAGAAGTTTCTAACAGTGAAGGAAAACGGGAAGGTAGTGATAGCAGCCCTATACTTTGAATGCTAGATATCTCTTGGTTCAAAAATATGTCATTTTCCTTTTTAATACGTTCTAACTGTTCCTGCTTTTTAGGAGGTCCAGCTGATAACACAAGAAGCAAAACAAAGACAGGTTCTTCTCCAGAACAACCTGCTGATGGAAAATTGACAGAAGCTGCATCTCAAAATGGAGGTTTGTTGGTATCTTATCAATAATTTACTTTTCTTTAGGAAAAAGTTTTAGAAATTTGCATCTTATTGAGTTGGATTATGTTAAACATTTTTGTTGGTAACTTTGGTTTACTCTGTCTGCAGTCGGTGATCTTGTTTAGATGTTCATTGTTGGTGTCATAGCAGTTTGAAATGTGGAAAAGTGAAACCAGGCGATCCTTATTTTCTTGATAACTTTTTTGACTAACTTATTTTCAAAGTTGTTGATGTGCAGAGTTAATTCATTTAGAGTTATGTCAATCAAATACTATTTTGTAAGCTGTGCTCTTTTTGAATTTCACACATTTATGTTTTATTTTTAATGCTAAGTCACATAATATTTTTTATTTGCTTATCAACTCATTGAATAATTGTATATCATAGAATTTCATATAGATTGGAAGTCAGTGTATTAATGTATGTTGGTTTGGCTGCTAGGTAGCTTCAGATCCTATCTTGATCTGCTAAGGAGTTAGGCCTCCGAGTTAGGGTGTCCGCTAGGTGATGCTCCAAAGTTTTGGCTTCTGAATTGAGCATCCTAACATTCTAACACATTTCTAATTATGTATTCACAATGTGTTATTTTACCCTTCATTCTTTTCTTTCTGCCCATTTAATGCAATATACATGCACTCTCTCTATTTCACACATGTTCACCTATGCACCCATAATATCATTCATGATCATTGCACAGGCTACACCTATATATTACTTATATTACATTAGTCAAATTGTCCCAAACTTTGTATAACACTCTACATCACATGTGGGAATTGTGGTATAACGCAAACAATGTTTACAACATCAAGAGCTCCTAGATTTTTGGCTACCTAAATTAAATTTTTGAGTTTTAGAACATAAAGTAAAGTATTATTGGTTTAATTTTTCCAGTATAATTTATGAAAACCTTTAACGTGTATATCTTCAGCTTAAAATTGTAATTGCTGTAACATTAGGGTCATAATTTTGGTTTTCTAGAGTGGGTATCACTTGAATAGTTTTTTTTTCAAAATTAGTTATATTTGAAAAACTTTAAAACTGGAAATGGGAGCAATGATATACTGTAGGTTATAGTTCCTAAGAATGAGTGAAATTTTTATTTTGAACAGCTTGAGTAGCAAATTTAAAGTTCTAAAATTAATCAAAACTAATCGTTTGCATCAATAATTTACAACAGACTCTATGCAAGTAGCAAACCTTATTCTTAGTTGTCCAACTATAACTGCAGTCCAAATCATACGAATATTAAATTTAATTTAAAGCACCGAAAAGGCAACTTGTTAAGGAGTACGCTGATCATAGAGAAGACAATTTTCAAGACACAAAGAAAAGAAAAGTGACTGGGGCACAGTCTTCTGCTTCAACTTACAAATGTAATTTAATTGACTTCTTAGATGTGACTTTAGTTAATAACAAAAACACTTTGGTGTTTCTATTTTTAGGTTCTAAAGTAAATTTTACAAATAATTGATGAATAATGGTATAACAATCTATGCCGTTCTCCAAGCCAATTTAAAACTTGCATTTTTGAAAATATAGGTCAGTTTTTTAAGTAGTAATACTTACTACTTTAATTCCCAAATAAACTTGCTGTCACTTCTTAGATAAGCTTGATATTGTTAGCTAAAAAGCAATTGCTGTAATTTTTATTGCTCAACTTCTCTTGCTACAAAGTTGTGCTAGTCTTAGAAGCATTAAAAAACTACATTCCTGCACCTACTTCAGTCACTTTCTATTGTTTTGCTTACAAGGCTAAGTGATCTCTATTCTAAGAGCAGTAAATTATCTAATTTTAACTGCTAGAGCATTTAGATTATAGTTATATAAAAGTTGAATAGATATAACTTTTAAGGAGTTGATAGCTTGGGTTGTTCTAGAAAAACACTTTATTGTCTGTTTGTACCTTCTCTAAGTATACTGCCAAGTTTCAGTTAATTCAACTCTGCCTTTTTATAGCTTCACTGAAATTCATTGAAATTATTATGATGAGAAATAATTTCAATAGTTGAAAAATACTGTATAATACCCCTAGAAGCATATATAGCTTACTATTTGTACTTTGTGATTATTATTATAAAGTTTTTTAAATAGATATATAGTTGAAATTCACAGCACTGGTTTTATTCAATGCACCCAGATGACAGATTAAAAGCTGCCAAAATATAATAGACAAGTAATAATTATCGAAAAGTTTAAGTGTTTCTACTATGGATATTTGTTCCCAGAATCATCTTATGTGCGGTGGTTTCTATTAGACGGTCTCTGCTGTCAGGTAAGCTCATCTAAATTTTTTCTAGCTAAATATTTCTCTTTTTAGATGGAGACAATGAAAAATTTATTTTTGCTACCTTTATGGAACTGAAGACTAAATTAGAAGAGCTGACAAACATAAGAACTAAGGCTATTCGAGATAAAGAACACAAATTTTCCAAACTTAATCTTACCAAAAGTGTGGAAGCTGCTGTAAGTAATGCACCAAAGGCTCTAAAGTCAAGATACGAGGCTTACCAATTGCACACAGAAAACTGGAAGTCAAAGAAATCTGCCACAAAACCTCTGGGGTTAACAGAAACAATTAAAGGCATGAGAAATGACATCAACCAGTTTTCTGAAAAGCTTAATGAAGCATTTGAGAAATATGGTGTTCAAAAGGTAATGCATAATTGCATTAATTTATACTAAAGTATGTATACATTATAGATGTTTGTATTGTTTTATTAATAATGTTAAATTATTCTATGGTGTTAGGGTGGCACAGTTTGCAGAATGCAGGATTCTCCATCGAAAGGTTGTGGGTTCAAATCCCAGTTGTCTCTTCTAGCACAAAACCTTCAGAAATTTTTTTCCTACCCTGCTGATTGTGCTCAGATTGGAACCTAAAATACAAGAGGCTGCATTTAGTGCATTTTAACAACATGCATGAAAAAGACCGTTTCCTCTTTCATAACAATTGTCTCGATATTTGTGGAACATTTGTAAAGATGTCTGATATTTTATCTCGGCTATATTTTGAAGGCTAGCAGTTTTTGTTATTCTTTTTACTCACCAAAAATTCACCAGTAGAATCTACCACCTCATACCAGTATATTCTTAATAATAGTTTAGCTACTATTTTTCTTTCAATGTAATTTAGATGGCAGTTGACCATATACCCGGAGGCAAATACAAGCATAAAGAAGCAAAGACCAAAAGCAAGCCAGACAAGTAATAAACTATTCAAATTTCAGATTAGCATAAATAAGAACACCTTGATTCTGTTGAAAATATATTGGATTTTTGCTAAGCTTTATAGCATAAAGATACAAAATAAATTGTATGTATCAGTTTCTTGCATATTTAGCAGCAAATTTAAATTTGTGTCATTTTTTAGCGAGGGGAAAAAACTGGTAACATTCAAGGTTTTCTTGTCTTCAAAAATCAAAAAACTGTACAAGGAACTGAAGCAAGAACCAGTTGTCAAAATATATGGAAATCTATATAATGATTGGAAGACTAGACTTGCTGAATGTCAAGAAAGGTTAGATCTTTGTTTGGTACATTTAGTAATTCTTTAGTTTAATAAAGATTAGCTTCAATATATAAATATGTACTTGATAACTCATTTCTTTCTAGTGAGAATGGAGTCTGGTGGGCAAATCTAGAAATTCCATCATCATCTAGAGGCTTCTCTTACAAATATGCAATTTATGTTGATAATGAAACAGAGTTTGAATGGCTGCCCTATTCTCATTCTGGTTATTACAATGTCATTGTGAATCGATATCTCAATGTTTCAGGTAAATGATATTAACAATTTGTATGTGGCTACCATCATTCCAATCTAAAAAGTAAAATAGTTTTCTGCTACTAAATTGGCTGTTTTGGAAAATGTTTGTAATACATGAGGTTCATATTTACCATGTGACTGCGTTTATATGGTTTAAATAGATTCTAATTCACGTTGCATTTAATGAAAAACCACAATTGAACTATGGTCAATCATTTGCTTCTAAATCTAAATGAATTAGCCCTTAAATTTTGCTAGCCATAAGCAGACATGGCTAATTTTGGTTTTAGGTAATGCTCACTGTGTTTTTACACCCCTCGCTCTGCCTTTGTTTTTGTCAAATTTAGTTTATTAGATGAAAAGCAGAGTTGAATTTTTTTATAAATGCTTACACTCCTAATTATTGTTTATATTTTGTGACTCTTTGTTGTCACAATTGCTGATCCCTGTCTCCTTACGAAATATTTTATTCAGCCATGATGGAATGTCATTGTTCCATAACGTGAACTATAGAAATGGAGTGTGTGGGTGTTTCTGTTGAAAAAAATTCTATTTTAATGCTGAATTAACTAAAAAAAATAATCAAGCTTTGTTTGATAATTCAAGGGGCTGATGTATTTTTTGAAATAAATAAAAAAGTTGCAGTTCAAATCAAGTGGGGATATGCAAGTATTATTATAAGTGTAATAAGTCGATAAAACGCAGTACAATCACATTTCTTTAGTTTGGTGCTGGAACGGCATTTAAATAAAAATTTTGAATTTGTATATTGCATAATTTATGTATTTACAGGTCTAAGCCAAAATGCATCTGTGTATGATGGGTTGGTGGAACTGCAACCTAATCCCAATTTACTAAAGAAAGCCAAAAAATTTATGGTTGATATGTGGCACAAAATAACTGGAGCCTCTGACCCTAAGCTAGCTGGACATGAATTGAGTGACGGATTTCAGGCTATGCTTCCTTCGTGGATAGAGTGTATCATTGGGAGAACAAACTCTATAGAAGAGCTGATCTCTCAGATTAACCAGGCCATCGTAAGACAGCAGGACAGATTTGCTTATTCCTATGTCTATTATGATTACCGTCTAATTCAACAGCAAGTAATGTGGGTAAGAGCACCATTAAAAGATTTTTCTGTTTTTAGCTGCAGTAATCTCCTTAATAGACATATTATACTCATTCTACACTTTCTACATGTTTTGGTATAGTTTTGTAACGAAGGACACCTGCTACACTGTAATAATCTAAACTAAAACAATACATTATAAAAGTTCATTTGTTTAATTATTATATATCACTTATCAATTAGTTTTAATTCAACTCTACTTTTTGCACAAAAACAAAAAGTTTCAACATTTATTCTTACTGATACCGCAGTTATAGACTGTAAGATAACGCTAAACTACAAGGTTTTTAAATAAGCCTTAAATAAGCACTAAGCATAGCAAAAGAGCCGGTAAATAAAAAGGAGACTTTGTTCAGTAGTATCAACTATAAATAACAACAGCTGTTAGATTTGGTTTAGATATTGCCAAGTCTAAGACTGGCTGTATAACTTACTTTGATTATCCAACTTAAAAAAAGGAACGAAGACAATGCTGCGATATTGTTAAATAGTTATTTTACTTTAATTAAAAAGTCATATATTTACTACCAAATTTGAGACTTGCAATTTGAACAACAGTGTTGGGTTATTTTACTTCTAGGCTCTGGGAAATTACTTTCTAACTTGTGTATCAAAGCATCTTGAAGCCCTTGAGGATGAGTCACTTTCTCCAGAGCTGGCCTGTGCTTCTCTGTTGGGACTCGTTAGCCTGGGGTCCAGATGTTTCCCAAGTTGGCTCACTTCAGCGAGTCATGCGGCAAAGTTTTTTCATGCAGTTGATCGAACTCTTAGGAAGTGTTCCGTGCTTGATGATTTAAGCTCAATGGTTTCCTCTTTGTTAAGTGATCGATCTGATTATCCAGGGTATGTATTTTGTATGATATTCTTGAATATATATTTCAGAGATTGATGTGTAACATTTTTGTGATAGTATTATTTTTTCATATTCAACTCTGCTTTACACTCTAATATATTTCAAGGTCTAATGAGCTGATCTCATGTCAAGTGGGCAGTTAAGCAAAATTATTTCTCTGTATTTAGCAGAGCAAGTTATAAAAAGTTTAATTTTATGCAGAAGTAAGTTTCACAACCTAATTCTTAACAAATGTGATAATAGTGTAAATTTACCTTATAAACTCATGCAAGTTTATAGTCAACATCCCTGTGAGAAAACCCCTGATGGAAGAGATTTTTGTTAAATCCAGTTAATGACTTATTCAGGTGGGGCACATAAGCAATTATGACTGGATGCTCTTCCTAACATCACTAATGGCCGTGGTCGGGCTCGAACCCATGACTTTGTGCTTACTATGCAAATGCTCTAACCCCTAGACCATGGCTGCTCCCTGTAAATTTACCTCATCAACACACTGTAGAAATTTATAAGTCCTTAATATTGTACAAGCTATAAACAAAGATCATGCTTCATGCAAGAGGGCAAATTCTAATATTTAGTCTAAAAAGAACAATTAGGTTACTAACACAGGCTTCATAATTACTTTAAAAAACACAAATATACTGAAAGTTTGAAATATTTACAGAAATTTTGGGTTGGTTTAAACTTTTTTTATGAATTCTCAAGAAAAGGTAATTTTTGTTATTTTAATTGGTGTCAGAAAATAGTCTAAACAGCTGTTTTTATATAGCTAGTCCTTTTTAAAATTTAATTTGAATACCAACATTAGCACTATTGTCAGATGGAATCTAAACTTATTTTTATCAAAGGCTGAGTATATTTTATTTCAGCAAGCTACTTAAAGATATTTTGAACATGGCATCTGAGTTACAGAATTCTGAGAACCCATATGCATGGATTTACTTCATTCCTTTCATCCTGGCATTTACTGGGGAAGCCGACATCACGAACCGAGGAAAAAATTACTCTGGCAGTTCTGATAGGTGGTGGGGCATTGGGAACATAAGAAGACAGCTCTCAGGCCACTACAGTTTGAAACACACGAGGCAAGTTTGAATTTAAACTGGTATAGAAGTATCTTTGTTATTTATGCATTCTAATAAACAATAACTTCTTGTCTCATAGTGACATTTTATTGTATAATATTTTGGCCTTATCAGTTTTGTTTCAATTAATCTTTAGGTTTGCAGGCATTTAGTAATTTTCTCGTGTCGAACATGTCATTTAGTGAAGAATGGAAAACCTGGTACACCTGGTTGAAGCCCTTCTTCCCTTCTATGAAGATGCTGCCATATACCTTCCTGGCTCTTCTGACAGCAGATCAACTGTTGAACCTTCTAGAGAAAGCTGATGATGATGCAATAAAATGCCTCCCCCTGGATGGTGTTCTTGCTTGTACTCTCTATCACTTTAACTGCAATAAATACCACCCGGTTAGTTTTTGTTGCCGTATCTCACTGCAATTTATCTGTTTTAGTTTGAATTTCTGATTGAATACGTTTAAAAGTGTAATAATAATGAATGACTTATGTGTTACTGATCTGGTTTGTGCCATCAAATGTAGGATAGATGGAAGCTGATTGACAAAACCCTTGAGTTTGCAGAAAGAATGTGCAAAATCAGGTAAATTTGTATATGAAGAGATTTTATTGTGAAGTTTTGATAATTTTTAAAACAAAATTTGGATAGCTCAAGTTCATATATAAATGTAATATACGTTTCCGTAGGCAATTTATACTCTTTTTGGTCACTCTTGTTTTATTTTTCTGTTTGTTTAATTATTATTTAATTATTATGCTCCAAATCTTTAGTTGTTGTTGCATTTTGAGTTGCAGTGATCCTATGGCAGTAGATGATGTCACTACTTGGGTGTGCACAGACATACTAAATCTGGTTCTATCATCTGATTATGGCACTAGACTTGAGAATCCCTTTGACATTGGTATATATAGTGCTATACAACTCAACTTGTTGGTGCTGAATCTCTCAGTTGATGGACTAAAAGAGGGTGTGAAACAAGTCCAAGACAATTTTGCTGAATTTTTTAACAAGTTGCTGAAATCATTCGAAAACACATTCTACTTTTCTACTACAAAGGACTTTCCTAACCAAATTCAACTTGGAGATTTGGAAATGAAGGTATTATTTACTTTTGTTTTTCTGGTTTTGTTGTGGTTTCCTTTCAATTTTGGAAATCATGTAAGAATATATAGAATGTAGAAATATTGAAGGTAGTTGTGAAATATTTGACACTCATAATTTTTGAAAAGTTAAATTATATAGAAAATTATTTTTATTTTATATTTTGTAAATATCATTGGAAGTACTCATTAACTTCCATGAAGGTTTAACTTTGTTATTAATCATTTGTCTATATTTCCTGTAGATGTGGGAAGCTCTATTTCAGTGCAGTTCATATTGTCAGGCTAAGAAGCTGCAAGGGTGGTGGGCAAACCTCTGCAAAAAGAACCTTACAACTCGTTTGCTTCAGGTATATTTATAGATCCAAAAACCCCAGCTGATCTTATCTTGTTTCAGTCACAAGCTGTAACATTTAAAAAATTATTGTATTTGAGAGAACTTGAAAAACAATTTTGTAAAATTTGGAAACTATTCCTTGCCTGATTTAGTTACTTGGTAGGTTTTATGTGATCATGAATTATATCTCAAGCAATTTGTTATGCAACTGAGCTGATTTAGTAAACAGTTTTTTATTTAATTAGCTGTTTGTCTCAAGTTATTAAGATAATCAAAAAAAAGCTAATTATGCTATATATAGTGCAGTAGCTGTTGACCTATGCCTGTACACTTACGTAGATTATTGCACTTGCTATTGTTGTTATTTTTTACAATTATTTAACTGCAGTATATTTTCAAATTTTAAGTGTTTTTGTGGTGTTCAAAGTACAATAAAATTTGTGTAAATGTTCAATTATTTAAATTTTAGGTTCGTGAAATAAACAAGATGGCACTAATAGATGTGTACTGCAATAGTGACTTTACAGTTGCGGACATGGAGCAAGTTATAGCCGACCTAGCTCTCAAGGACGCTGACCAGATATTTAGGGTAAACCTTGTAACATTTAGCTTATATTGTGACTAGCAAGAGATATGGCTTCAAACACATCTTTATAGTAAGCTATGCATGTTTAGCTGAATAACAAGGTTATATATGTGTGTGTGTGTGTGCGTGCATGCGTGTGTGTATGGAAATTTTGTGTTTAAATTAATTATGGAAATTGTATTGGTTGGTATAGAACATATCATTATTTGACTTAGACGTCACTTGTTATGTGGATTTCAGTCACCTGTTAGCCAAAAAGATTTCTCTCCAAAAATTGGTAAACTGGTAAACCAAGCTGTCAGTAAGAAATGGGGTTCTGAGAATGAGGACAGCGTCGGCATTGTGAAGAATATTGTGAAATGGGGCAACTTTGTGGCGTTGTGGAGGTTTTTTAGTAAGTGTAGTACTATCATTTATCAAACAAAAATTTGCATTGCTGAAAATAAAAAAAAGACTATTAAAAGAAAAAATTAGGTTTGCAAATATTTCTAATATATACCAATTTTTGAAGTCTAAATTTAGTAAAATGCTCAAGCACTATGGTAAAAGACCAAATTATTTGTGTTTAGTTTTAAATGCTACCAGGATTTATTTTATATCTATTGACTACTTCTATGTTTTAAAAGGATTTTTGTGTAACTTTAGGCAACCTGAAAGAAGATCAAAAAGAGGTGATTGATGAAGTAAACTTGAATCGCATCAGTCAATCATCAACTGCAGTGAATGCTGTTCTGGAACAAGTCATGGAAGGATCAATACTTTGGGCTGACTTTGAATACTTTGCTGCCGAAGAAGATAAAGTGATTGCTCTTTGTGAAGTCACAGATGATTGGAAGAACTCGGCAGAACCGCTCAAACAACATTTTCACCAGCTGAAAGAAATCCTAGAAATGCGCACAGAGTTTGTTAGACGGTTAGATAGTCTGTGGGGAGTTTGCTCACGTTATGCACCAGGTATGTTAACTGAAAATCCTGGTATATATATTTATCTGACTTATTTTCACTAAAAGCAACATGTTTTCTATACATTAAATTCACATTAATACAATGGTTTTAAAATTATATAATATTCCAGCAAGTAATCGTAACCTACAATTTTTCTACTTCACAAACTAAAGCAGCCAAGTACTAATATTCCTCAATGATTTTATTGTGTTATTACGATACACATGAGAGTTATAATTACAGACATTGACGCAGTGCACCAGTGGCTCAACAGATCTTATCAGAATATGCAGGTTGCCAAACTGGTGGACCTAGAGAACCACACAGTAATATGTGACTGTGTGCCAGATGCAATTAAGGCTATTCTAGAAGATTTCAACAAAGTGAAAGATCGAAAATTATTCCTACAACTGTTCCAAAAATATTTACAGCGTCAGCCAATCAAGGAACTGGATATTGTGGGTGATGCCTACGAGAAAGCTTTTGACCGTTACCAACAATATGTTGCTAAACTTGATTCTGGTAAGATGTTTGTTTTTATATAATATTTCATTGTATATTTAGCTATTTTAATCATTTACTATGAATTTATATTCTTGAACACACCTGAGCTATTTTTAAAGGTTTGTAGTTAAATTTTAGTACCAATCTTTCTATTAGGCTTAAAACTAATTATGCTATGTTTTAGGCTCCCTCAGCCTAGAAGAACTTGACAGTATGATATCAAAGTACTTTGGTGGTAAACAGGAAGAGTTGCTAGCTGAGCTGAAGCACATGTCTCCAAGTAATGAGCGTCGGCTGAAGGAGCAGATAGACCTCTGTTCTCAACTGGAAAAGTTTCATCATGGAGCTGAAACTATGCTGCAGCTGAGAGACATGTATGGCCTCCAAAGAGGAAACTTCTCTGACATGGAGACAATTCTTCATTCAGTAAGTGGCGCACTTTGCAAGAGTGTGCTATAGAGGATTCGTTAAAAGTCATTGAAGATGTGAAACGTTTGCCTATTATTGTCATTTGCATCAAAGATAAAACTACATTTTGGTAACTTTACATACAGACACTTCCGTTGTGTTTTTAGAAAGACAAACAGCTTCAGCTTAAAGATGTTAGTTATGACATTTTAAAAAGTGCTGAGAAGATTAAAGATATTACGGAGCCTGAACTTGAATGTTTGCATGCATTTAGAGATTGCCATGAGTTTATTGAATGGGTGAAGCAAGAGGTCAAAGGTGAGAAGACTGAGAAACCTTGTTAGTTGGTTATAAATGCTGTGTCAATATTTCTATTTTATATAAGATGATCAATATTTATTTCAAGAAAAACACAGTAGGCTAATTCATGACTGTGTTCCAATCTTCATAAGATATCTTAGAGTAATGGCTGATTTATAGAAGTATAAAATGACCATGAAGAAAAGACTTGGACACTCAATAAAATCCCAATATATGCCTTAGGCTGTTTTGTCTAAACTCTATATCAGGCAAACTATTGGCAGACTATTGATGATTTCTTTTACCTCAACAATAAAATAGTAGCAAAAAATTAGTACAGCTATAGGACTTGCTAAATTGAATGTTTATTTTAGTTATTTTTATTGGATAATTAATAAAACACGTATATTTTGTCTGTTGATTATTCTCGTAAGTCGAAGAATGTTGAATTTTATTTCAATAGTTGTGAAAAGACAACTAATGCAATCATGGTTCAATACATTTTGCAGTTTGTTGACATAAATACTAAGAGCATGAAATACAACAGTTTCTTGTTCACGTGTCCTTTACTTTATACTCTAGAGAAAGACATCAGCAACTTTGTTGACTTGGCGAGCAGCACGCTAGGAGAAGACGACTTGGCGGTGTACAAGACGAGGTCGCTGCTGAATGCGCTGACCGGGTACAGTCCTCTCATCTATCATCTCAAAAGAAATATGGGATACGAACAATTTTTTGATCTCTGTTCCTCAGTGTGGAAGTCTCTGAAGGAGAATAAAGAGCTTGTCAGAAATCTGGTAACAACATACAGAATTTTTAACTGTAATATATTCAGTTACTCGTAGCAAAAAATAATCAGCTTTTGTTATCTAAAGTGACAAAAGATTGGAATTTACAGAATCAAGACATAAAAAATATGTGCACCAGAGAAATAAGTTTCGTGTTATATTAAAGTGAAAGTGTCATTTGAAAACATTAAACTTGGAAGGTTAATTGATACATACATGAGGTGTTTTCTTTACAACATTTTCATTTTTATACACGTTGGAAAAAATATTTCTACAGTATACAAAACAGAATAAGTAAGTCTAATGTTGTAATATGAACAACAGAGGGCCGTTGAGGATATTTACATTTAAATTTTCTATTACACCATGTTGAGCAGCTTGTTGATCTTGTTAGTGTAGTATCTAGTACATTGAATACCCAATACTGTACATGTATGCATGCTAGACCAACATTCCTATTTCAGATGTATCGAGAGAGTATATATCCAATCCAGTAAGATGAAGCTGAGCGCCTAATGCAGTGAGATTGGAAGTATAACATTTGTAAATTGATTTAATTCTGTTGACTGATTATTTTAGAAAGATTCCGCTCAGGAATTAGAGTGGCTAAAGAAGGTCAAGGATCATTTCATGAAAGTTGAGATGCACTCTCTGGACCAGGCGTCGTCTATCAACAGCACCGGGGTGTACAAAATTGGCTACTTCTCGGAAGTTACTGACCAGGAGTTCAAGGTATGTTTGGTTTTCAGCGGTTTGTGTTAGTCTAGCAACATACTTGACAAAGATTAGGTAAACCAACAACTTTAAACTCTAAGAAGTATATAAAAAAATATTGTAAACACAAAGTAATATTTATTTTACCAACTATTTCATGTTATTTCCCTGTATCTGTTGAAAAGGACTGATAGTAATAATGTTTATACTGTATAATAGGCTGATGTTCAATCATTTCTTAATCTAAAATTACCATCTATTCCTGCTACTTTAAATGCTTTTGAGTCTCAAAATGCTGACTGACTCATGTTAGTTCTTCTGATAGACGGTGGCAGATATTATCCAGCTAGAATTTGAAGTTGATGAAAATCGCGGCAAAAGGCGATCAAAGAAAACATTCACTCACGCAGATCTTCGAGATCTGCAGAGTAAACTAGCTCTTGTAGCTGGTGATAAGCAAAAGGATATGAAAGACACTATTTTCAAGTTTAACGCTGTAAGTAACTTCATAAATGTTTCACTCAGTCAGAAGTGTTGTGTTTCAAACAGGTGTATTGATCATAAAATAATTTACAATGAAAACAGTAGAAGTGTTACCACCTTATATATTAACTTGCACAGAAAAGCTGATATAGCTGTGTATAAATAAACAAAATAAGCGCTGAAGCTAACATGAAAAAGCCATTACATCTTTTAGATTTATGCAATGTCATGCTATAACAAGAAGTTAAGTGTAGTACACTTGAAACTTTTCTAGGAAACCAGTTTTCTTGCAATATTGTATTCCGATCATATCTTTATCAAGATGTGTTGAGAGATAAAAATGTATATGTAAATGTAATTAAAAGCATTTATTTGGTGCTTTAGTATAATACTTGAACTCTACATTCTAGTGGAGTGCTATATATCTTAGTATTCTTGTATTGTAGCTGAAAGATGCGGCTGAAAACGTGGCCCAAGCCTATTTGGCTATACGGAGAGAGGGTTGTATTCAGTTTGATGAACTACTTGTGTTCATTTACTGCAATCCTAAAAAAGTCAGTTTACAGATGCACTTCAAATCAATCAATACTACAATGGAGGCAAAAACTGATGAGAAAAGTGATGTGCGCCACCACTGCAGTGACCTATATACGTATTTAAATGAATGTGTGACAAAATGGCAGGAGAACATGAGCGCCAAGAGAAGGCATGCTGATTATCTTAAATTATTTTCCTAACTAATGGCTAATAAATGTTATGTCCACATACTTCTTTCCAGTAGTAGTTACATCTAATATCTTTTTTTTATGTTCTATATACCTAAATAGAGTTTTCTACATTGGCTCTATAAAACTTAAAAACAACTTTTCTGTTGTTTTTATTTGAGTGTTTGAATGACTTCCTAGTTTACATAAGTGTATATATTTCAGAGATTTTCCTGTTCTGAACTTCTACACAACGGAACAACTAGTCGTGTTGAGGAAAGAACTGGGAAGGTTCTCTGAGTCAGGAAGAGCTGAATCTCTCAAACAGGTCTGTTGATAAAGAGAATAATAGAAATGACTGACTAGACTTTGTGTAGTGACTGTGTATAACATGATTTCTTTGTCTGACAGTCTCTGCCGCTATTAGCGATGATTAACCCTGTGAATCCTGAACTGCTGCATCAGCACATCAACAACTTCAACAGTCTAACAAGTTCTGATGAGGAAGTCATGGAGGAAGATGGAGGGAATCGGTTTATATCATATGAAGAAATGGATGATGAGTGGAAGGATATGGTGACTGAGCTGGAGGATGGAGATGAGGATTTCACTCATGAGTTGGCTGTACAGGCTGTTAATGAGAAGGGCATTGTGAAAATGGGTAAGCAAGATGTCTTTAGTTCATACAGAGCCCTGAAATTTTTTTCACAGATCAATACTAGAACATAGCACAACTAATTTACATTGTCTACTAACATCATTTGCAACTAGTCACATGTACAATGTCTTGACTAAGCTTGGCAAAAAGTACATCCGTCAATGATGAACTATATTTTGCGATTTTTTTCAAAAAATAGTATTTTCTATGACTAATGTATGGGCAACATTAATCACGTTTTGTTTTTGACAAATTTATTGCATTTGTCTTTATGAGCAATTGTATATAAAAATATTTCCATCTTAATGAAACAGCTTGGAAATAAATTTGGAGGTTTTAATCTGGATAAGGGTTGTATAAACATGGTCAAAAGTACAGGGAAGCTTTTAACAAAAAACGTTTCAAAATTGAATATTTAAAACTCGTTAGATTTTCATCATTTATGTAATACAATTGCCTACAACAAGACTTTAGCATTATTAAATATAGCAGTTTAGTTACTTAGCATAATTTTTCTACTCTGAATTTAGGCTTTTAGCTCTCAAAAAGAAGACAACCTCCAAAAATATTGTAAAAGCTCACTACATGAAAGCTGTCTATTCTATAATTCTTTCAAAGAATCTGCAATAAAAAGACAACTTTAGTCTTTAATCCTAACTTTATGAATCGATTTGTGTGATTGAAAATTGAAAAATTTTGGACAATTTATTCCTAAATTGTGAAAACCGTGAGTTTAGTTATGTTAATTTTGCTGTCAGGGGCTTACTCCGAGTGGATAAGTCTGTACAACAAAACTCACTCCAGAATGGAAGGATCAACGGAGGGTGGAAGTGCATCATTAGACACTGCAAATGATATAATGAAGAAATTGGTACACAATGAGTCAGAGTATGTACTGGAGCTTAATTGTTGCCTTGACAGTGTCCAACCAGTTGACTAGATAATTTAATAAATTGTTTCTTATTTATGTATTTATTGTATAAGCAGGATTTTAAAATAGGCTCAAAACTGCAGATGCTTTTTCACCTTTTCTGACTCAAGTTATTATATGAGTACCTTGACTTTAGGAAATAGACCAAGTATATTTATGTCTATTTTTCAGAGATTCACCTCTTCAAAAGAAGCTTGCCACACTCTGGGATGGATTTGTTGAACACACAAGCAAAACTATTAGAGATTTCCTCAGTGTTGACCATTTAGCCTATGTTCTTACGCAAATTGAAGGTAAGTTGGTGCATCATTTCTCTATCTCATTGTTTAAACTATTGATGATGGGAATATTGTATGAACTCTGTATTTTATCAGCAGAAGCAAAGACTAATCGTCAACGTAGTCGGAATCTTCCTGAATGGCTAGAGAGAGGAAAGCCACGTCTGTTGGTTATCCCGGGAGGTCAGCAAACTAGTTTGTTTATTTTTATAATAAGATTTTATAATAATATAAATTGAGAAATACAGCGACACTAAGTAGATGTTGTTTCAAATTATTATTATTATTTTTTCTTGTTGCTTAGCAACTGTTAGACATATTTAAAGAAGTGTTGAACTTCCAAGAAGATCTGATTTAAAATTACAAAAAGAAGAAACTTCGCATAAAAATTATTTTTCTTGCCTATTCTCACCTCTCTCTGCTTTTTCTTATTCGTGTAGCAGGCTTTGCATAAAAATAATATTCACTACAAATAGAAGTCAAAACTTGTGCTTTTTTCAATTTATAAATTAAAATTGTAAGTAGGACTAGAAATTTATTTACCACATTGAAAAGATTTTTTAAATCTTAATGACTTCATTAGCTTCTTGGTAAACTTGTTTAAGATGTTTTCCTGTATTTTGTGCATTAATTTTTTGGATGTCTACAAATTATGTCTGTATGCAATTTATTTCATTCGATCGGCTATGTTGTGCATGCCTTTATATTATCATCAGTCATTCTGCAGTATTTCAAGAAATTCATTTGATTTCTAAAATTTGATAACTATAAGCATATTATATTATTCAGCTGACACTTATCGGCTGGTGCTGACAATATACCAGTGTGACCCAAATCAAGGATATCCTACACGAAATGAAGTTCTCATCTGTAACAAAAGCACACACACTGAAGAGGTGAATACTATTGTTTTTATTTTCACTTTTAGTTTGATTAGTATAAAATTGTTTAGTAGCTGTAAACTTGCTGTTAGTTGTGTTACTAACTTAATAATTCTGTTCACAGGTATCCATATTCCTAAACAGAGCACTTGCTGACCCCGACTCATGCTACTGTATGGTAAACTGCCACCTCCTCAGCTATGAAGTGTGTAGATTCATTGAGAACAGACTGAGTAGTACAGGTGATGATAAAGTAACCACCTACGGCTTGGCATTCCTCTATGCAGAGGAGGCCAAAGATGCCAGAATCAGGTCCTATTTGGACAAAAATCTAGTAAAGAATGTGAAGTTGGCTCCAATGGCAGACCTTGCTGAGTATGTAGAGAAACTTCTGGAACTTCCTGGTTCTGTTAGGAGTTCTGCTGCTGTCGCTGATCCCAACAAGTATGTGTCACAGACAAGTTCACTGTTACTTTGAAGAGAGACGAGTCACTAATAGCACCTGTGTTGTACAATGTCACTTCTGATCTGAGTTGCTTACATCATGTGATATTACTTTTTTCTCGTATAACTTTTGTAGCTTTATGTCACGACTGATCAGATCTAACAGAGCAGGGGTAGGTAAGTCTTTACAGAAGTTCAACCTGTGCACCAAGTTGAGAGCCAAACACGCATTACGAGGCAAGGACATCACCATCCCCATATACAAGACAGTAGACGTTGACGGTCTGATAAAAAGGCTAACAGAAGAACTAGGCAATGGTTTTGAGAAAAGATGTTACCACACGATTCACCTTGACATTGCTCACGAAGTGAGTGTGCAAAGTGGTGAAACCTGATAACAAGCTAACAGAAAGTTGCTTTTTATGCTAATAAAATTGCGCCCACTATTCTGTATACTCTCAAACTTACTTATAGGTAACCAGTGGTGTGGATGAACTTCTGTTCAACCTGATTATACTGAGAAGTATTGTAAACTCTGAAGGTGTGGTATGGCAGGCACAGAATACTCAGTACTACATTATTGAGTGCATGCCTTTCACCAGAATTAGTGGAAAGTGTCAGCATGAAGTGATGGACCTCCTCCCCACTCTGACCTGTACAACTCCTACAGAAGCTCTTGCCAATTACAATACTCAAGGTATGGTGGAAAAACTAACAACTGATATTATACTATCTTCTAACCTGCCTGTTCTTTGTCAATTACGTTGTTCAGTTTTAAAAATAATGGTATGCAGTTTTACTTGAGAAGATTACAGTTTTATAGTGTCTTTTATGTAAAGTATTGTTTAGTTTTGAGTGCACACTGCATCTGTTTCATTTGAATTTCTGTGTACTTCAAAATGATATAATGCACTAAAGTACAGCTGGGCTCATTGTTAGCCTGAGCTTGATACCTCAAGTATCTGGTGGTAATGTTGATAGCCACAGCCTGTTAGAGCTTCACCAGATAAAAATGGAGAGAGGCTAAGCTTGGCTATCAGCATTGTTATTAGCTGATTTTTGCAATATTTAGATATAATTAGATAGATGACTAATATATTTAATTTTTAATAATAAATGTTGGTGTTGATAATAATATTGCTGTTGTGATCAATTAGAAAAGAAACAGTATGGTTGTACATGTTGTTTGGGAATTAGTAATTACTTAAATTGTTTTTTAACCTGACACTACCTTGTAGCCTGTATTTATTGAAATGTGACATGTTATATAATATATCAAACTGCAGTATATAATTCTATCATTGAAATTGTTATTGAAGACAATGCATGTTAAAGAATGTTCGATTTTTGCTACCTAAATTTTGATGCTTTGCTAAAAAATTAGCAGTTGCAAAAAGAAACATAACCGAAATGGTTGTGAATTTATAAATATTTAAACCCACAGCTGAAAGAATTTTTAGCAATTAAAAGAAATGATCGCATATTGAGTTACAGCAATCGATTTAGTAAATATTGTTTCACATTTTGTTGTCTTTTAGTTTGCAACTGTTAACAAAATTGGTTGACAAAAACTTTGTATAGCTAGCTGCTACAATATTGTATTGTTTTCTTCATATTATTTCATATTTACAGCACATTATTGTGTTCTGCGTAATGTGTATGTTCACATTTCGACTGATTTCCTTACAGCATAATTTTGTAAAAGCCACAAACTTCAGTACTAACTCTTTCAATTACCTTCAGTTGACAACATAAGTGTTATTTAAATTGTATACAAATGCTTTTTAGGCTATGAAATCTCAATTTGTTTTAACCTTATAAAAATGTTTTCTAACAAGTTGTTTTAAGCTGATAAAAAATCCACTCTATCCTTTTGATCCCACACTGTTATGAAACGTCACTTCTTTAAATTATCAAAAGCGTTTGCACTATGATGGTGTTGTAGAACGGGACTTTATTGGGTTTGATGAAGGAGTTCTTATGCGAGCTCAGTGGCAGATTGTTCTCAAGTATCTTGACCGTCATGAGGAAGGGGATGGAGATTACAAAGTGTCTAAAGTACCATTTGCTTCCCCTATGGACGCTATAAAACTACTGATCAAGTAAATACTTTTACAAAATCACTCCAAGACTGTACAGCATTTTGAATGTCAATAGAGTTGTTTCTAAGTGCTTGAGATAGCATGACAAATGTACAAATGTGATACAAGATCTTTTAACTAAAAGGCAATCAAATGACATTTTTCGACACCTTTGCAAACAACATTATCGGATGATGCTATTTTTATGTGCTTGAGTTTTTGCCTAAGTTTTCAAATGGTACTTTGAAATATTTTGAATTTTCAATCTATGGCAAACTATAGACTAATTGAAAAGATTTGTAGAGCTTATAAAATCTTTGCATTTATGGTGATTTTATTCAAATCTTACAAAAAAAAAACGTTTCTTCACTTAATCTCACTGCAAATTTTTTTAAATTATGTACAAGAAAGCATTTAACTGGTTATAAAAAATGGATGGTATACTTCATTAAAATATTTTTCACTTCAGATGCTTCACTGAAATGTTCTTTGTTGAAAAATGCAACAGATGTGGTTGCATTTATTTACATTTTGGTTATTTTATTGCTATTACTTATGCTGACACATTCAAACATCAGCAAAAAATGGTATTTAAAATATTAAATAATAAAGTTTTTAATCTCTCTAACTTTCACAATGAATAATACTGGTGTTATTACGTAGACACTGTGGTCTAGTGGATCCAACCTGGAGTGAGCTGAGACATTACGTATACTTTCTCAGCAACCAACTCGAAAAAGTGGAAAAGTCACCGTATTGTAGCTCAGAATGTGCTGACATTTTGCCAGGCTTTAGAACCTTTGTCATAAAGTTCATGATTGTTATGGCGCAGGTAATGTACATATTAATAAATATACTGAAGTAAATAAATAACTTTAAAAAAACAGCCATAACATATCTTCTTTTTTTGTTTTTCAGGACTTTGCAACAAGATCTTTGAAGATAGCTGAAGATACTCCAGGACTTCATCTTGCAGAGGTAATGGTAATTGTAGAAGTAATGTTTTCATTCTACCAACTCTGCGCGTATGCTTGTAATATAAGAAGATGCAAAATACTGAGCTACTACCTCTTCTACATTATTTCATTAGAAGAATTTGCTTCAAAGACTTTTTATTTTACATAAAATTTAGATAGAAGAAAATGAAAATGAAGACGCTATGCTGAACTATCTCAGGATAAAAAGAACCTGGGAGAGCGGCAACCACCCATATTTGTTCTTTAATGAAGATGGCGACACATTCACACCTTTGGGATTATTTGTTCAACTTACTGGAGGTACATGCTATTGTTTCTTTGTTCTACAATTATAGGCAACAATTGAAAGATATATGAGAGTACTGCATGATGCATTGTTAGACCTTTTAGTGTTAACAAATTTGGCAAGAATCATGCTCTTTTTTGCTTATAAAGTTGGTAGTTTGAAGCAAATATTTTTTGCTATTTACAAATATACCACCATGGTTATAGTTTCACCCATCATTTATCTTGTATAATGGGTTACATACCCGTATGTCTATCATGTAATAAAAATTTCAAAACACGCCCTTTGTGTTGGGCTTTAGGCTCTTACAGTCTGATGGATTGTCAAACCAATGAAGAACTTTTTCCAAACTGGATCTCCCAGGAACTAAAGCGTGCTTTGGATCGTTACCCTCTGCCCATGTCTGAAAATTTCAATAATCTGGAAAGGTACTTATAACGGTGTTCTCTTTACTTTAAAGTGTTGAAACAAATTTTTTACAGTAAAATTGGATGCCTTAAATTTACCATTATACAATTTCTATTATGTACATTTCAGACTTGCTCAGCTGACGAAGTTACGAAATGTTATGGTAAAGAATGTCATATACAGCACAAAGATGACCGAACCAGATGGCTCTTTGAGTTCTGTTGAACAACCTATGTTTGCCAATCACGATGACCCAGATCCTAATTATGTGCTGACAATGGACAATGCCAAGAAGATATTGGCCATACACCAAAGACTACGGTGAAATCTCAATTATTGAGATTATTATAAGAGATTTTTCATTCAACTAAAATTAAGGCTGACTTATATTTATACATCAGATACCAAGTTAAGATATTAGTCATACATCATATACTGAGATAAGATATTAGTCATACATCTGATACTAAGATAAGATATTAGTCATACATCATATATTGAGATAAGATATTAGTCATACATCATATACTGAGATAAGATATTAGTCATACATCAGATACTGAGATAAGATATTAGTCATACATTAGATACTGAGATAAGATATTAGTCATACATCATATACTGAGATAAGATATTAGTCATACATCAGATACTAAGATAAGATATTAGTCATACATCTGATACTGAGATAAGATGTTAGTCATACATTAGATACTAAGATAAGATATTAGTCATACATTATATACTGAGATAAGATGTTAGTCATACATTAGATACTAAGATAAGATATTAGTCATACATCATATACTAAGATAAGATATTAGTCATACATCAGATACTGAGATAAGATATTTGTCATAAATCATATACTGAGATAAGATATTAGTCATACATCATATATTGAGATAAGATATTAGTCATACATCAGATACTGAGATAAGATATTAGTCATACATTAGATACTGAGATAAGATATTAGTCATACATCATATACTGAGATAAGATATTAGTCATACATCAGATACTAAGATAAGATATTAGTCATACATCTGATACTGAGATAAGATGTTAGTCATACATTAGATACTAAGATAAGATATTAGTCATACATTAGATACTGAGATAAGATGTTAGTCATACATCATATACTGAGATAAGATATTAGTCATACATCAGATACTAAGATAAGATATTAGTCATACATCTGATACTGAGATAAGATGTTAGTCATACATTAGATACTGAGATAAGATATTAGTCATACATTAGATACTGAGATAAGATATTAGTCATACATCAGATACTGAGATAAGATACTAGTCACACATCATATACTGAGATAATATATTAGCTTAACATCAATCTTTCTTAGTAAATGTTACTTAACCAGAACATCTGAAATATTATGGCAAAGTAGTTTCCACAGTATATGAATAAGTATTTTTGTGACAGTATAATATTTTGCTTTTATCCATACAAAGTTGATATCATTCAGTCATTACGGAGTTTTCATATTTATCCTTTATTTATACTTGCACAGAGTTGATATTCCTGTGATAATCATGGGAGAGACTGGTTGTGGTAAAACTAAACTTATAGAGTTCATGTCTAAGTTACAAGTACCAACTGCTCTGAAGGAAGAAATTAAGACCATGATTATTGTGAAGGTTTGTGATTCTAAATGTTTTTTTATCCATTTATTATCTGTTATTAATTTGGCTTTTATGGTGTATTATAATGGTACTGCTAAATGTATGCTTGTGTTTTGCAGATTCATGGTGGGACAACTGAAGAAGATATTATCAGGAAAGTTGAAGAAGGGCAGCAACTGGCTCTTCAGAATCAGCAGATTTGCCAAGAATACGCTGCTAAGTTTGACTCAAACCAAGTAAATTTTTTACTAAACACTGTTTTAGTAACAATAAGCAGGTCTTTTTAATTGTTATCTAAGAAATTAGGTGTCTTACAATTTAAATTTACAATTAGTAGGCTAGTTTTTTAGCACCAGATTATTTATTGATATCACAATTTCATAGTTGTAAGGATATGTATTCTACAATGTGGACAGCTGTTCACACATGTTTATCATACAATTCTATTATGTGATGTCATGTAACTTTCGGGAAATGTTTAACACTTTACAGGTACCTTCTGTCTACACAATTTTATTCCTTGATGAGGCCAACACTACAGAAGCTATTGGTTTAGTCAAAGAGATACTCTGTGATGGTAGAATGAGAGGAAGACCTCTAGACAAAACATCTGGACTAAAGATCATAGCAGCTTGTAATCCCTACCGAAAGTATGCTCAGTAATATCTAATTGCACTAGCTAAACTAACTGTACACATACAATTAAGTTATTCTGTGAGCAGAAGAACATTCTTATTAGGTTATAAACTTTGTAAAATTGTGCGTTATATATATGATGTTTTGTCCATATTTCAATGTTTTTGGAAATCAATTATTTACACGTGCCATGGACTCATAATTTCAGACATTCTGAAGCCATGATAGAAAAACTAAGAAAAGCTGGACTTGGTTACAATGTCGATGATTCAGAGACTACAGATAAGTTTGGTCAGTAATTTTTAAAAAGTTTTTTTCTTCGCTTAGCACTTGATTTATAGTTATAAGGTGTAAGGTTTGTTTAACTTACATACTGCAGGTATGAAACATATTCCATGCTATTGGAGAAAAATAGCTGCTATCATTTAAATGCATTGTGCAATATTTTAGGATACCTAAATGCTGTCTCTTGAGCTATTTTGTCTTTTTACACTTTTATATTTATATATTTTACAGTTTGCAAACCATTATTCTAGTTTGAATATATATAGCTTTCTAATAATAAAGAAAATTGTAACTTTTAAATTAGTTTAAGATAATAACCAAGATAAGTTGAAAATTGTAGGTCAGATACCGATGAGACATCTGGTGTACAGAGTTCAGGCTCTTCCCCAGAGTTTACTTCCTCTAGTCTGGGACTTTGGTACTCTGAGATCTGCACCACCTCTACCAAATGGTGAGCCACAAGCTGGAGATGTAGAGACAGCTTATATCAGACAGATGATTGCCAAGTTTGTAAGTTGATTACTAATGTTGAATTTTGAATTTTATTTTATTAAAAATTGGTTTGCTTTCTAAGAAGTAATCTTTAAATCTGTTTATAATATGTTAGAAATTTTATTACCCTGAATGTTAGTTGTGTGATCACAATAATCTTGTCTGCTTTTTTTGTTGGATGTGTGTTTTTGTTGTGTAGAATTTTGCATCTATGGCTAGGCAAGGCGGCATGCATTTTGGGAATCACACATCAGTGGTTGCAGAAATCCTTTCTATGACTCAAGCGTTTATGAGACTGCAGGAGGTAAATGTTTACTGTGAATAATTCAGACGTCTCTAGTCATATATAACTTCCTATATTTGAAAAAACTTTCTGACCAGCATGTTTTTTCATAACTGCAAGAATCTATTTCATAACATAAATAGAGAATTTCTAAAATGTATCGTGGAATCGTATATGATAAATTTGAGAAGTACTTTTCCTATTTACTTATTATACAAAAAAAATTTATTATAATATAGGCTTATTTTTAAGGATTCTCAAATGTTCTAGTTTAATAAGAAATGCTAGGTAGTAGAAAACATTTAAGCACTTTGATAATAAACTTCATAGTTATTTTACTAATATTGTGAGTAGGAGGCCATTATATTGAATATTTTGGAAGTTTTTTTATTTTGAAGTTTGCTGTAGTTGTGATGAGATATTTTTTCAAATATTAGCTACTCTATTTTATCATGTTTTGCAGATACTTTTGTTTAGCCAATTTGTTTTGAATAAATATTTGTAGGATGAGTGCAGCTTTGTTAGCCTAAGAGACGTACAAAGACTGCTAGACGTGACTAACTGGTTTTATAGTCAGCGAGATTACATTTTCCCAGCTATGGATGGTGACCAGATTGTCGAGGAGTCCAGTGATGATGAAGATTATGAGGATACGGATGAAGAGTTGCCTCTGTTCATGCCTAACGTAAGACATATAATTGTTGTTACTGTCACTAGGCTTTAAGAATAAACTGACTTCCAATGCACATGGATGAATTCAGTTTTATATTTTACAAGCTTAGTCATACACCCACAACTAAAGCATAAACAACTAGTTGATTATTCTAAAATTATAAGTTGATTTTTTCAAAAGCAAAAAGTCATAGAAACATACAGGCAATTTTCAATAAGTTTTGGGATGCATTCACATTTACCATATCCATGTTTTATAGAAGGACTACACCACCAGAAGTTTGGTACTGGCTCTAGCAGTCTGCTATATTGCTAGACTAGAAGAAGATACCAGAGAGCAATACATCGAATACATCGCACCAAAAATTGGAGAGCTCATGGGGAGAGCTGGTATTGAAGCTCAAGGTTTTATCAGAGCTGAAATTGACAGGTGGGAGGTTTCTTCACTTTCAATTTTGTATAATCTAACTTATAACGAGTTTGTGGTCTTGTATTAACTGTGATTTTTTATCAACCACTTTATAGCTTTAGCAACACTAACAAGATACATATGCCATATGAATTTGAACAAGCTGGTGCCCTTTGTGGTAGTCATGGTGTGTTATATTGTTCTAAGATCAGACTTTGTTTTTACTTATGCTTGCAGATGTCAAAACATGTTCATCAACGAAGTAGTGAACACAGATGTGCACAAGAACATTGCTAAGAACAAAGCTCTGAAAGAAAATGTCTTCATGATGATTGTCTGCATTGAGAATAGAATTCCTCTTTTCCTGGTTGGAAAACCTGGCAGCTCTAAATCTCTGTCCAAAGCTATGGTTGTGGATGCAATGAAAGGTGGAAGTTCACACAGTGATTTTTTCAAAAACTTGAAAAGGGTAATTAAGATTTTAATATTTGTAGATTTCAAATATTTTATACAGTCAACAATGCTATCAGTTACAATATGTTGATAGAGAGGTTATATGTTAGCCATATTTATTTGCAGGAGCCAAAGTACATTTTTTCCTTGCAAGTCTCATAATGTCACTCAAAATATTTGACCGCTGAGTTTGTAGACTGCCTATTTCAGTGTTAGCAGCACTCACAATTTAAATTTATTGTAATTATAATTCTTCAAATTCAAACCTTTGTGTAATTATGATCATAGTTATAGCTAAGATAAATGCAGTCAACATTAATGCTTTGGATTTGAGTTGAAAAATTTACACCCAATTTATATTGCCTATTTGCTTACCCTTGATGTAAGGCAGTTTTATGTGCTGTTTGAATCAGTCAAGTTTTTACAGGAATTAATCAAAAGCTGGATTTTCTGCAAGTTTATCAACAAATATTAATTGATTTCCTTTAGAAAAAAAAGACAATTGTCAATTGAAAAAAATTATAAACATTCTCAATGCAATAACAATGTGGCCTGCTGCGTCGAAGTAAGATAAAATAATAGCTTTAGAAGCTCAGCATTAATTAACGTACCCTATCTACTAACAGTAATCTTACACCTATCTATTATCATCATGTTGCACCAATTTTATTGTGTTTTTCTACCAACATGCGATTCATATCTCATGATAAAATTCCAAGTAGGTTTATTGGCAAAGTCATAACTCAGAAAGTTTGCAAATTTTTCTCAATAATTTAGTTATAGAATTATGATAAATAAGTTTATTGTGCAGAGAGTGTGAGTGAGATCAGTATACATACATAAAGCTTTTTGCAGCTTTTTCTCTGAAAGCTTTTGCAGCTTTTTCCTGAAAAAATTTTGTAGCTTTTTTCTGAAAGCTAGTGTAGTAGCAATGCAATAAAGTATAATGCAGCATTAATTAGTCTAGCATGGTGCTACTCGGTGATACTCTGTACTGACTGCCTCAAACTCCACTATCAACCACATGCTTGATTCCTGTCACTTAATGGCAAACAAAATATTTAATTTATCATTTGAATAAAAAATTAACTACAGAACATAATAAAAACTGCGAAATATTTTTGTAGACTTACATGGTGTCCTTCCAATGCAGCCGATATGCCACACCATCTGGAATAGTTGGTGTCTTTAAGCAGTGCGCCAACTTCCAGGAAGGGCAGGATCTAGAGAAATTTGTCTCAGTTGTGGTACTTGATGAAGTCGGATTGGCTGAAGATTCTGAAAACATGCCACTTAAGGTATAACTCATAGACTAGTCATTAACTAACAGATAATTGCACCAGCAAATGCTTAATTGGTTTTTCAGCTTGAGTCTTATAACATTATATAATACTGCATACTCTTGTATAGACTCTACACCCTCTGCTAGAAGATGGTTGTGAAGACAGTAGTGTAACACCAGAACCATACATGAAGTGTGCTTTTGTTGGCATCTCTAACTGGGCACTGGATCCAGCCAAGATGAACCGTGGCATATTTGTCCAGAGAGGAACTCCTCAACCTTTGGAGCTGGAACAGATTGCCAAGTATTTATTACTAATAAAACCTGTGAAGTACTTTTGTTGTTGGGCTAGCTATGTTGGTGACATGACATTCGGAAAAGGACAATTGGAAAATAGACAATTGGAAAATATACATTTGGAAAATGAAAAATATTCAACATGGTATAGTCCTGAGGGGTTGTATGACATCTAGTTGATTCCAAAAAGCTTTTAAAAATAAATATAATTGCCAAATCAGTTAGGCTATCATGGAAGTAGAATTAGTTACCGAGTAGTTCTAATTTACAATTGTTCACATTTACAAAAAGCTTTTTGAACTCGACCAGATACTAAATGCCCCATCTGGACTAGGCCATGTTGAATATTTTTCATTTTCCAAATGTCATTTTCCAAATATTTATTTTCCAATTGTCCATTTTCTAAATAGGTGTTTTCCAATTGTCATTTTCGAAATTCGCGGATTCAGCTATGTTGGCCACACTAACCTGGTTAATTTTTTGCAGAGAAATTGGTGGTAAGACTTTCCAAAATTTTGCCAACTACATTGCGCCATTGGCTAAGGGTTACTTGGAGATTTGTGAAGTGCAAAAGCCAGAAGCAAGAAATCTAACAGAATTTTATGGACTGCGAGATTTCTATAGGTTTGTAGATGTAATTTGATGAATAAAAATCATTTTTGCGCGTAAAAATTTCTAAATGTGATAAAGTTTGACTGCTGAACCCTACAATTTTATTAATTTTGAAAATAAAGAACTTATGTACTTCAGGATTTAACAGGCAGTTTTTTGTAAGATTCTATTTCCAGTTTTAAATGTTACTTAGTAGTTGAATGACGGGCTTCTCCACTAGAAACAACTGCGCCTTATTTCTTCAACACTGTTTTCTTGGAAACTCTATTCATTTTTTTAACTTGTTCTTCTATTATTATAATTTTTAGTTTGATGAAAATGGTGACAAGTTTTGCGTCTGGCAACAATGGCACCATTAACAGAAATCAGTTAGAGCACAGCATACGGCGTAACTTTGGAGGGTTTGACACTGATTCATTCGACCCAATGGATGTCTTCAGGGAACATTGCAGGGCATTAGACACACTTCCTCATCAGGAAGATGGCCGTCCTCCTATTGACTCTATTGGCCTGATTCAGTCCAGTCTTTCTGGCCAAGATACTGCAGCTCCTGGGTAAATTACCATAGCCATTGATGTTTGTCATTACTTTAACATATAGATATGATAGAATATAAATAGACTTCTAATACTGTATGATAAATACTGTAGGATGGAGAGCAGATATCTGCTGATTCTGACAGAGAATCTCAGTGTCCTCAGTATCATAATGGATGAGTTCTCAACTCACAACCAGCAGCCAGAGGTCGTGTTTGGAAGCAAGTTTAGAGATGATGTAACCTACACTCAGGTTGGTTCTATCCTACACTTAGTCCAGATATATGACTTTCTATTACACAGAAGCGGTTCTGGTATAGTTCTGTTGTGTTCAGTAGTGTCAGTTTATATCTCTTATCGAAGTTTGAGAATCAAATTGTTGTACCTACAATTAGTTTCGCATGCTTCCACTCACCAGACTCTGGAATACATTGGTAGGTGTGTCACAACATCTACAGAATAAAGACATGCATGGACATGGGTAAACCTGTGATCCTACTCAATCTTGATGATCTGTACGAGAGTCTATATGACGCCCTCAACCAGTACTTCTCTACTTGGGGGGACAGAAAGTTTGTAGATCTTGGGCTTGGCACTCACAGAGTCAAGACTTTCGTCAATGACAAGTTCCGGTGAGAGAGCTGTTTTTGTTGCTGTTAGCTGTGAAGTATATGTTTCACTGACGACTATTTTTATACCCCGAATAATATATTGCTTAGTTCTGATGTCTAATTCTGGTTGCCTATGCATCCTGGGTACTGGAGCTATGCTTATATATCCTATCGTTATGATGTTATACCATTCTGCTAGTTTCACTTACAAGAAATATGATCAGCTTATTTGTACCAGTTGACTATTATTTATGTTATGTTAAAGTTAGTGCTAGCTGTTGTTTTAATGCTGCATTAGTTGGAAAGTTGCCTATCAGTTTGCAGTATTTTATCATAATCTTATTTTTAAAAAGTGTGGTTTATCAACAGACTGGTGGTGATAGCCGACAAGAACAAAGTACACTCCCAGTTTCCAATTCCTCTCATTAACCGTCTGGAGAAACACTACGTTTCTGCTACTTCACTTCTCACAGATGAACAGAAGCAAGTGAAGAGAGAGCTGGAGAAATGGGCTCAGAATTTTGTCACACCCTCATCTGTTCACAAGTAGTCATCTTATAATCTACATTTAAATGGTTTAGTGATCAGGTTGAGTGCGATGTTTTACAGCAATACCTGAATTGAGTAGTGATGTTATAGAATCATTCTTACACTCTATACACTTACATGTCTTTGTTTAAATATTTATTTGACATGTTAGATTTATATTTATATATTGCTTTAAGTGAACATTACTAGCCATTATGTTTGTATTTTTAGAAATGTCTGTCCGTCGCATTGCCTAGGATGTGATATTGAGCTGAACCAACCTTTCAAGTTGCCATGTGATCACTACATTGGCCCCTGCTGCCGGGAGAGAATATTCAGAGCTGACACTCACCAATGTCCTGTTGATGACTGTGATGAGGTGCTTGATGCTGAGTTTGAGTGGACAATAGATACAGCTGCTTTAGAGAAAAGGTTTTATAATTTTCTCAATCAGATGCTAATGTTTTACTACATTTTATATATTGAAAATAAATAAGGATCTTGACACATATTGTAGGCCCACAACCACATTAATACATATTCATTTTTTTTAGTTATGTACACAAATTGGCATTTAATGAAATGCGTTATTGATAGTTTCGAAACAAGGGCTAGCTGAGTTGCACCATTGATTTATAATAACTTAAGAATATTTCTCTGTCCACATCTGTACGTGGTGTGTTGTCTGTTACAGACAGTACTTTGAGAACTGCACCACTGAGAATACTTTTATTGGGTACAGCACCGAGACAACTGCTATTGCCGTTAGACAAGCAACTGCTGATGTTGAACAGGCAACTCCTGGATGGCATAAAGAAGTATGTAGTTTTGAAAGTTGTTTTCTTGCTTGCCATATGCAGTGAAATTAAGCATATTTCTCATTTACGAATTGTTTTCCAGGTGCTGGAAAGGGCAAAGTTTTACATGCTTCAGTGTGCTACTGGAGAGGCGGTGCTACGCCTAGACAGGACACGCCTACAAGCTGAGGCTGGTCAGATTCAGGATGTTTATATGACTCAGCAATCTCATGAAAGTCTAATTCAATATCTCAGTCAGGAAGTAAACCTGACTTCTTCTACCAACCTCTACATCCAGGTATCTTACCTCATCCATGTGCTTCAGCTGAAAAGTTCAAACACTACACATGTTGTGATATTTGTGTTGTGTTTGTATAAATCTTTCTCATATAAGTGTGATGTTTCCCTGTGTTCTCAAATGCTACCAGTCTTTGTTTAAGTTTAACTAAAAATTGAAGTCTTTGTGTTTATGGTTTTAAAAGGTTACCTCTTTCGCCGAGCTGCTTGGTCAACAGGATGTGGCGCTGTTAGCTCGTGGATTAAAATATGTGCACGCTGATGTCGCAATGTGGTCACATTTCTTAAAAGATTTCGCTAAAGAAGATCAGTTCACAGACTATATTAGGTGAGCAATAATATAAACTGAATTTGTTAATTTATATGCCAGTCATATATCCCAATATGTATGGGATTTTACCCCTGATAAATTAGGTCCATAAGTTGGCTGAATTTAGCCAAGTTTACATTCAGAGTGAGAAATCCTAATTAAAGTCTCATCAGGCTTTAAAAGTAGCACACTTAATTAGAAGGTGGGAACCGCTTTTTTATCAAGTCGATTAAAGATTATTAATATTAAAACTCATTTTGACTTCATTGCATCATCAGTTATTAACTGCTAGCACTGGCATTACCTTAGTTGATATTGATTAATCTACTTTTTGCGAATAGAGACTTAATAGTTTGGTTTTAAATATTAAGTAGGTTTGTATAGAGGTAAAACTGAAAATTGTATTTTTAAAGTGATGGATTTAACACAGTTCCTATGTTTAATCATATTAAAGACATAATATTTTGTCAAATTTTAGTTATCAAAATGTATCTCAAAATAATTTATGATGCTTATTTTTAATCTATTTAAACAATTCTAACTGCAATTAGACAAAATTTTGAAGTTTGTTTAGTCAGTTGAGCAGAAAAGTGAAGTTTTTAAGTAAGATAAGTAAACTTAAATCATTACTCGTGTCAATGCTCTTGGATGAATTTGCAGTTCAATTTCTAGTTATGAACCATGACCACATCTTGTGTCTCTGCTACAGATTAGTGTATGAGGCTTCATACAAGTGTAAGCTGTTACTCATCCAATGTGAATTGGCCAATGAGAACACAGAGCTCCTGGATTCAGTCAGGTTTATAATTCAGCGTGAAAGTGAGGCTGCCCAGGAAAGAGAACACACTCCCACTCACACTATTCTTCTCTTGAACATTCCCAGAGGTCACACCTTCACCGGCTCACAAGGTGTTGTAGCTCAACAGTTATTTTACTATTGGCTGGTGTTGATGCCTAATATTTGCTTTCAACAGTAATTTTCCATTTTTAAAACTTTTTATTTAGGTACTACTGCTTCCAACTAGTAACATGGGCACACTTCAAATACTTACTCAGTTTTATATTAATTATTGTCATGTCTAACGTGTAACAGCCTTTTTTATATAATAGAATTTTTTTTAAATTCCCTCAATTTTGGAAATATTATCTACTAAGTTCTTCATAGTTTTAGAACTTTATACTTTAGTGCATAATCTTATGCTGATTCTATTGTATTATTATTTTGTTTGCTGACAGGTGGAAGATGGAGAACTGTTCATATTGATGACCCGAAATCTCCTGAAGTTAGTTTGCCATCTCTGCAAGAATGTCTTCATCTCAGTCCCAGTCAGATATTAGCTTTTCTAACTGAAGAGGCTGATGGTATGGATGACAACATGTCAGTGGTATGTGTCGCCAATCAACTGTATCGATGAAACTTGTGTTTACTTGGCATGAGAATACTTAAATTCATTTTTTCTAGCTGGTAATTTTTAGCTTGTGGTACTTAAAATATATAGAATTTATTAGAAAAATGCAAGATTTCTATCTAGCCAGTGACCAGCACAAAGCTGTGGGGTGAAAATTGTGGTTTTAAATTTGCACTTTTTAAATGTTGCAACTGATGTAATCAAAAATTATTATAAATGACCAACCATTAATACACTATATTGTTTAGGACAGGTTAATAACAATAAATTGATAAAAAAATTCTCGTTTATAATGCTAAATATCAATGATAATGGTAATAAAAACTAAAAAAATTTGCAATATTGAACTTTTATATTTGGATTTTGATCAATTTTATTATTAGTTCGGAAATGAATAAAATATTTGTAGTTGTATATAAATAAATGAATTTAAAATGTTTACCTGAAATCGCATAATACTTTGAACAGATATAGAACAAACACCAAGCTTCGATTGGCTAATTGTTTAACTTACATCATAGAATGAAATTAAGATACAAAATAATTTGGTCACTTAAGCTCTGATTTGCTAAAATACATAATGTGAACACAGTAGGTGCTGTGGTTTGAAATAATGATGGTATAGCCAATTTTGTCCAACAGTTTACTAGTTTGGGGTTAGTGGCTTTGGCCCCCAGTTTTTGTTTTTTTTTCCTGTTACTGTTTATACTTTGAGTTGAAGTGTCTGCATTATCTCTAATTTTTATGTGGTTTTAGGAAGAAAATATGGATGGCATTCCTACATACCAACCTGCTGCTCCACAAACTGTCGGTAGACGTGACAGTGTGGCACCTGATCTTTTGAACTTTATTATCACAAGATGTCTGCCTACTGCAGTGTCTGTCATCAAAGCTGATCAACACTATGACCGACTCAGGAATTTAAAAGAAACTCTCCGTAACCATGGTAAAATGATATTAAGATTCTATCTGTATTTTTAGAGAATAGTTTTAGTTCTAGTGTGAAGTGGTATTCACAACGTAAATGCTTTGCTTTGCAAGTTTTAGCTGATTTGTAGCTTTATGAGAATTTAGGTAGATATCAACACCCCAGAGAGAAGAGGGTTCAGTACACATTTTACTATTAAGGTGTTAACACATGAAGCAACGGTTTGTTTGATAAACTGCATGTGGTAAAACTCTACTGCAGGAGCTACCTTGCCTCACACAATACATTGCCATTCAGAGCGTTCACTGGAGTAATTAACTGTATTTGCAGACGTCTTTACTGTCCATCGTATAAAATATTTCATTCTGGAATGTCACTCTTGATATTCTTAACAATTTGTAGTTGATAGGATATGGAAAATAAAATTTGAAACTGGGTTCGCTAAATTGTGCCAAGTCAATTACATGGCTACTGCAAGAGTTTTTTCAACATATTTGCTGCATAAACTTTGCATGTGTAAACTAATTTTATTTTCCAATTTTTACAAAAAGTTTTTGAGTGGTATAATATGCTTCATATGACTAGACCGTTATTAATGATAAGCATGCAGCATTTATGTAGGTGCAGTAATGGAAAAATCGGAAAAAAAGCCTATTTTCTAGTTTATAAAAAATGTAGCAAACTAAGTTATGTTCTCACAAGAATTTCAACCTCGCCTTCCAAATCAAAATCTACAATAAAAATTGAATTAACTTTTTTCACTGCTATTAGTAGCATAAAATTTGTTTTTACAAGAATGACTCAACCTGCACATCATCTATCTGCTGGCAACTAGCCGTAGAGATAATGCCTCAGCTTATTATGTAAAACTACAAACACATGCCTGCAGATTTCAGTATATATTTTATGCTATTCTCAAAATTTCGTGTAATTAATAATCAATATGATGTTTCAGCATTATATTTCTACTTGGCTGTACGATCGTTTATGTAAATATAGACGAGTTTAGAAGACTCTTTCTTGGACATGTTCAAAGTTTGCTAAAACATCAAGACGAATTGAATTTCACCTCTTTGAAGTGGGTTAAGGATGATGCTGCTAAAGCCAGCAACATGAAGGAGTCTGAAACTCTCAGGTACACCTCATGTAACTAGTGACATTACTCACTCCTTAGTCACTTGACATTCTTTACCCCCTCCTTAGTCACTTAATATTCATTACTCACTCCTTAGTCACTTGACATTCTTTACTCCCTCCTTAGTCACTTAATATTCATTACTCACTCTTTAGTCACTTGATATTCATTACTCACTTCTTAGTCACTTGATATTCATTACTCTCTCCTTAGTCACTTGATATTCATTACTCCCTCCTTAGTTACTTGATATTCATTACTCTCTCCTTAGCCACTTGACGTTATTACTCACTCCTTAGTCACTTGCTATTCATTACTCACTCCTTAGTCACTTGACATTCTTTACTCCCTCCTTAGTCACTTAATATTCATTACTCACTCTTTAGTCACTTGATATTCATTACTCATTTCTTAGTCACTTGATATTCATTACTCTCTCCTTAGTCACTTGATATTCATTACTCCCTCCTTAGTTACTTGATATTCGTTACTCTCTCCTTAGCCACTTGACGTTATTACTCACTCCTTGGTCACTTTATTTACATTACTCACTCCTTAGTCACTTGACAGTACTTTTCTGTCTATATAGAATTTCATCCTGGTGTTGCAATTTTTATTTTAGACACACCTTCATTGTATCTTCAGAAAGATTGCATTTTATAATATGCTGCCTAATTTTAGACACTCTCTAGAAGATGCTCTGGAAAGAGCCTTTGTACCTGCACTGGCTGCCGTCATCTCATTCATTGATGTCAGACAAAACCTGCTAATTCTGAGTCAATCCGCTGATTTCCGTTCTCTCTGGCTACAGATATTTGAACAAGCTCACAAACTGGGACTAAACTTTGATTATATAATCAGTAGAATAGACAATTTTGAGACTCCTGGAAGTCGCTCTGTAAGAGTTTTACTTTTGGTACAAAACTGTCAGCTCTCAGGTGTTTTGCAGTGATCCTACGTTGATTTTACTTGTCACAAAAATTAGATTTGTTTGCTTTCTCAGAGTATAATTCAACATACACATAATATAGTTTTATATTGTTAAATTAGCTTGACAATGGTTTTTCTGTAGAAACTGCCAAAGTCATACGCAATCCACGTAGCTGGCCATGGTACTCAGGGCTTTTCACTGAACCTTCCTTTCTCTTGGATTGTTAAAGAAACTATTGATAAGATACAGCTTGTTGATCATCAAAACTCTGATTTTGGTATGTCCTAATGGATTCGTTTGGTTTTATGTTATTCGTAGTTTTGTAGTGTTGTTGTTATAAGGGGGTTATTTGTAGTTTCTAAATTGTTATTGATCATCCATGGTACAAAAAGGCTGCTAATAATACACTAGCAATATGGATGGAATCAAATATCTGACTATTTTATGTTCTCGTTACTCTATCGTGGAAGTAGTTCCTAATCTGAATTCTAGTAAATCATGGATGTTATATCTATTTTAAAGTAGTTTTTGTAAAACTAGACAGCTTTTGTAAATGTTTATGGTAACCCAACTCATTGTAAATTGTGTTTTAGGTGAATAGAATTAGGAAACACATGCATGTGTAGTATTTTGACAACTCATTAATGAATGCTGTATGAATGCTGTTAAGGGCTGCACTTACTAATGCTTGGTATTTTGATAGGCTCACCAATCGAAAACGTGTTGAATGAGTTCAAGATGACAGATATTGGCAGAATATTGAGTGGTGCCAGATGTAACCTTTCAGTGCTTCTTGATGCTTACATTAAAGATTTTGTGTACATGACACACCCTTGTACTGATAGAGATGAGCACTTGGTAAGATAACTCTGAGAACTTATGTAATTTTAGCAACACTTCATGAGCAGATTTTTCTTTAAATAATGTATTAATTTACCTATTTCTTCAATGAATACACTGTAAACCTAGTATAGTGCACCATTCCCTTTACTGATGAAAACAAACACTGTTATAAAACTCCTCAATGACTTTACAATAGTGAAGTTGAAATGATTTACGAGAACAATTATTGAAAGCTTTGATATGTTTTTAATAAAACAATTTCTTGCAAATTTCATAAGTATATTTGAAATTCATATTAATATATAAATGTATATTATATTAATATAATTAATTATATATTAATCTTCAAAATTTTGCTTATTCCTACTATTTGTACATATTGAGGCTACTTTTACAATGCCTACAACCAAGTAATTGCTAAAACTGTGTTTACTGAAGGTTTTATAGCTATCGAAAATCATTTAGCATAATTATGTATTTGCTACCTCAGCAACTGTTACTTTCTGTGCTCATGCATTTATGGCTGTTTGTGTTACCAATGAGCTATATTAAGTTTATCATGCTTTAGATTGTGGGAAACTCTATTATGCTGTGGATAAAATCAAATATATCAGTGGAAAAAGCTACTTTTGTGCACATCAACTTAGCATATGAAGAGCTAAGGCCAGTGTTTGAGAGGCTGACTGACCTCGTATCATTGGCTGATGACTCAGCTAAACTCACTGGTTACGTCAAAGGTCAGATGGAAGAAACACCAGAAGCTGCAAAGGTAAACATTGATTTTGTTGGCTGATGACTCAGTTAAACCCACTTTTAACATTAGCTATTTAATGGATAATTTTTAGCAAAGAAGAACCCCTGAAAATATTTGTGATTCATAATGTATAAATTTTCGTTTAGGATATGCAGATCTTAAATCATAATCTTTAATCATTTCAAATTCAACTCAAAGATGACATAGCAATAATTGTATTCTTGTTTTCTAATACTATGATGTATGTAAAACTGAATTTAACTTGTTAATTACTTGTTATAATTGATAACTGAGACTACATTTAAACATTATCTTGCATCAATTCGCTAAAAGATTTTACACACAAGCTGGCACCATTTCACCACTTTACATTCTCTACTTACACAGTCATGCGATCTGCTAGCCCTGGAATGGCTGGTGAAAGATTTTATAGAAGCAAAATTGAAACCGCTTTTGTCAGCACCTGAGAGTTGGGTGAATAAAGTAGACAGGTGTGAGCAGGTGTTGAAGCAAGTGGCAGATTATGCAGAGCTGAACAGGTAAGCGAAATATTACAGATATTATAAATGAGGAGTTTCAAGCATGTGCTATTATGAATAATCAATTAACGTACTTTTTTGTTGGACTACTTTAACCAGTTGTACAAAAACTTTTCAACATCTGGGTTTAAAACGTTACTTGTTGTAAGAAATATTCAAATCCTAAAATGTTGGTATATCAAAAACGTATTGAGTAAAATTTTGGTGAGTCTCAAACAAAACTTGTACGGTGATACAGAAAGATGGCTTTCAGTTCATATGTCCCCTCCTTTAGAAGGTGGGGCCTAGAGGGTTAAGCACATCTCCTCTTCCTCTTACTTCGAATACTTGAGTTTATTAGCATTAAGAGTTTTCCTCTTATACAAGATCAAATTTAATAAGTGATGTTATTCAGTTCGAGTTTCTTAGTATAGTTATAGCAGACTAGCAATTGTATTCAAAAATATGCATCTCAGTTCGTGTATGGCTTGTAGAGAGACATGGTTGAGGTTGAAGATCAAAAAGTTATATGTTGAACATGTCATCGTACCAAGTCCAAAAGTGGCAAGCAAAGATGGCCGCAGAAAGCCTTACAACCTCACCTTCTTCGTTAAAGTAAGAGTTGCTAAAACTTTTTATTAATGTTGTATTTCAAATGTACTATTTTATTGTTCGTGTGCATTTTTAAGCTTCTTTTAATGTAATTTTATTTAATTTTGATGTGATTTTCTTCGTTATGGTTGCAAAACCTGAGCTCAAGTATCTAAATTATAGTATGCAACATTGATATAGTGAATTGTATTTTTAACCTTCATGAATGTTGCATTGCAAGTAAGTAAGCAAGTTGGCTAGCTTGATTTAGTGCTAAATTTGAATAATTTGTTTTAACTTTTTAGCAGAAACTTTTTCAAGTTGATATAAGCAGGTTAAAGGCATTTTGTAATAAGTACATATATAATAAGTAGTGTGTTAGCGTGAGCAGCAAGCATATCTAGAATGAATACTGCCTAAACTAATAGCAATTTATTATAATCTTTCAGAATCAACAGTTTAATTAAAATACATGGTACTGTATATGCAGCAGCTGATTGGTTGATAACATTACTTTATTGTTAACAGAGTATCACCAGCGTGGAGTTTTGTGAGTTTCAAGCTTTTAATCGAGTAGTGGAATCGCTCAAAGAAACTGTAGCTCTAGGGATTCGAGGTCTCTACAAGTAAGTTTTATTCTGAAATAAAAGGAATGGGGCTAAAATTATACATTAAAAAAATCTTGACTTGTATATTTTGCATTTTATGTGAAAGAGGTTTGTAAGTATTTTGGTATTTTGGATTATAAAGTTGTATACTGATTCCTTACCTAGAGGGCTGTAGGCCTGCAGGGTAGCTGTAAAATTATATATTTATTTATGCATGTTAAATCTTGTTATATAGTTTATCTGCTCTTCCAATGTCATTGCTTTTGAAGTTTATATTCAAAATATAATGAAATTTTGCTAACTTTAGAGACTGCCCAAAAGACTGTCCCATATGTCAACAAACACTGGACTCACCTGTTCAACTGCCATGCAATGACATCATATGTGACAGTTGTGTGATTGGCCGAAGACTCTGCACTATTTGTGGTGACGAGATTCCTTCAGATTTTCAATACAGGCCATCTGCAGATGATATAGAGTAAGTAGTGTGGTGTGTGTATTGCAGTTTGTGAGAAGCTATAAATAATGCTCTCTTGATCATTAAACCTGTTCATTTCTACAGAGAAGAAAGATTGGCTTCTTTCAAAGGTTTAAGAAGGAGAATCAACAACTTTTTTGTCGCTTTTGTGTCTGACATGGTGTTCAATGAAGAGGAAAGAGATCCTGATGATGAGATCATAAGATGGCTGCTGGACTGTGTGGCTGCCAAGGGTGGAGAGACAACCAAACAGTTCAGTTTATTCAACAGTCAAGAAGTGGTGGATCCAACCCCTGTTCTCAGATCATTTCTACTCAAACTGTTGCTGCGATGTTCTCAGACGGAGTTGGTAGAGCGCTATCTGAATCATGTTCTCCAGTCTACACCACATTCTGGAGACCATCAGCTACAAACCATGGTTCTGTTTATAGACTGCTGGAAGGTGAGATCTTATTCTAAAACTTGCTTACCACATGTTTTCATCAACGAAAATAACTCGATGAGTACCTAATTTTCATATTTTGTTGAATTCAATAAACTGTTCAGAAATGCACCTGTTGATAATTTCTTTTAGGATCTAACAACTCCACAGGTCATGAGGGATCCTGCAGAGTTGTCTATTCAACTGAAGATGCTCACCAGCCACATGGATGATACAGCCGTAGTATCAGTGCAGATGCTGAAGAACATAGCTAAACTACACATGGTAATCAACATGGCTGTCGACCTTCTCACCTCTGACTTGGACCTGCCAGCTCGTAGCCTACGAGGACTAGAGTCATCATTACAGAAGCTACTGGAGAAAATGAACAGAGAGGGGAACAAGCAGCCTTGGTGGGTGAAGAAGTTTATTTCTGTGCTGGATATTTGTTGATTAGACAGTTTGTTACATCAGTTTGTGGTATTATTTGTCTACTGGATCATACTCTGGTTCATAAGATTATTTGTTTTTTTTTTGCATTTCAAATGGTTATTCTATACACCGTTAGCTCTTTATGCAACTCACTACAATGTATAATGTTACTCAGGTACCTCATAGCTAGGCAGTTGTTAGCAACTCATGGTGAAGCATACATCAAAGACCTTCTCAATACTCCACGTCGTTTCCTGGTACATAATGATCTGAAAAGAGATTTGGAATCTTTCACTGTACCAGATGTTCTGTCTGTGTTGGGAGATCAAGAGAGATACAACCAGATAAAAACTTCTGTAGATGAAATCATTGCTCAGTCTAACAACGAACAGCAGTTAACTGCTGCAATCACTGCTTTTGTCCAGGTGGGTCCTTGGGTGGTTATAACATTGTTTATGGATATGAGATAATATTTGGGCTAATAACTAATTATCAACTGCTCCGTAAATGAACTGTGTGGTTACTGTTGTATTTATAGACCTGTGCCAACCAATCACAGTTGATGTTACAAGTGTTGTTCAACAGAATAACTCGTACCTTTGCTCAGAGAGTTCCAGTTCCTCAGCATATTCCGACATTACTGCTTCAACACCTCACTCCAACTCTTGATAATCAACACAGAGTAAGTAACTGAAATTTTACTGAATGCTGCTATATTATATTGTGTTGCATTGACATCTATTTCATGATTCAAATTTTAAAGTCTTGGTAGTTAAAGAGGCCGGTTTTACTGACATTATTTTTTTATTAGCTTGCTAGATTGAAAATTTATTTGAATAAGTTCAATATTATTGAGCAGTCAAGCTCATTTTTTGTGTCATTCATGAACTCTCTAATTCTGATAACTTTAATGCTCTTGTAATTTTCTTTTTTTTAAATTGCTTTACTAACTAACACCCAGTCTTATTTATCTTTGCAGCCATTAAGTTAATTATGTTGACTTTTTGTCACTGATTCAGACTATTTTGCAGACTTTACTGGAGATGTTACTGCAAGACAATCGACAACCCAGAGAGATGGACGTGAAACAGTCTAAAGGAATTAACTTGTCTATGTTAGTTCTAAACTTGTACAGTTGTCTGTGTAGTGGAGGTGTCATGGCTGACCTGTATCCTCTCTCTGAGATCATCAGCCAACCACTTCAGGCTGCGGTATGTCTATTAGTACTACACATATTTCATTAGTCACTTATAGGCCACTAATTAATTTTCTTGTCTCTTGGGTTTTTCACCCTGTATCAATGTAGTTGCTAAATCACAATATCTTGATTGTGGTCTAACTAGGATCTACCATTTTATTCGACTTAATGCCATTGTTTTTATTGTTGCTTTGGTTATCATATCATATATCATTATATTTATTTATTCACTCATGCTGCTGTGCTCAAATATTTAGGAACATTTCCTGCCAACAATGGTTGATAATCAAATTGAGGCTATGCGGGAAGTGATCCGAGCAGCTCTACAAACTAACAACGAGAATCCTACTGCATACAGTAAGTATGCAATGATATATTATAATGACTAATAGCAATAGGATCATGTCATGTGCTTCACTCTGAGTAAAAATATTCACAAAGTTAAAAATAATATTTATTTGTTAATTACTTCGAGCTGGAACGACTATGAAATATTTCAAGTGTAGGTAAAACATAGTTTTAATTACTATTTAATTCCTAGAGTTACCGTATTACCATTAGTAAAGCAATGTCCAGTGCAGTATTTTAATGCAACTTCAAGCCAATATTGTTTGTGCTGACTTTACTATTGCTTTCAAATAAAAACGTAAGTTTAAAAAATGACAGTTTTAAAGCATAATATGTCATTCTTAGTATTTTCATTTGCCATACCTTTTCATACTTCTCATATATAGACAATTATGACATTTAGTATATTTTGTGCTCCAATATTCTTGACATTTATTACCCACTTACTATTGTAATCTAAATAAAGTTTTTATGCAGCTTTTGTAATAAAGTTCAATTACTTTTACTACTTGTATCTCTTTTATTTAGATTAATATAATTACTACTGTAAGAAAATAGTAGCTAATAATAAATTTTATGTTGTAGAATGTCCAAATGGTCATCCATATTACATTGGCAATGTAAGTACACCTATAGCAATATATGTTTTATTTTGTTGAACTGCTATAACTTTTTTAAGGTTTTTTGGCATTTTAGCTAGGATTTTAGGCTTAGTTTTTTACATTCGGCAACTATTTTTAGTGTGGTAGGCCTGTTTTCTCTACAATTTGCCCAGAATGTGGTGCCAATATTGGTGGACGGGGTCAGGGCTATGCTGCTCAAGCGAATAACACCCTTTTAGACCCCAATGATCGGTAAGTGTTGTAAATTATACAGATACATATTTATGTATGCTTTTTGATGGGAGCTTGCTTGGTTGATATATGTTTTGTTTCAAGTACGAAGATCTATATAAAATATGAAATTGTGAAATGCACAATTTCTTTACGGTGATGAAGTAGATGCAGCGTTTTTACTTGTGTGTTGTGCAGAGCTGCCAGAACTCAACCGGGTCATATACTCGGCACGGCAGACGGTAGAAACCGAGCTGCTGCCCCTGAGAGAGACTTGAATTCTCTTTCCTGTGCTGTGTTGAGGTGTTTGACTCATCTGAGTATGTACACAGCTAGTCTGTTCAACATCCAGCATGTAAGTCATATCTGTTTAATATATTCTATTATTAACCTACAGTTTACACTTACTATTAAGTATGTACACAGCTAGTCTGTTCAACATACAGTTATCTTTGTATAACTCAGGTATATCAAATGATTCGCCCAAACTTAGCAAGAGTAGAGGAAGTTCGACCATTCATAGATGCTCACATACAGTTAGACTTACAACAGATTGCTCAGTGTTGTGCTGAGAGTACAGATGATTGTATTCTACTACTTCATGATGTAATCAACAGGATAAAACATGGTCTGTAGGAATCTGGTCTTTGATTTTGTTCTGCGTTCATAGCACCTAGTTTGTAGTATAGTAGCCCATAATTAACCCACTCTTTCTATTTAAACTCATGCTCTTATTCTGTTCATAGTTTTAATTTCAGTTTAGATCTATAATTTGGCACTCCATACTATTAGCTATAACATAATGTTCTTTGGGGCCAATAAATTTCCTTAGATTTTTTAGTCACTCAAATTGTTCTAATTCTTCTATGATGTGATATAAAAACCAAACAACTGTTTATTGTAGCCTATGACCCATATCAGTTAAAGTTAGGCCTGTTTACTTACAATTTAAAATTGCAGTCGCCATTTTAATTAGCTAATTGGGGAGAAGCTTGACTTGAATGTTTTTTTCATTGACAATGTGTGTTGTATATGTTTTGTTTTTAAGTTTGCACTTATTCATCGCTTCTGTATAGTGATCTCAATTTTTAATTCTATTTTAGTTTGAATATAAACATTTGCCCAGTTGTTTCAGGTCAACACATTTTGCTGTTATTGTGAGCTTAACTGCTAAATGTTTTTACATGAGATATAAAAAAAAACATATGTTAAAATATGGTAGACATATAGTACAACGTTTCGTAAACATTAAAATACTTCATGCAAATATAGTAGAACATGTCAGTAGTTAAATGCACACAAAGGTTAACTAAGGTTTGTAAGTATAGTGAATATTGTTGAGCATGCTCTTTAACTCTAAACTATTTACAGCAAGGCTAACATGGAGAATACATGAATAATATACAATACTCATGGCATTACACTCTCCTGCCAAGATGGTGTTTAGCAGTATTGCTTAGGCTTCTCCAGTAATCATAAGCTTTTGTTTCTAGCTAATCAAGGTGGAGCTGATCAAACACTCGATTCTATTCAACTACGAAAACAATGGGAGAAAACTTTTGATAATGTTTATATTCAGCCTACTATTCGTAACCAGGTGGGGAAACATACCTGCTGTATCTTTAACATCAAGAGTATTAAACCTTAATTAAATGTTAATCAATCTAACTGACATCCCTATGTTTCAAGTGCCTCCTACTCATAAAGCTGATGTATATTTACCATAAAAACTTGAATGTTATATAATGTTTCCCATCAATCTTATTCAAAGACCCAGTATTGCTATGATGATGTTTTATTTATAATAAAAAACTATTGAGAAGTTGTGGTAGCTTACAGCTAAGTTATTCCTGTGCTAGATCAGCAAAATTGTTGCATCACATACACCAATGTCACTCATGTTGGCTTTCAGAAGTACTCAGAATTGATGTAACTGGTCCTCAATATTCGATATGTCGGTTTAAAATAATTCATGTGTAATTATGATGTAGGTTATATTATTTATATTTTTTCTTCATATTTTTCTGATACACTGTGAATGTCATGACTTTATTTAGTTCACTTAAAGATTTCACTACTTCACTCATATAGTTGTGTTTTACCATTCATCAGGTTGGGACGCTTTCCGAAAATTGCAAAGAGTATAAGTTTAAATTTTATGATAAAAAATATCTTTACTGGGGGGTCTAAGTGTTGTAATTACACAGAAAGAAAGGTTTTCGTTATGTAAATTGATTATATGCATATTTGTTGTTATGCTCAGTCATGTTTTTGAAATACTGGTACAAAGTTTTACCTAAAATACTTTTTAACAGCTCCCATTTTCAATGTTCGAGACTTCATTTAAATAGTCAAAAAGTTGAAGATGTGAATCACTAATGTTTGTGATTTAACTAAAGGAAATATTGTTACTAATCTTACTGTTACTCAGTACAAACTATAGGAGTGTTTACAATCAAGTTCATTACAGATTTTGTTTGAACTTGTGAAGATCATAAACTCAGACAATCTATGACCATCAAGTAATAATTTCAGTGATTTGTTTGAAGAATCTGTGATGTTCGTATCTTTAGACTCAGAGAATAGAGGATGTGAGGGGTAGACTGAGAACTGCTGATACTGTTGATCTCAGATGACTTCTCTCTCCAGCACAACAACCAGCAGACAATTCCAATGTATCATCCTCGCCTGGTCTGTGGGGTTTCAGACGTCCACTTTCTCTGGCAATGGTTCAAAACCACCTCAGCAATGTGCAGGTATTTATAGTATCATGAAATGAAGACAGACACAGTTGTAAAATACTTTTTTGCGGTTTCAGCTCAAAGAACTGAAATTGTACTGTTTTTGTGTTTTATAGGAATGTTCATCTCTCAAGGCATTTGTTGAGTCTAGTGAAGCATTTGTAGCAGTTCAACATTTGCCAGACATTCTGCGGTTACTCAAGATACTGAATACACAGTTTCATGGTAAACTGACTAGAAAATACGCTGAGAAAATTCGGATAGGTCACTTTTGTCATCTGCAAAAGAACGAAGTGCCATTTTTGGAAGGTTTAGTTGGTAGCTTTGTCTCAGCTTGGAACTACATGGTTTCATATAAATTGAGGGGTGAGTCTTTGTTATCGGTATTCAATTTATTTATTTTAGTTTTTTATTAATAAATCGTACCAATGATCATTTTGTTTTTGCATTAAATTTTTGCTTAACAAAATGGAATTTATTCTAAAGCATAAAGTTTGATTGTATAACTATTTCTTCTTGACAATCTATGAACACATACTTGGCAACCTAATTATATAAACGCTTGAGAAGCTGAAATAGTAGCCCTCTAATGGTGCTTGTATATAGGTGTGTGAGGGATTGTGGGTGGCATAAGAAGCTGACAAGTGAAACCTATTTTTTTAAAAACAGACTTGTTGAAAAAATATTTTGCTTAATAGTTAAATTGTTGTATTCACAATAACTGTCTTATACAGTGGGGGATAACTCTGTTCTACTAGAAATGAGCTCCCAGTCTCTAATTGCTGAATTTCTGGTTGATCAATATGCTACCAGAAGTAAACAAAGTCAGGCAGCTGTTGGTACCGCCCCTTATGAATTAATTGAATCTCTTGTTCGTGTTCACAATTGGATAGTTGGTGAAGCAGCGAACTCCACGTTTATTGAAAGTAACAGGTTAGTTGTTTAGTGTTAGATAATGACTCTCTATTCTATCTAGTCATTTTTATTTCGGTTTATTTTTATACACATTTAGCACAAAGCTATTAAATATTACGATGAGAATCAGTGTGCTACAAGAAGATGCCAACACTTGATCAACTTAGCGTGTATCTGGATTTTCTCTGCTGTAATGTTCGATTTGATTTAATTTTCTGTTTTTAAAGGCTGCATAAAATAAACTACTTTTGGTGATGAAAACTATAATTTTAATAAGAAATACACGCCTTTAAGGTCATTAAATATTGCGTGTGTTTTATAAATTGGCATCATGCGCAACATAGCATATATAGATCAGGGTATTGTCAACACTATTTGATAATTCTATGACCCTTTTATTAGTTTATAAAAATAAATAGTTTATATCTAACTTTTGAAATTTAAACTTTAAACATTTGCATTTAGTTACCAACATAAGTTTTTGTTGGAGCGTGACTCTATTTTGATTAGGCAAATAAACTTTCTCTGCGTAAAATGTGGAATATCCAACAAGTGCAGTACATTGTTATATATTTATGTTTTACAGGCAATCGGTTCGAATCTTTGACATACGGGAAACTGATATCGTCAGTTTGTCTAGTGGAGATGAGCTTCTCAACCTCATACAGTCTCACAGTGAATATGAGTTAAGGGAGACAACTTCTGTTACATACAACTGGCCAGCTATAGAGAGAGAAGTAATACACAGATATATCAGTAACAAACCAAGGATCGAGTTCAGCAGAGATCAGCTGCCATTTTATGTCTATCAAGAAGATTTTAATCTCCACAATCAGATGCAGACAATCAATGACAGTCAGGTAGGTATTTGACACATGTCACTCTGTTGTATTGGTTGTCAGTTAGATAGGTATTTGGCATATGTCACTCAGTTACATTAGGTGACAGATAGGTATTCGTGATGTGTCATTTAGTTGTGTTAGGTGACATTTAACTTGCTTGAATTTTAAATTTGTCATGTCTTTTTTAAATTAAAGGCAGTTTTTCTTTTTCTATTTTTATTATTTCTATAAATTTATATCCAATTTTCTGTTTTATCACATGCTCTTTTTTAATGTAGAAAAATCTCACCGCAACTCAGACACAGTCTGTGGTTCGACTGTTGCCTTACCGTGTGGCAAATCTGAAAAGCAAACTAAAAGAACTGGAAGTCATCATAAACTTCCTGTCACTCAAAACACACATCGGAGGAGAGGATTCATTGGCTGAGTACATGAAGGAAACATTTGGTCGAGAGCCGGAGTACTTGTCACAGGAAATCGGAATTAAACACGTCAAACATGTTTGGCTGCTGTTGAAGTACGCACAGACAGACCTGCTTATGAAGCAGAAACAGGTATAGTTGGTGTAATGGCTATGCCGCAGATTTTGTGGTCGGACTTATTTTCAATATTATCACCAGGTTCATGTTATTTTAAGTATCTCATGCAGAACTGGTTATGAAGCAGAAGCAGGTATAATTGTTTTTGTGAATATGCTACTGATCTTTTGGTCAGATTGACAGATTGACTTGTTAAACTATCACCAGCTTCATGTTATTTCATATATTCACATGTAGGCCTAGTTATTTGGCAGATATGCATGAAAAGATATAAAGCTGCCAGTAATTCAGAGTTTGATCTAAGTAAAACACAGGCTTGATGAGTTAGTGTTTTTAAAACCGTTGAATGTGTAAATTCTTACATTGAAAACTCTATATTTCTCATTATTAAATAATAGTTATTAGGTAATATGTTATGATGTGCGATAGTATTCCGTGATAATATACAGATTTTTATGTTATTTGTTTTATATTTTTCACTTCTAATGTAGGAGCCATTTGGTGGAATTGATCCACAGAACACAGAAGCTCTGACTGAACCCCTTCCGACACAACTAAACAAGTGCTGTGTGTTTGAAAGTCCTAAAACTAGGCTTCTTCTTAGAGAACTGTTTGCCTACATCATTCTCAGACTAAATAAAGCTGCCATTAACCAGGAAGCTGAGCAGCCCGACAGAGCGTAAGTATTCTATAAATACACTAGAGTATACGCTAAGGCATGTAACCAATTTATAGATATATAATTTTATTATTATTACTATTTGTAGGTTAGAAGAAGCTCTTCAGGAATTCATAATGTATAGAAGTAACTATGATGAAGCGGAATCTTATCAACTTGTTAATGAATTACCAACTTTACCTGAAGACTTGATGGTTAAACATGCAGCTAAAACATGGTGTCACATTTGGAGACGATTTTCTGTTGCTCCTCCCTTGGGGTAATAATAGAGTGAATGATTAAAAATGATTTAGAAGTGCTGAGTTACACTTTAAAATATGGACATGCTTAATACAATCAATTTATGCCACTCGTGATTTATTGTTTTCAATTAGCCATTCATAAGTAAAGCTAGCCTCTGCATGCAATGTTATTTTTAAGCTTTGAGTATACAATGGAATTTTTATATGGTTGTTGCTTCATAAACAAAATTGAAAATTCAAATTTTTGCCTAATAACCTGTATAATATATTTTTGTCAACAAACTCAATATTTTTATATACTGCTATAGTTTTTTTGTATTTTATTTCAAATTATAATATACATCTAGAGAGTCAAATTACTATCTATTGGTGTGACCTATTTTCAGTTGTGAGTTATGCTGCTAATGCTACTGTAACTGTATAGTAGTCTGCAAATTGGCTTTACTGGCCTGTCCTTGGTAATCTTGGTCAAGTCCTACAAAATTCCTTTGCTATTGGAGTATTTGATGAAACATAAATTAGGACAGTCAGTTTAATAGATAATTTTTTATTTAAATCTGTCTATTCATTTCAACTGCAGTATAACACCAACTTTGTTACATTAATGCCGACTCTTGACATTATAATCAGAAACAGTAATACACACACAGTTAGCTGAACTTTAAGCACAGTAAATATTATATACGCATGCATTATCAGGCAAAAAACATTTCGTAGCACTTGAAACGCTCTAGACTATAAAATCTAAGCCAAACAGAAAAACCTGTATAACATACAATAGTTGTGACTCAGATAATATGCCATAAATGTTATTATGTACTAAAGGAAAACACAGTTATGCAGAAAAAGCACACACACACTATATATATATATATATATATATATATATATATATATATATATATATATATATATATATATATATATATATATATATATATATATATATATATATATATATATATATATATATATATATTTGGTACTAATACAATTTTGGATATAAAAATAAACTTAGATCTTCATTCTATTGACTACAATATTGTTTCACGTAGTGCGAGCTACGATCATCAGGTCGTTGTGTGTACGCTTGAGTGATTTTGTTTTGAAATTAGTATTGTTAGTGTATTACTACGCTGGAATGTTTTAACTAGCGTCTGTTAAGTGCGCAAGTAAAAATTTGCGTTTATGTCTACACGTGGTGGAAAGCTCTTTTCGTTTGTTGAGGGAAGATAATTCCGGTTGTTTTAAAATTATATACTTCTCATAGTTGCATAAATTACATCTATTGGTTAGGTTTGAGTATGATTTGCAAATCTTTAAAATATTCCATTTTAAGCTGAATTTCGTTTTGTTGTCTTTTAAATTCCAGATGTGTCTGCTGAGTTGCGTGCTGTTAGCTTTATCTGCATGTAGGAAAGAGGCTTTGTGGTTATTGAATCTGGTTTTGAAGGTAGTCGAACAGAGTCCTATGTATGAATGGCTGGAATTATTGTCCTGTCTTGTTACAGTTGCTTGGTATATTACGTCTTTGTATAAGCATTTACCATTTAGTGGACAGTGGGAAGGTTGTTTGCAGTTACATTGTGTGTCATTTAGTTTAGTAGCGGTAGTAGGGGTGTGTGCGGTTTTAAGTTTGTGATGGTTCGATACATAGGACTCTGTTCGACTACCTTCAAAACCAGATTCAATAACCACAAAGCCTCTTTCCTACATGCAGATAAAGCTAACAGCACGCAACTCAGCAGACACATCTGGAATTTAAAAGACAACAAAACGAAATTCAGCTTAAAATGGAATATTTTAAAGATTTGCAAATCATACTCAAACCTAACCAATAGATGTAATTTATGCAACTATGAGAAGTATATAATTTTTAAAACAACCGGAATTATCTTCCCTCAACAAACGAAAAGAGCTTTCCACCACGTGTAGACATAAACGCAAATTTTTACTTGCGCACTTAACAGACGCTAGTTAAAACATTCCAGCGTAGTAATACACTAACAATACTAATTTCAAAACAAAATCACTCAAGCGTACACACAACGACCTGATGATCGTAGCTCGCACTACGTGAAACAATATTGTAGTCAATAGAATGAAGATCTAAGTTTATTTTTATATCCAAAATTGTATTAGTACCAAATATAAATACTCTATTTTTCGAAATATTGAGTTCTTTTGATTCATTTTTAATTATAGAAACTACATATATATATATATATATATACCCAATCTGTGTACAGCAGCTGTTTTGGGATTTGTCCCCTCTTCAGCACAGAACAGAGCACCATGGTTTACACCTTAGCAAGAGTAGAAACTTAGGTTTGTACTAAAGTGTCTTTAAAAGGTGTGTAAACTCAAACCAGAGTGCTCAAGTGACTCTAGGGGTCATCTAGGAGTCACGAGCCTTGCAAAATGCTAGCAGCTTGAGTTTGTGACCATGGCTAAAGTGCTCAATCACTGAATGTCATTGCTGAGCATAAATTTAGAGCATTGTATATAAAATGGTGGTCCAGGCTATTAACTTATTAAATAAAAAATGTTGTTATCGTGATATTTATGTTAATAATCTTTAGTTAGCAATTATTTATACCAGATATACATTTTTTGACTTATTTGATCAGATAACACCTAAATGTAGTATAGCTTAAATTGCTATTAGCAACAACGAAAACATTAATTCTTCCATTTGTAATAAATACATGTACAAATGAGAAAAAAATGTTTTCTATTAATCTGCCTCATCTGTTAGCGTGAGAGTTGTCTTTCGCTAAAGTGACGCAACGTAATACCGCTCGCTATCTTTACATCAGGTGATTGAAAATACGGGAATTCCCCAGCTCCGATCATTTTATAGTTCGAGATCTTCAACTCGATACGCTTTCAAAGAATATTCTGATATAGAAATTGTTATATTGGTGTCCACGTATTCGTTTTTGAAAGCACAGTCTAGTCGTCTGGAGAATCGAAACTGCCATATCTGCACAGCGCTTACCCAAAATAGTCCCACTTATTTTACGCTAGAATGTTGAAGAAATTAATGGCGTGCTAAGAAACTCAAAATTGAATTGCAATTCGAATTAAAATTTCAAGTCATTTGTATTAAACTCTATACATTTAGCTTTAGTAAAACGTATATGGTAATTTGAGTAGCTAAAATACCTAAACCCTAGTTATTTGTCAGTGTTACTGTTGGTTTTACTGTTACTGTTAGTACCTGTACTTACAGTTACTCTTACTCTTAGTTACTGTTAGTGACTTGGTTCCTACTAGTACTACTACCAGTACTACTAGTACTAGTAGCAACTAGTGAACTACTACTATTAGGTTATTAAGTGTTACTCAAAGTGAAACGCAAACTGTCAATTTTAATTTATGAACTGTTATGTTTGACATTATGATTATCATTATGAATATCAATATGATTATTATAATTAGGATTATGTGATTATCATTATGATTTTGATTTATTGATTATAGATATCAATTTGACTTATTTATTGTGCTTCAACTTTTAAGTTATAGTAAAGTTATATCTGATGACTTGTGAGTTATGTTAAAATCTTACTCTTGGTAACTGTTGTGATAATTTAATGGGTTTGGAACTAAATCAGTGGAGAACATAACTCCGTCTGATTTAATAGAGAAGCAAAGAGTGTCTTGTCAAGTATGTATGAGAATCTTTGTTGAGAAGTGAATGTTTAAGTATCTATAGTGGGTCCTCCTCCGGTGAGTTCCAGATGTGGACTGACGCATAACCATAGGTAAAAATTTGAGATGGAAACCAAGATGCTTCAGAAGTTTTGATAAAGCTTCTCTATTTACAATGCTCGTTGCTTTAGTGAGGTTGACAAGAATGTTGTATTTCTCACAGCACCTTTACTGTATTTTTCATAGAACAAATACCATGTCAGTGATACTTTTTTTGTTCTTGAAACCACTTCAAACTTCTGGAAGAAGTTTTTCTGCAATTTGTGGCCAATGAGTAATAGTAAATAATCTAAGAAATCTTGTCAAGGGATAACATTTTGATAGCTGGGCATTGCATACATCTATTTTAAACATGTTTTCAACTTATTTTTTGCATGGTTGTATGTTGTTAAGCTGATGTTATATAGTTTAAACATTCTCGAAATGACTGGGTTGTCTAATTTTAAATTTTCAATGTTTACTACAATTTATGAAACAATTCATGCAATATTTAAGATCAGTGGTGTCAATATATTACATTTTACCTGGTGTTTGTTTTTTTAGATTACAATGTGACTTACATGATCAATCATTCAATGTGACTTCCAGTCTCAGCTGAGGTATGCTACACAAAGGGGCATAGTTGGGTCATTTTTCTTAATTTAGTACACACTGGAAATCTCCAGTTTTGAGCTATTTTTTACAATTTAGCTGCTAATGAACATGGGTTTTTGCCCAAAACTAGTAAAATATGAATGAACACACTTAAATAATCTAGGTTCTCCTTAATTTTGCTTGGTTTCCCATGTTTTTTGCTAATTATTCAGCTACTTTTGATTTCGGAGAGTTTTGGTTTTTTCATAACACTCTGCAATCAAAAGTAGCCGAATAATTAGGAAAAAACATGGGAAATCAAGCAAAATTAAGAAGAACCTTGATTATTTAAGTGTGTTCATTCATATTCTACTAGTTTTGGGTAAAAACCCATGTTCATTAGCAGCTAAATTGTGAAAAATAGCTAAAAACTTGAGATTTCCAGTGTGTACTCAATTAAGTAAAATGACTCAGTTATAGTATTTATGGAATATGTTCTTGTGTACTCTCCATATTTATTCTCCTAATTCCATTTATCCAGGCAAAGAGTTGCGGAATTTACATTCTGCCTATATTTTACAAGCGTAGCTTGCTGTATTTAATATTCAAACATATGCAGTTTCCTCTAACAAATGATTTTTAATGCTTAATTCTTTTTATGCACAGTTGGCTTTGTTTAAGAAGTTGACTTTTATTAGTTGATATTTCTCTGTAGCTTCACTATAATGGCTGACAAAGAGCAACTACACTGTCCCAATGCTAAATGTGGTGACGTCATAAGGAAAAACAAAAAAGGGGTTTATCCCAAATTTTGCCCAGAGTGTAATGAGCCTGTTCCTGAAGTCCAAACTGCGGAAGTAGTTAAATGTCCTCACTGTGGTGAGGAACTGTCGAAAAATAAGAAAGGCCAATATCCTAAAAATTGTCCTGAGTGTGATGAGCCAACCAACCCTTTTGAGGTTTTGAAAGTGCCAACTCTCCAATGTTCTCATTGCGGAGAGGATATTATAAAGAGTTCAACAGGAAAATACCCCAAATTTTGTTCCTTTTGTGGAAAACAAGTGGCGATAACCACACAGCAGCATTCTGAAGTATTACAATGTCCTGAGTGTGGTGAAGAGCGAGTAAGGTCTCCTAAAACCAATAAGTTGGCCAATGTATGTGCTTATTGTGGTTATAATTATATCACAGGTAAGTTCATATGAACTAGTTACATCAATAATAGTTTTATTTTTAATTTGTTGACAAAATTAGAGTATAGTTTGCATAAATTGTAATTACTTTTAAATACTTGAGGCTTGGTGACAATGCCAAACTAGGATATACACCGACTAGTTGCTAATAAAATACTTTCCCTGGAAATTTTTGAATAGGGAAATTACCTTTTCTAACAATAGCTAAGTCTGTTGCTAAGCTGTGTGCTATACCTATATTGTACTTTCAAACCTTTCACACCTATACGGTCGTAGTCCTGTACGGGTGACCGGTCTGCAGGCTTCCAATCTCTATCAGCATCTGCCATCTTTCCCGGTCTTCTGCAGCATCTGCCATCTTTCCCGGTCTTCTGCACCCTCTGCTTTAAGGCCCCAACGCTTCATATCATCTCTTATCGTGTCCATCCATCTTCGTTTGGGCCGTCCTCTCTTTCTCTTCCCCTCTATTTTTAACTCAGTCATATATTTAATATCCTCTTCACTATCTCTCCTCTGCACATGACCATACCACTGAAGTCTTCTCTTCCTTATATGCCTAGACACAGGCTTAACCTTAGCTTCGCTCCTTATGTCTTCATTCCTAACATGATCCTCCCAATTTATTCCATGTATGTGTTGCCTCTATTCTTTGTTCTTGCCTCTGGGTGATGGGCCATGTTTCATTGCCATACATCAGTGTTGGTTTTATGATTGTTTTGTAGAGGAATACCTTCAGTTGCTTAGGCACTTTGTTATCACACAGAATTCCTGATAGGTCCCTCCAGCTATCCCACGCTGCACTTATTCTTCTTTGTGACTTCTGCCTCACAGCCTCCATCCTGATCTATTACCGTCTCTAAATACTTGAACTTGTTTGTTGTTGGTAGCTCAGTGTAATCTTCTTGGTCATATCTCTTCATTCTGATCCTGATGGTGCTTTCTTTTGGTGGAAGATGCTCAGTTTACTTCTGGCTCACCTTGAGACCTGCGTCCTCTAGATGTCCATGTCATGTCTCTAATCTCTCTTCTACCCGCCCTCCCTCTCTATCGCAAATAACTAGGTCATCTGCAAAGAGCATTGCCCACGCTGTTTCCTCGTCTATTTCTTCTGAGATTACATCCAATATGACTATAAACAGAAAAGTACTCAACGCAGATCCCTGGTGCAACCCCACTTCGATGTCTATCTCTTCTGTTGCTCCTTCACTAGTTGTAACTGATGTAGTGCAGTTCTTGTGTATATCCCGGATAATCCTAACATAATGCTCTGGTACCATCTTTCTTTCTTAAACAGTACCATATGAGGTCTCGTGGCACCGTATCGTACGCTTTTTCTAGATCAACGAATGCCATGTGAATGTCTGTTTGATATTCTCTCATCTTCTCCTGTAACATCCGGAGGCAGAACATTGGTTTTACTGTTGACTTTCCAGGTTGGAATCCATATTGCCTGTCCGATATTTTTACCAAGTCTCTAATCCTATTCCTCACTACCCTCTCCCTTAGCTTGAGACAGTGGCTCAGCAGTTTGAGCCCTCTGTAATTACCGCAGCCCAAGGGGTCCCCCTTCTGTTTGTATATTGGTGTTATCTTGCTTCTCCTTAATTCTTCTGGTATACCTTCATCCTGCACCTCCCTTAGTACCGCTGTAATCCAGTCAAGGCCAAGGTCTCCAAGCTTCTTCACTATCTCCAGCGAGAACTCATCGGGTCCAGCAGCCTTACCATTCTTCATTTTCTCTAATTGCTTCTATATTGTACAAACCTTGAAAATGTTGGCCGTCAGCTGTTGTAAAAATTGCCAGGAGTCCTAAATACTGCTTGTCATATTTTCCTTTATGAAACGGCATCCAATTTTTGAAAATAACCTACAACACTTGGCAAATATGCAGCTAGCTATATAATTAGTCATACGAGCTATAAGCATACAATGTATAGCTCTTAGACTTTGGGTTTTCAAAAGAATTATTTCTGAACAGGGATGTTTTTGTTGTTGAAAATTTGTGTTTAATTCAAAGTACTCACTGAACAGGCTAACATTACTTATTAAGTTACGACCTATGACCTGTTTATCTTGTGTAGCATAAAATTTACTGCAAATGTTATTTAATGTTCACAGGGATGACTGTAGATCAGAGCATGTCAGACAGCATGCTGGATAGTATGGTTACCAATGCCAGCCTACCTTCTACAGGTGGTGTGGCTAACATCTCTAGCTACGACACTATGACATCACCTGGGTCTCCAGCTAAACCAGTCACACCCTTTCAGCACCAGCAAGCACACACTACTCAGTGAGTGAATAAGTGAACAATATTGCTTCTGGTTTTATTATACTTTCACTACTGTTTTAGAAGATCCATTTTAAGCAGCTGTGATTGCTATTATCGCCTAACAGACTCACAAGTAAAGCTACAGCAACTATTCTGCAAATGTATTTATGTATGAACTGTAACGTTCGAATTTGTTGCTTTTATTATTTTATTTTTTAATAAACTGCTATTTATTTTAGTGGTGGAGCTGTAAGTGCTAACAGAGCTCAATCAATTTCATCATTGAAAGCAGGAAGTGATATCACACAGTCTCCTCTATCACAACTTCAGCAAGTAGATGGTCTAACAGGAGAAGGTAATAAAGTGATGTTTATGCAGTTGATTAGAAATAGATTAGAAATATATCATCTCATTTGTTGAGTGTCACAGTCTCTGAGAATACTGTGTTGTTATAGCTTGGTGAATAGATATAGCATTAACGGAATCTCAAATAGCCTGTGTTGTAACAGAAACTCTTTTGAAGTTATGCAAATTTCGACATTTCTTACTATGTCTCAAACTAGACATTATATTAGATTAACAATTTCAGGCTAGATTGAAATTTCTTGGTTATTGCCAACATAGCTTGGAACATACAAGACTGTATAAATGTATTATACTATGATCAGTTCAACATCACATAGTATCAGGTTATGATTCTGCCTCTCTTTCACACCCTCACTCCTTAATTTCTTGCGAAGAAACAAGATGTAGCATTTCCTGAAATTAATACCATAGTATTACGATACATAGCAATGAAAGTCATTTCAATGGGTTTACAAGAATTATGCATCCTGCATATTTCTGTAAACTATCTGGCATGTTTGCAACTTTGCCCTCACTGTAATGGCTGGATAAAAGTTTTTCCCAATTTCTCTTTTACTGCTTCACCTCCTCCCATCAACCTTTGTAATATTCATGTTATCTTATTTTTAAGTTGCATTCCATTATCACTATGAATGTCACCATCTCAATAGATATAGCTTTGATAAAAGATAAAGTGTTTATATAATGTTAAGTACACTTGGAAGTTTCCATGTACAGCAGTTTCACTTTAGTTCAAGTTGAAATGACTAAACCATAACATAGCTTTGTGCTATTGCATTCACAGTGTATAGCAGCAGACCGATTTCATTGTAAAACTGCATTTGCTTTACATGTATTGATGAACTACCAAATGTCTTGATGTATTTCAGTCGAGGAAACCCAAGGTGGATCATCTGGAGAGTCAAGCACTGGCGCCCAGCCTGTTGAACCTGTTGACAACAGTGGTGACCAACCTGGTTCTAATTATCCACCTGATTCACCCACTTCTGGTGTTGGTTCACCTACTAGCATTAGCTTACCTGCTGATGGAGAGCTGCCTGCTGATACAAACTCACCTGATGAAGAAGGCTCACCCACTAGTGCTGGACTTCCTGTTGCTGAAGGACCGCCCACTAGTGATCGACTTCCTGTTGCTGAAGGCCCGCCCACTAGTGATGGACTTCCTGTTGCTGAAGGTCCACTTTCTACAGATAGTACTCAGGACATGTCAGATTCATGGGTTATGGTTGGGGACAGGTGAGTTCTGATAGGATCCCAGTGAACGTTGTTTTTCTGGTTTTCGCTGTTCTGATGATACACTCGTACATCTCTGAGAGCATGGCATATTGGTTCATAAGAAATAAAACTTTAACCTTGTCTAGTTTCATGTTTCTATTGTTACAGATTAAACATGTTTACCTGGTCTTCCTAGCTATTCCATTTTAGTTAAACAAGTAATCTAGAAAGCTACTTCTATTTGACTTGTGAAAAACCTACCAACATTGTCTACCTTTAACATTATATTCGAATTCAGCTACTCATGTATGACATCACCAGAGTAACTTCACTATTACAATACTCTTTCACCACTACTTAAATCCTCAGAAAGAAAACTTTGCACTCATTCATTGGTCTAATATTTTGCTTAAGTTTTATGAAAATTGTTGGTTCACTAGTATTACTTTTTCGGGACTAGGGAGGAGTCTGTGAAGACATTTTACAAATGCATATGCTATGCTGCTGAATGATAGCTTATATTATTACAACTTTACATTGCTACTATGTGTTAGTGCACCGTTTTCTTGTTGTATAAAAGTTCATCAGACATTGTATATGATTGATTACAGAGAAAACCAGGCTAATACTGGACATCCATCACGCCCCAAGAGGTCTCTACAGCCTGGAGAAGGTATGAATCGTAACTCCACTTTTTATATGTAATGCATGTCAATCCCAGCTACAGTCTTTCAATAAACAATCACTTTGTTTACATTACTTTGCATTATGCGATTAGATGCTCTGGAATACATGAATTTGTGGTTCCGTTTTGCATGAAGCTTGGAAACGTAGCAAAATAGTATTCAAGACTACATTAAATTATTATAACTGTATGTGATACTTATTTATTGTGTATTTGATAATTCAGCCTATTCTATAGTACTCTTCATTATTAGAGTCTTTACTTCCTTAGCCAAGAACATAAAGTTTATGCTTCAATATATTAACAACTGAAACTTGTAAAACAATACCTGAAGAATATTATTTTACAAAAGTTCATAACACCTAATCGGAATGAACACATCTTTTAAACTCTTAAATTTTTTGTTCCCTTCTCATAAGTACATTTAAATAGGCTCACAATTCATAGCGGACAGCAGAAGTCACCCTCTCTTTACATTAAAGTGAAGATCACTCTTGCATAGTATACTGAATCTGCGTCATCTTGCCTTGTGGGAGTGTCAGATGGTCATTCACATACTTTTACTTTAGTACACTGCTTAGAGATTTGTTTTGCAATTCACAGATGCCGATGAGTTGGCTACAAAATCACCAAAGACAGAAGCTGACAGCGAGTCTAATGCCATTGTTCTCCTTCCTTCTCATTCTGAAGGGGCTTCCAGTCTGCCTGCTGGAGAGCATTCATTCTATTCTAAGGTGAATCCTTTCCCTGAGCATGAACTTAGAGGACCCGGGGAGGAGAATAACCAAAGCAATATTTCTGATTCTTTGGTTTCTGCTCAAAAGGAAGTTGATGCTGATGGTGATGGTAAGGCAAAGCCAGGTCAAGCTTGGCTTAGCAAGACATTTCCTGGCACTTCTGAACCACCCCATAGCTTAGATTTGAGTTTTTCCATGCCTTCATTGCCACCTGAAAGTTTGCCACGATCAACAAAAGCGAAGACTGGCCATGAAGAGCATGCTTTCTTTCATAACATAGAACAGCCTGGACATTTAAGAACATCTCAAACTTCTTCATTTTCTGATGGCAAAGAAGACTGTGCTACTCAGCAGCATCATGAACATCATGGTGGTTCTGATTCACACTACCCTAGACAGGCTGATCTTGTTCATAACTATCCTGGACAAATAGAGCCAAATCTAAATGACTTCAGACAACCTCCACAACCTCCTTTCTATCCTGGACAACCTGGCCCATTCCAAAAGTATTCTGAACAGTCTGACACACCCCGAGAATATTCCGGACAACCTGGCACAGCTCCAGATTATATTGGAAAACCCGGCACAGCCTCTGATTATTCCAAACAACCCAGCACAGCCCCTGATTATTCCAGACAACCTGGCACAGCCCCTGATTATTCCAAACAACCCAGCACAGCTCCAGATTATGTTGGAAAACCTGGCAGAGCCCCCGATTATTCCGGACAACCTGGCACAGCCCGAGAATATTCTGGACAACCTGGCACAGCCCCCGATTATTCCGGACAACCTGGCACAGCCTCGGGGTATTCTGGACAACCTGGCACAGCCCCTGATTATTCTGGACAACCTGGCACAGCCTCAGGGTATCCTGGACAACCTGGCGCAGCCTCAGGGTATCCTGGACAACCTGATTCTAGGGCAGATGAACTGCGTTCTCAAGATGCAGTTCCTAGACAAGATGAGTCCCCAGACCATCTTCGTAAAATGCAACAAATAAAATCAGCTGCCAAGACACATGATTCTATTATGGGTATCAATGATTGGCCTCACACTGAAACATCTAATGAAAGAAATAACTCGGGTGTAGAACAACGACAGGCTGACACAGGTCATGATGCTCAGTTACTTCAACTTCATGGCCCCCTTCAACAACACTCACTTGAAGAGCTTCACGGGGATGTCCATCAGACAAATTATCCAGAGAATCAGCATAATTACATTCCAAGAGCTGCTGTGCGTGTGAATACATCCCATCATGATGTAAAGCATGCAGGAATAGAAAAAGATCACAAGCAAGGAACTCATGCACCTGATAACAAATCTGTTGAAGATAAGGGTGCCAGAAACGATTCTCACCAACTGAATGTTCCCGGCATTTCGTGCCATGGACCTCAGCGGCTGGAAGAGAAGCCAATTTTTGGAAAAGATAGTAAGCAGGAAGGTAATTATTTGATAGTCTTTTACTTTAAAAGCATAGAAAGTGTAACATTTGATGTTATTTTATGGTCATTCAGCAAATTTATTTGATAATGGCAAATTTTTTGTTATCATAGTGGCATAGTTTTGGGAATAAAATAAGCTAAACCACATGAGAGTACTCGAATAAGTTTCTTCAATGCAGCTTGATTTTTACAGTAATTACTTTTCTAGCAAACTTTACTAAAAATGCTCATTTTATATCTATAGGACTTATGAGTCAAGTCATACCTACAAATGATCAGGTTGAATCTGCAACAGACAAAGAAGCAGGTAACATGGATATAATACAAATATAATAGTAACGGCTTTGATGTGCCCAATAAGCTTGGTAAAATCTGCACCTTGCGAATTATTAGCAATGGTTATGCAATATTGAAGTAATTTTGGCTGGTGTTTTTCTTTTTAGAGAGCAGGGATGAGAGTAGTGAGGATTACAGTAGCTATGATGACTTAGAGAATGATCCCGAAGGATCATCTGTAGATCCAAAACCATATAAAAAACGTCGTAAAAAAGTTGTTCCACTGAGTAAGCATGTTTTCAAACCACTCTTTTGCAATGTTGGTAGTAACTCTTAAGCTTGAAGATACTTTTTTGTATATGTTGATGTTGATCTTAAAAAACTGGTTGTGACTACTCAAAATTTACATTTGTATTTTCTGCAAGTGAGACTTTCAAGTTTACACGATGTCTTATTATACAAATGTGAATTATTTGCATCCTTGTAATGACGGGTATAATTTCACATATTGTGTAGGTGATGGTCCTTCAAGCAACACTAGAAGTCAAACTGGCAAAAATTTGGAGACTGGGAGTGATGAGGGAAAACATTCAGGTGCGCACAATATCGAAATTTTATTATTGTTGCCAGTTATTATGGAATAAGCAACTGCTTTCTAACAGTTATGCTTTTGTATGTTTTTTTGCCATTTCCATTGAACGGATTTAAATGTTACCGTCTAAATGGTTGTTTTGAGTGTTATGGTTTTGATATTGTTTAATTCACCTATTATTGGAATATTTATTTCGACAGAACTGTTCAGCCTTGTCTCTCGGTTGGGTTCAAATAAACTGTGTGGTGAAGATGACTAATTGCATTTTTATCGAGTTTTCTTCTAAACAATTAGTACTTTGCTATTTTTCTTTATTATTCTAGAACGCCATTTACTTTCCCCGAGGTTGAATTTTGTTGACTGACTAGTTTTTATATATCTTGATGTAATTTTTTTATCTCTCTTATTTTTGTGTTTGATAACTTTTTATTTCATAAAATTTTATATTGAAACAATTTTTATTGAGCCATATTTTTTAAAATGGTGTTCCATCTTTCTCTTGCGTTGATAATTTTTAGGCACAAGCTTTCACAACAAAGGTGTTGATGTTGTCATTGCTTTTGAGGACATGAAAACCAAGGTTGATGCTGCTAAACGATCCCTCCTAGAAAAGTCAACAAAGAGGCTAATTTCTAATGAGGATGAAAGTTTCATCAATTCTGTGGCAAAGATAGCTCGAAAAAAGCTAGCCGAGCATAATGCTAATGTGCAGAATAGAAAGAATTGGCATTCTGCTGGTCACAGCGAAAGTGTTATTTCATCTAGGAATGGGCTGAGGAATTACTTCAACAATTATGCTAAGAAATTGAACCCAATACTCCTAAAATGTGGAGTAAAAGAGGCAAGTAATGCTTGCTAATGATTATAGAGTTTGCACCAAACAATATATCATCCATAGTTGGTCATCTTAGCTTATAGATGAAATCATTTATGTTTTGTTCATGATGCACCATTGATCAGTAAAACAGATTTATAATTGCTGGTTCATTTCTTTGTTTTGTGATAGATTAGTTGAAATCTTCGTCCTTAGTACCAAGTTTATTGTTTTGGTAGTTATTGATTTTTGTAAACACATAATTAGTAGTTATAATTGGAATATTTTAGTAGTTATCTTTCAAAATTGATCACAATACCGTCATTTAAAAATAACGCCATTGCTTTAAAATTTTGTAGCGATAATAAAGTAGTCAATAAATATTTTAGCTACAAAATCAGTAGGTCCTGTGAGGGCTCGAAGGCCACTGATAACATATTATTTTCTCATAATTATACGACTAAGGTTTTTCTATTTCAGCTTTTTTTAAATTTTAACGCTGTCCAAACCAAATGGATTTTTCTTATTTCATCATGTTTTGGCTTAAAATTCTGTATTGTGCGTGGCCTAATAATATTATATTAATATGAATAGAAATATGTAGTTAAGTTATGTGTTGGAGTAATAAGATAATGTAATAAGTTATATTTTAGTTGATCACTGTTGAACTGGATGCAGGAAAAGTCAACCCCATACTTCTCCAGCCACAAGCACACCAGTTGTAAGTTTTTAGCATCTAGACAGAAACAAGATCAATTACTACCAAAGCAAACTCATCTAAATCCTTGCTGGTTTTTCAATATCATATGCTATGCATTTTCTCATACTTTTAAAGAATGGATATCTTTTTTAGCCTAGGCCTACTTTGCATGCTAAGAGAGCACAGATGCTAGTATATGTATAATTTTGACACTTTTGTTCTTAGCTTTTTGTAAGCTGATTCACCCTGCTGATTTTAAAGACTAAAATTTGTTGTTGAAACTGTTAGAACTGCTAAGATTATCTAGATTTTTAAAATTTGAAATTGAGTTATAACTGTATATGTATATGCTTAGGCGCGCCTTTATACCTGTAACTTTTAAAATGGTGTTATCTAACACTGCATGCAAGACTTTTGAGGTGCCAGAGGTTCAGATCAAATGCAGTATAGATAACTTTACACAGCCAATTGCAGTCATGGATAAAGGGTGAGTTCACAGATTAACTAGTATTCTCATTTTACTGTGTAGAATTTTTATAAGTAAGTAATTAGTTTGATTAGCTGGAAAACAAAATTTATTTTTGTATTCTAAGCAGGAGCACAACTCTGGTATTATTTAACAACTGAGTTTATACAGATTTTCCAATTTTTGAATAAATTGTTGGATAAATATTGCTTCAAAATAAATTATTATGAGTTTGATTCTTGTTTGAATAAAGAATAACTGCTGTTAAATACAAGTACACAATATTTTTTCTGTAGCCTTGATGATGTATGGACTGGCACATGGCATGCGCCATTCATTAGTCATCGAACTGTTCAGTACAAGTACCTCATTTTCGATAGCCGGGATGAGTCACATTATGAGTATGAGTGGCTTGGAGAGACATCTTACAGATACCCAATTAGTCGCTTCTTGCTTTTCTCTGGTAAGAAGAAATAAGCTGGTATTGAATAGGCCATTAATCTAAATCACTGCTATATTAGGTTCATATTGTTGTAATGGATTTTGAGAGTTGTCACCACTATGTTCTGGAAAGTTCTAGTAACTATGTGCTTTAGTATTATAATTACATATTTCGTACCATTTTGTATACTGTAATTATAACTAAGCTCTTGGCGTAACTTTAAATGCCTTCAATTATAGCTAAGCTTAGGGTAGCTTTCTAATGCCGAAGTATTGTAATTATTGTTTAGCTTTTATTCCGTTTCATGGTCGAGCCGCTGGCGACTAAACCAGTGTACACCCGCTGCCTTGCGGTATGTGTTTCAAATAAACACAAAGGCTATGGGAGGTGGTCCCTATACAAACGCAACGGGTCTGTGAACACTCGTCAGGAAACTGAAAGGGCAAATGAATTCCATGAATCAACGGCCATTCACTGCAACTAGGCATGTTTTCCAGTCGTCGAGGCTCCCTTGCCACTGGATCCATACATGCCTAGCCAAGCTTACAGAGTATCGTTTCGTGCGACAATGCTCTATACCACGCACAGCTTCTGCTTGCAACCCTCCTCAAGCCCTGCGGCGATTGGGGCGTAGCGACGGGAACAGGGAAGTGAAGCCTGGAAGTTTCCAGTTACAAACCAGCACGTAGGCGGTAGAGATTTATCAGTCGCTCAACTTAGGACAGGGAGCAGTATGGTTGTTCGGTAGTGATCTCTATGACTGAGCAGTCCTTTTTAGGACCCACTCTGCTCACCTCAATCAGAGGAGAGGGCTAGAAAAGGTGCCCCAAACATAGTCTGCTCCCAACTCAACCTGGCTGGATTACCGCGTCCAGCGGGTTCACCTTTTTGCGGTCAGAAAATACAAATGAACATAGCAACCTGGAATGTACGGACAATGATGGACAATGATAAATCAAACAGACCTGAGAGAAGAACGGCTTTCATAGCTCGTGAACTCAGAAGACTAAATGTAGACATAGCAGCCCTTCAGGAAACTCGCTTAGCTGATGAAGGGCAGCTCATGGAAATTGGTGGTAGGTACACTTTTTTCTGGAGAGGGAAACCAGCCGATGAACAGAGAGTTCATGGGGTTGGTTTCGCTATCAAGAATGAGGTTGTGAGGAAACTCGACCAGCTACCAGTGGGAATCAACGACAGGATGATGACTCTCCAACTAAATCTACGCCGCAACAGGAAAGCAACATTGATCTCAGCATATGCGCCGACATTGCTTGCTGATCATCAGGAAAAGGAGCAGTTCTACTCCAATCTAGATATGGTTCTATCAGGGATCCCCAAGAGTGCGAAAATCATGGTCCTTGGAGATTTTAATGCTCGGGTTGGAAAAGATCACCATGTGTGGAAAAAGATAATTGGTAAAAATGGGATTGGGAAGCTAAATAGCAATGGGGAAATGCTGCTCACCAAACGTGCTGAACACTCCTTGGCAATCACAAACACTCTTTTTAGACAGAAAGACCGACGCAAGACCTCATGGAGACATCCCAGATCTGGCCACTGGCACCTTATCGACTACATCATTGTCAAACAACGGGATGTGCAGGATGTGCGTATAACCCGAGCTATGGACCTATCTAATGCTTGCTGGACAGACCATCGACTGATTCTGGCAAAGATGAACATATGTATTCATCCAAAACAAATGAACAGGAAAAGAAAGCAGGCAAAAATAAATCTCGCTGCTCAACCAGCCAGAAATAAAGCAGAGCTTCCAAAGTGAGCTCACAGAGAATATCCAAGATATTGACATAAATTCTACTCATGGCAGCTGGGAAGCTCTGAGAGATTCGATCTTGAAAACATGCCACTCAACCCTGGGTAAACCAGAACGAAAACATGAAGATTGGTTTGATGACAACGAACAAGAAATAAACGAGCTCATGAGGGAGAGACGCCATGCCTTCAGCTTATGGCACCAAGACTATAGAAATGTGGAAAAAAGGGAGCATTATCATAAAATGAGAGGGAAAGTACAGGCGAGAATAAGGACAATAAAAAATGACTGGTGGATCCGAAAATCTGAGGAACTTCAGAGACTTGCTGAGACAAACAGTAGCAAAGAGTTCTTTTCCGCTACGAAGAGATTGTATGGCCCAATTTTCGGAGGATGTCAATAGCTTCCAAAAATGGTTCCACAATACATAAGGAGAAAGATGAGATCAAGGGCAGATGGGCTGAACATTTCTCAGAGCTGCTTAACCAAGACACTATGGTGGATGAGAAGACCTTAGAATGTCTGCCACAACTGTCAATACTGACCCACCTAGCCGAACCCCCAACGATTGACGAACTTGAGAAAGCATTATCCATGACTAAGTCAGGAAAAGCTGCCGGACCGGATGGAATACCTGGAGAGATTTTTAAAGGTGGTGGGCTAGAACTGAACAGAAAATTGCTGGAACTCTTTCAGCTGATTTGGGAAAAAGAATCACTTCATCCTGATCCGAAGGATGCTAATATTGTAACTCTTTACAAGAAGGGTAACAGAGCCGATTGTGGAAACTATAGGGGTATCTCTCTGCTATTCATTGCCGGAAAGCTTCTGACGAGAATAGTTAGTTTTAGACTTGGCCAATTGACAGAGAGATGCCTACCAGAGAGCCAATGTGGCTTCAGACCTTACCGAGGAACTGTGGATATGATTTTTGCTGCTCGGCAGATTCAAGAAAAGTGCCTAGAGCAGCACCATGATCTGTTTATGGCATTCATCGATCTAAAGAAAGCCTTTGACACAGTTCACAGACCAACGCTGTGGAAAGTGCTAGGCAAGATTGGATGCCCCGACAAATTAGTTACCATTATTCGCATCTTACATGATGACATGAAGGCATCAGTATTAGTTGATTGAGACCACTCTAAGGAGTTTCCTGTGAACACAGGAGTAAAACAGGGATGTGTGATAGCACCTACATTGTTCTCGATTTTCCTCACTGCTGTGCTTCAACTAGTGAGTGGATGTATGCCATCTGGAATAAGGATCAGATATAGATTTAATGATATTTTCAATGTCAGACGTCTCAGAGCTAAGACGAAGACAGCTACCGAGGCTATCCATGAACTGCAGTATGCTGATGATAACATGATCATGGCTCATTCCGAGGAGGAACTTCAACTTGCTCTCACAGCATTCAATACAGCATACACCTCTCTTGGTCTAACACTCAATGCCAAGAAGACGCAAGTAATGTACCAACCACACCCAAATACTGAAAGACATGAGGATTTTTCCCTCAAGGTGGGAGACCAAATATTAGACCAAGTCACTACCTTCAACTATTTAGGTAGCTGCCTATCCTCTAAAGCAAACATTGATGCTGAAATAAACCGAAGACTCCAGGCCGCCAGCTCCGCATTTGGGAGGCTGCAAACACGCGTTTTCAACAACAAGGATATATACAGACAGACCAAACTAAAAGTATACAAAGCCATTGTTCTCCCGACACTACTTTATGCCTCTGAAACTTGGGTAACCTACAGCCACAACCTGCTGTCCCTCGAGAAATTTCACAACCGCATTATCAGGCGAATCCTCGGAGTCAAATGGCAAGACAGGCAGACTACTAACAGTGTCATCGATAAAGCTCAAACTACAAGTATTACTAGCATGATTGTGAAGAGACAACTGAAGTGGTCTGGCCATGTGGTAAGAATGGATGTTAACCGGCTACCAAAAATGATCATGTACTCTGAGCTGAACACTGGAAATCGCTCACAGGGTGGTCAGAGGAAAAGGTATAAAGACACTCTACACGAGAGCCTTAAGCAGTGTTTCATTCGACCACAGACCTGGGAAGTTCAGGCCTTGGACAGCAAAAATTGGAGAACTGTTGTGCATCAAGGGACAGCGATTTTTGAACAACAACAACGCCAAAAACGAGAGCACAAACGGTTATTAAGGAAAAACAGGGAGTTATGCTCTGTTACACACCCACCAGTGACTGACTCTAGTAACATTTGTCCTCACTGTGGCAAATTATGCCGATCTCGAATTGGGCTTGTGAGTCACCTCAGAACTCACCTCTAGTAGGATTTTTACGGATTTTGAACTGGAACGGATCACGGCACAGACCAGGGCTTGCAAGCAGACATCATACTCGTCACACGAGGGATTGCTGACACACACAAATGCCTTCAATTATAGCTAAGCTTGGGGTAGCTTTCTAATGCCGAAGTATTGTAATTATTGTTAAGCTTTTATTCCGGTGAATATTTCTTTGTGGCAATTGTTTTTAATTATGTAATTCAATCACGTCGGAAAGTCTAAATAAGTTCCGGTGTCGGAAGGTTTTCCAATATTTGGGCTCCGATTTTTGGACAGGATGAGAACAAAGATTTTTTTCTGTATATAAGGAGTCGAGCTCACAGAGTAGAATCAGTCTACTACTGGAGCTCACCGGATCAAGACTACTCTTACTCATTGAACTATAACTATAACAGTTTCAGTTCAGTGCTCTAGTTAGCTGTATATACTACAATAAAGATTCATCTACTCAAGCTTAATATCTCATCTTGTTCTTTCTATACTGGAGTTATGCTCCCCACTTGAACTGCATTCTAACCTCAAAACTAGTACATTATTAATGGCGTATAAAATAGTCTTTGGATAATTCTTTTTTAGATAAAATCAAAGAATACACCATCTATGACGGCATTGTGCAGCTCAAATCAGAATCATCAGCGAAACAAAAAATTAAAGAATTTGTTGGTATGAGTGATAAAGGTAAAGTTCAAGAGCAAGAGCGTGGTGTGCGTGCTATGCTGCCGGCCTGGAGGAAAGAGATTCAACAAGGAAGATCTGTTCAGAGTTTGGTTGATTGGGTGCTGCTAGCACTGGATAGACAAGTTCAATGCCTTTCAAAATTTGTTGAGTTTGTTACAGATAATGACTTTACAAGATATCGAGAGGCAAAGAAAACAGTGCAAGAGGTAACATATGTTGAAGATGATTAACTGTTTTGATATATGTTGAGATTAACTCTCTCAAAAGTATTTCATTAGTAAATTTTATTTTGGCAAATTTAGAGTTGTGCTGTTATAATATTGAGTCCATTTGTTGGAAAACTATATCATTTTCAGGTGTTTTTTGAGTATTTCTGGGATTGCTACAATGACCATAAAATTCTGGCAAACTCTGCAGATATGGTCTCAGCATTTGCGTCTCTTATTGGGCTTATGCATATTTCAAGACACACACTTTTTGACCAATCACCTATTTCAAGAAATGGACATGTTATACAACAACTGATTGAAGTTACATTGAGTCATAACATTACTTCTTCTGTTTTGGACAACAGAGAAGCTTTCGTCACAAACTTGCTAACTAAATTGCATAAAGATGAAAAGTTCATCAGGTATGCTTATATTCATTGCAGCTCAACTTGAAAGCTTGTAGTTTTTATTTAGAGGTATCGAATTTTTAACCGATCATGTGCAGTTACAGCTGCATGTAACTTTACAAAATTTTGGACAGCAAGTTGTAGCATGTAGTGAAATGATGATATGAAACTATGCAGTATAGGCACTGTTCTAGTTATTCCTCTCTCTCATACCAATCATGGTTATCCACAGAAACACATATTTGCAGTTGTCATTTTTCTAGTCAATTACAAGCTTCGTTGGTTGGATGCATTGTTGACATTGAAATGCAAAGAGCACATACTGGTACCTGGATTCTGTTGATTCCTCTGATACACGTTCTAAAATATGGTAACAATGGAGCTTTGCAACTGCGTGGGGATGATTTTGATAAAAGAAAATGGTGGGGTGTTGAAGATATTAATTCTCATGTTCAGAAACTGAAGTTGACTTACCCTTCAGCGTAAGTTTAATAACTTTTTTAACCAAATTTTTCAAACGTTTTAAATAAGACGCAAACAAATTAGGATTGATGAAAAAAGCTACTCTGGTTTAAAATGATTTTCATGTTTTGAAGGTTCTTTTAGCTTCTCTTTGTTTTAAATATTCTTATACTGAATATTTGACTTGCTTATTTTAGCTATGAGTGGAAAAACTGGCTGAACTGGCTCACTCCATACTTCAATGTTGATCCCATTCTATCATACACATTTCTTGCACTGCTAACTGATACCCAGTTCTCAAATCTACTTGGTTGTGATGAGAGTTACATTCTGACTTGCCTCCCCCTGGATGGAGTTTTAGCCTGCTGTCGATTTCACATCAAATCAAGTTCTAGTAAAGTTAGTCTGCATTGTTTAGGCTGTTTTTGCTGTAATTTAGGTTTGAAAAACATCATGCTTTTTGGCTAAAAATAATAGCTATAATTCGAATAGCATGCAGAAATGCTACAATGTGCCATGAATGTAGCTACCAAACTGTATAGCTCAGCATCTTTCAGTTGAACGTGTTCCAATAGCTAGCGATTTCTCACCATTTTTTAAAATGATATTTCATCTCTCAAAAAAAAGGAAAGGAACTCATTCAATTTCTATTGAAGGAATACTAGATTATTTTAAATTAGGTAGAGCAAAAACTAATAAACTTGATAGATATCTAGTCGAATTGAAACAGCCACTACTTTGAAATCAAGCGATTCATAGTGTGGCCAAAATGATTAAATCAGTAGATGTAACTTTGTTACAATTTAAAGAAATAAACTAGTGAGTTCAAACTAAATAACATGCTAATAATAATATCAATAGTGATGGTGGAATTGCATGATGATAAATAGACTAATGTTATATAGCATTTGAGAATATTCTCATGGGCTTCTTTTGAAGGGTGCACTCTGTAAATATATAAAAAGCTGCTAGCTAAGTATTACTTAGAATGTTTGCTTGGTAATATATTTTCTATCAACTGTTTTTTTTTGTAGAAAATAAACTCAGAAAATGTGTTTTAGGTTGCTGTTTTCTTGAATGGTTTGTTTGATTGGATGAAGAAGCTAAAGGCATTTCAACCAAAGTAAATTCACTCCAACTTCCATCATTCAATATAATATATTCACTGTAATATATTCAATATAATTATTGCAAAACTCAGATAACATTTACTTTTAAATAGGCTACTTGTTTTAATTTTTCTTATTTAGATCTCCTTTGGTGGTAGATGCTGCCTGCATACAGGTTGCAGCAGACCTTGTATCACACGCCTTGCCTGAGTATTCATCATCAATCAAGGATGAGTTTTTTAGTGCTGTGCAAATTTACCTGTTAATAATGGAAGGCATCATTATGAAGGATGAAAATGCCTCTCTCTCTGTTCTCGGAGCTGATCTGGTTAGGCAGTCTGATCGGGTAGCGAACAAATTACAAAATGCTTGGATGAGTACAATTACTGATAGCGAACTCAAGGTATGTTTTATTACTTATCTTTATAAAATTATTTTGTTTGAAATTTCTTGTCAATTGTTTTATTAGTTCTATTTCCATGCCATGTGTCATTTGATATGTCAATTGTTTTTGTCATACTATAAAACCATAAGTAGGCTACAAGTAATGTCTAGTGGTAAGGATTTAAATCCTACTTCCTTTGAGAAAAACTGTTTATTGGTGTTTCTTAGTTATTTTCACAGTCAAGGTTTGCTCTTTGAGGCGGTTTGTTTTTCCTTCAAAGAAGTTTATGTCTTAGCCCTTATGCTTTGCCAAATTACACAGCACTAAACTTTTGTTAGTAAATTCCGGTTATGCAAACAAGCTAAATAGCTGTTATTTATTCCTCCCTCTTTTTGCAAAAAGTACAGCTCTTTTATTTGGGTCTATTCCCATTTTTATATATGTATCAAAAAATTTGCCAACAATTGTTTTTAGCTTTTTCCATGTTTTTAATTTGTAGTTAGCTATTCCGAAAAAATTAAGATATGTTCTTAGTTAACTGGCAGTTTATAGTCATTTTCAGTTGGAAATGTATTTTTACAATAAATTTTAATTACTTCTGAAATAAATTTTGCCTGTACACAGAAAGATAATTAGAACTGTCTAAATTCTTAGCACTTAGAAAGTTGAAAAATACGTGTAAAAATCTCACATACTTGTGCTTATCAAACTGTTGATATGATATAGCTTTAGAACTCCGTACTTTTATAGTTTGATTTTTTACATATTTTAAAATATATCTGGATCAAAACTGATTTTCATTTCTTCAATATTTACCTAAATTAATCTGTTTCTAAAGAAATTGCTTTTATTGGTATGATATGAAGCACATTTTGCACTTGACTAATGCTTATTTGTGATTTTTACAGATTTGGAGACACTTGTTTGGCTGTACTGCTGAGCATACCCAACTGGCTCAGTGGTGGTCAAATCAATGCAAAAATACTTTTAAACAGCGGCTTCAAAAGGTACATACTTGCATTTTATTAGAACTAAATTTTTTAATCAAGAAAATATATGTTGATCAAACATTGCTAAAATTAGATTGTATTACTTTGTAGTTGTCAAAGGTCTCTCCAATGTCGGTAGTTGACCTATATTGCACAAAAACCTTCAATAATCCTGCTATGGATGAAACGATTGCGGAATTAGCGTTTCCAAAAGCAGAACTTATTTTGAAGGTGATTATACAATTTAAATCAGTTTGCTGTTGTTGTAGTACCTCAGATATAATGCAATTATAATACATATATATGATGAGGAAAAATATGGCTGGCTAAATGATTTAGTAAAGTAACATGCTGATAGGATATTAAATTCAATTCTATCATCAGCCTTATAAGAATGTGTGCAAAAGAGTTAGCCTAGAAGGCATGACAATGGAAGGAAAAAAGCTCTACATAGATCAATATTAAATATGCATAGCTCTTTTTATCATACCATTATTTCAAATCAATCTTGTATGCCAGCGTGTAAACACACCAATAAGATGAAACTTGAAAAATTCAAAGTTTGGCTGCTACATAAATCTAAACTAAGCAATATACAGTTTGTCCTTCTAGATTCGAGAAGATAGATATTTTTTTAGTGGCATGAATTTTAGTGCTTCAAAAGCTATTGTGAAAATATTGCTTCAAAGCAACTTCTGAAAAAATAAACCTGAAAGAATTTTTGTGGTTATTTGTTTATTGAGTAATGAAACAGTGACTGCTATGATATAAAATTATTTGGTGTACTGGCTGTCACCACTCTGGTCAATAAAAACTGATATACCTACCTTTAACCATTTAGTTGTAGAATGGTTAAGTTACACTGTATACAAGAATCAGCAGCTCACATTGATGTCGGTAAATGTTTTGTGCCAGCTTCCTAATTGATGCAAGGTGATATTTGGAGCACATGCTTCTTAAGTCGTAAAATGACAGGAGGACATTTTTTAATTTTCCAACTACTTGGATAACATAAAATTAAGAGAGCGCATACATAATAAGCAGCACAAAATGACATGTTACTAATTGTATCACATAAAAACTGTTTTTGTTGGAATGCCAAGGGCGAAGTTGACACCAATAAGACGAACAATTATAACATGTTAAGAGCTGTTATATCTGCAATGAAATTGGTGATAAAGACATACAGATGCTGAAAAAATATTTTGAAAATAGTAAATTGAAGAATGATTTTGTATAAGCCAGTCTCTGCCTTGCTTGGTAAATTTTCTTTTTTAAATTTGTACTTTTTAACAAAGCTGTGTAGAGTTTACAGCCTTTAAATAATTAACGTAGCATCAACAGCTCAATATATAGCTACCAGAACATACAAAGTACAACTGAGCTACTGCATCATACATTGCACACATGCCTAGCAAGCTTGTCCGATTGTCAACCGATATCATTTATAAGTTCCCAGAACACTAGGTACATGTACTTATGTTTGTTTAAAGTCTTCATCCAGGGGAGCACTTTTGATTAAAAGAGTTTTCAAGTGTGCTGAGGACTGTGCCTCTCACCATGTTTCCAACATGGTAAGAAGTCTTTCAAAGTAGCGCAGCAGCAATCATATTTGAATGCGCTTCTTGACATCACCAATGACCTAGGCTCAGCCCATGACCTGTGTAGCACTAGGCCTAAAGTCTAGTATGATGTATTTGCTCCCATTTATACCTGTACCAATTTCACTTTACTGTTATCATTTATTATGCTTTTAGGGAGGTAGTACGTCTAGCTGGCTTGCTATGCCACACAAAATTGGTAAGCTGGTAGATCAAGCATTAAATAAAGCCTGGGATTTTGGAAATGACAACCCAAACAATACTGTTCGGAACATGGTGAAATGGGGGAATTTTCTTTCTGTCTGGAAGTTCTACAGTATGTAAATGCATCTCAACGCTTCCTATACTGATATGTTTTGTATTGTAGATGCACTTGATAAAATTGTAAAAATATATTCTTTCAAGGAAACCTTTCCCCCGAACAAAGAAATAACATCTCCACAGATACTCAGACACGCCTTTTCCAATCTGCAACATCAATGGATAGTGTCCTTAGTGATCTAATGAATGGGACCATTACTTTTGACGACTTTAGCTATTTTTACGAGCACAAATCTAAAGTCCTTGAACTTTGTGAAGTTTCAAGCTCATTCCAAGACAAAACTAAACTCATCAGTGACACCTTTGAAGAGAGAGCTGAAGAGAAAAAGTGCTACAACAAGTTCCATACATTGTTGAGTGACTTCTTGAGTTATTGTGAGGACTTTATCACAGGTAATTTTTGAATGGAACTTGAAGCAACTGTAAACTTTATTGGTATATCGCATATTATTCATCTTATGTTTTGTAAATAGCTGTTAGTGTAATCATAACCATTCGTTTTTGAAACATAAACTCTTTCTTTTGAGATTTGATAACTGTGTCTGAAAAATATTTCTAATGTACAATGTCAATACTATAGCTGTAGATAAAGCAGTTGTACTAATAAAATAATGAATTTTTAGAAAAGGATATTTTGCGGAGATGGTTAGAGAAAACAGCACATGAGCTCACATTTAAAGACACCATAGGCCCTGAACTCATGATCATTTGCCCAGCTGTAGGTTTCCCAATTAGACAGATTCTTCAGCCATTTCAAGAAATGAAGCAGAGGACAGTGTTCCGTGATACATTTATTCACCAACTGAAAGATGTTGCTGACAGGTCTCTTGAGGATGTGGCTAAAGTTTACCAGTCTTCAGTCGATCATTATGATGCTATGAGAACTAAGCTTACTAGTGGTTGGTGGCTGTTGAGCTATTTAACTTGAGGAATTTAATAAGAAATACATTTTGATGAAGTTTACCAGTCTAATAGTAAAAGTGCTTCTTACGCCTATCAATATAACAGCTTGAATTAAATTTATTCTGTGTTCCAGTTACAGATTTTATTGGAGAATTCACTTCCTCATTGACAGAATAACATTATTTTTTCTAACTCAGGTGAAATCAACATGGCAAAGTTGGACAGCATTCTTAGAAGACATTTCTCTGGTAGCCTAGCAAAATTCTTGGAAGAGTTAAAAAATATGATTGAGAAGAAGATATTTAGTAACAGGAAACGCCAGATAGAGCTGTGCTCCCATCTTGACCAATACCATAGTGGTGCCAGAGTCATGCTTGAAATGAAAGAGCTTTTCAGTCTCACTGGAGATTTTTCTGGCATGGAAAGAATTCTTGAATCAGTGAGTGACTTTTAAATCTTGGTAAAAGATTTTGTCAAGTCTTTCATCAGTTCAAGTGTTTTTTTTAGTTTCAGTTCAGAGTTTTAAATTCACTTCATAGTTAGATTTTTAATTCACACATACAGACACACACCCACGCACACGGACACACATGAACGCATTCTAATTCTGCATGAAATAACATCAATTATCTCTGTTTAAAGTCCAAAGAAGAAATGTTTTCTTAGTTGTAGGTTACAAGAATATATCTATTTTAGGCGGACAAAAAATTATTGCTGAAAGACATCAGTGATGAGCTGTTGACTAGTGCTGCCAGCATCAAGCACATAACACGCCCACAAATTAGCTGCTTGAAAGCCTTTGTAGATTGTAAAGATTTTGTAGACTGGGTCAGGAAGGAAGTACCAAGTAGGTTGAGAAAAACTCTATATGATTAGATACAAACTGTGATGTCTTTTACTTAGATTTGAGAGTGTATGTGTTCCTTACCGATTTGTGTTTAGTTAATAAAGTAGTTGGTGAGTTTGTTTGTTTGTTTGTTTGTTTGGTTTATTTCATCAAAGGTATTTAATAACACAAGGACATTAGAAAATGCCAAGGAGGCGATGATGAGGCCCATTGCGCTATAGCCTAGCTAGTCATGCGCGGGCCAACACGAGCTGACAGCGACTCTATCCAGAAAAATACAAAAAAAATACAACTATTCTAACAGATAAAGCCTCAACTTCCTCCCAAATTCATTAGGGTTGCTAATTGACCGTAAAGGGATTGGCAGTTCATTCCATAGTGCCACCTCCTGATAACAGTTTCTTCTGTGACCTGCTGCTGTTTGAGAGTGAGGAAGGGGGAGATTTATGAATGATTGACGTGTATTGATAGAGTGAGTGGGAAAAAAATTGTCAGAGTAGAAAAAAGAATGAGCTTTCTTTAACACTTTAAAACGGTAAATCTGGTATATTGAGAGAACTTTATGCTTAGTAAATAGAGGCGCTGATGGATGGTCAAACGGTTTTTTGTTCATGATACGCATTACCTTTTTTTGAAAAATAAAAATCTTGTTTAGATGGGTATTAGCTGCATTTCCCCAGGCCTCTGCACAATAATTTAACTTGGAATTGATGAAAGAATTATATATCAAAAGTAAAATTTTTTGAGGGAGATATTCAGAACATCGGTATATTAATCCACTAAGTGGTCGTAATTTTGTAAGTAGGTTTGAGATGTGCAAGCTCCAATTTAAATTTTTATCTATTTGTACACCTAGAAAAGTTATGCTGTTAGAGTAATTTATAGGTCTTTTATTTAATAATATACAGTTTTCTAGAATTTGAAAAGGATTTTGGTAGTTTTTTAAAACAATATAGTTGCATTTTTCATAGTTTATAGTGAGTTTGTTTTTATTGCACCAAATTGACAGAGAGTTTAGATCTTGATTTATAGCTTCCAAATGGGAGTTCAAATCTTTTGATTCAAAAAATAAATTAGTGTCGTCGGCATAGAAAATGGGATTAAAAAGTTTAAATTGTTGAGCAAGATCGTTTATATATATCAAAAATAAGGTAGGGCCCAAGACAGATCCCTGGGGAACCCCACAGGTCACTGATCGTGAACTTGATAAGGTTGCATTTACTAGTGTGGAATGACTTCGGTTTGATAGGTAGTTAGCAACCCATGACACTGTGGATTCACTAAAACCAAGTTTTCTCATTTTTGCAAGTAAAATATTGTGATTTATAGTGTCAAAAGCCTTACTAAAATCTATAAAAATTCCGAGAACGCAATTTCCATTGTTAAAAGCTTCGAGCGTATTATTTTTAAATTTAACAACAGCATCTGCAGTACTTAAATTTTTTCGAAAGCCATATTGATTCTTAGAAATCAAATTTTTAGATTCTAAAAAGTTTAAAATTTGATTGTTAACAATTTTTTCAAGTATTTTACTAAAAATGGGGAGGATTGAAATAGGGCGGTAGTTTTCACATCTGTCATGAGAACCTTTTTTGTAGAATGGTAATATTTTAGCAGTTTTAATTTGCGCTGGAACAATTTTTTCTTCTATGCTTTTGTTAAATAAATAGGCAAGTGGTGTAGATAGTGAAATTTTGCAAAATTTGATAAGTTTAGTCGGGATATTGTCTAAACCTATAGCTTTCTTGGAATCTAGTTTTTCAATGATCTCAATTATTTGAGATTCATCAGTTTTTTTTTAAATGAAATTCTTCTTTAGTAATATTTGTCAGCATTGAGTAGGTATCGGAGTTCGAATTTGTAAAATTTGAAGCTAGTTTTTGGGCTATTGTTGAAAAATACAGATTGAAATTGTTAGCTATATCCATATTGCTATCTAGCATGGTCTCAGAGTCCTCAACCGAATACAGTTTTGATGAAAAGCATCTTTTGTTTAGTTTGGCTTTCCCTGTTTGTTCATTTATAAGTACCCAAAGCTGCGAACTGTTACAATTGCTAATAAAGGCTTTAAAATAATCATATTTAGCGGTTCTCAGATCAGCATTCAAATTATTTCTAAAAGCATTATATCTTTTTAAAATCTTTTTATTCAGGGGTGCTTTTTTCACTCGTTTGTGAAGTGCATATTTCTTTTTGATTTGAGTTAAAAGATGTTCAGTAATCCATGGTTTTTGTGCAAACTTTTTAGAAGGCCTATTGTTTTCAATAGTCTGTGAACAACTTTCAATGAGAAATTTTAGTCTAGTAATAAATATATCATAGTTTACTTCACAATTTTGTGAGTCATCAAAGAGCTTCAACCAGCAAAATGAGTTTATCTTGGAAACTAGTTTGGAATAATTAATAGTTCTATACATATCATCTGAGACAATATTAGTTCTATTTGAACAATTCAGTTGAAACGTCACAAAAGTGGGTAGGTGGTCACTCAAATCTGACTCAATGGTTCCAGATTTACCGTTTATGCAAGAGAAGTTTAGAAGGATATGATCTAAACAGCTAGCTCGTGACGATGAGATTCTAGTTGGGAGAGTGATAGCATTGTAAAAGGCATAGGTAGAAATAGTGGTGGAATAAGTGTCACTTACATTCATGTCAAGGGTATCTATATTGATGTCACCTACTACAATATGGGGAGAAGAATCATGGGAAATATAAGCCTCCAGGTCACTAAGAAACGCATCAGTGGAGGAAGCACCGGGCTGCCTGTATATAATTGTGAGTCTGAAATGGGAAGACTTTGAGGCCTGACTGTGTAGAACAAGTGAGAGGACGTCTGCTCCAGACAGCGAAACAGCCTTCGTGTCGGCCCCCAGGCCACACCGCACATAGGCCCCAACACCACCTCCTCTACCCAGTCTCTGACTACCTACAAAATCATAACCTTCAAGTTTAAAAAATTGAATTTCATCATCATTTAGCCAAGTTTCAGTTAAACAAATTACATCAAAGGGGTTAGAAAAAGTGTTCAAAAAATATTCAAAATGTGAAAATTTATTTCTAATGCTTTGAATATTAAAGTTAAGAAGAGAGAAAGTTGAATTATTTACTTCTAGTTTGTTAAAAGAAAAGATGTCGTATGCTGTGCAGTTAATTTCATGCATTTTGCAAAAGATAACTTAGCAGTTTAAGTTAAATACAAAAGTGAGGTACACTAAACACATTTCAGGTTCTCGAGATCATTTACATCATTTATTTGGATAGCCTCCGAGTCAGGTGTTCTGCGCAAGTAAATTCGTTGGGCAAATGTCCAAACATACTTATAGTTGTTTGATTTTTTGAAGTTTCTGGTTTTCCAAAAAAGGTCCCTTTGCTTACTACTGAGAACCTCGTTAATAAATATTTTGGAATCTGTTTGAAAACCTAATTGTTTTGTTGACATAATACTTTTACGATAAGTGTGGAAGAATGTATCTCTTTTATTGGTGTGAACAAACTTAACCACGATGCGCTTGGTTTGTCGAATTCTATAGATTTTATCAATGTCTTGTGTAGTTGATATTGAGGTCATTTTTAGATTTTTGATGATTCTATCAAAACCAGTCATTAGGTCTTCATCTTTGTTGTATTCAATACCATTTAACTCGACGCACTTTGCTCTCTCATGGTGTTCAGATGTCTCTATTCTCTCATCAAGAGACTTGTACTCCTCCAGTTTTTGTTCAACGTGTTTGACAGAATTTTCAATCCTTGAGATATTGTAGTCATTTTTCCTAGTTTCTTGATGTACGAATTCCAGGGACTTTTCGAATTCTTTTTGAGTATTCTCAATAGCTGTCAGCCTTGATTTGATACTGGAGAATTCACTCAAAACCAGATCTAGTTTGTTGTCCAGTGTTTTTAGAGTCACCTCATCTTCTGAGGTAGACTTAGTTGATCTAGTAGAACGCATTGTGAAATATTTGTGATAAGTTTATACAAGCTTCAAAAATGTTGGAAAAAGCTAATGCATTTAAACAGCTATGTAAGAGAGCTCTGTAAACACAACCTCTCTCAGCGAAAGCCAATTAGTTAAATCAAGGTAAACTAATTTGACTTTTATGCTTCTTAAATATCTTTTCTCTGCTATTCTTTGAAAGGATCCATCTAAAGATTTTCACTGTGTAAACTGTAGAGTCTTGTTTTATTTTTCATTCTCAAGTGGTTAACTCATCACGTTGTAGAGAACGACGTTAGTACGTTTGTTGATTTGGCCGGCAGTACTGGTGAAGATGATTTGGCTGCACAGAAGACGAGATACCTGCTTAACGCCTTGACTGGATACACACCTCTGCTGTATGACTTCGATCAAGAAAGAACCGACTACAATTCTTTTATAGAATTGTGCAAAAGAGTCTGGGAGACTTTGGATCAGAATAAAGATCTTGAGTTGAACTTGGTAACTCTCCCCACATATTATAACCGTTTGAACCATTTGAGTTACACGTATATTTATTTATGTGAATGTCTTGTGCGAGTCAGTTAGGTTTCATTATGTTGTTACTTTAAATTGTATTACATATGAAAGTGTCATTTTAGTATCATGAAGTATATATAGAAATGCCGTGTACTACACCAAACTAAAAGTTAATATTATAAGTTTTAAAATTGTATAGTTTAATTATTTATTATTAATGCAATAATGATGTCTCGTTGTGTAGAGAAAATCTGCAGCAGAACTGGAGTGGATCAAGAGAGTCAAGACTCATTTTGGAAATGTTGAGTGGAAGTCCATTGCACAAGCGACAGCTATTAATGAGAATGGGCTTTATTACGTTGGAAACATTTTTGGCTACAGTAAAGATTTTAAGGTCTCAAATTTAGTTCATATTTTAATAGTCTATATGCCTGGCTTTAAAATTATTCTCATGTTTACTACTGATTCATTAATTATACTTTATTCTTTACTCTATGGACCTTATATTTTAACAGTCACCTAAGGATGTGATGTTGCTAAAATGTAAGCTGGAAGACAAGGGTGAAATGGTAGAAAAGACATACACCTACTCTGACTTGAAAGACTTACAGAGTAAACTAACTCTAGTGGCAGGGGAACAGCAGAAGGATAACAAACACACCATTCTGAAGTTTGATGCTGTAAATAATTCTGTCATATTTGGGGATTAGAAAACTTCATTTATTTTAGCCCAAGTTAAATAAAAAGTATCTGTTATTGTTTTAACTATTTATCAGTTTTGGAATAAAAAATCCAAACCATATTTGGTTGAAGTATTATAGTGTACACATGTTTTACTGGTGATTCTGTATCTTCCTTTCCTCTGATTTTTGGCTAACTGCAGCTATTGTTTTTGCAGATGAGAGATGCAGTGGAGAATCTGGCCAAAGCCTACATTGAAATACGAAAAGAGGGTTGTATACAGTTTGATGACATGTTGGTGATAGTTCACTGTAGACCTCAAGATACTGTTGGTATTGAAATCAAACTTCAATCTATCAACCAAGTAATACAAGGGTTGAGAAAAGAGAGTAAAGGAAGCTCTCTGGAGTTTTGCCAAGATCTCTACACTTACTTGAACAGTTGTGTTTCAAAGTGGAGAGAGAATATGGATCAGTATAGGAGGTTAGTTAGTGTGTATGTCAATATGACACAGTCACACCCAACAGAAACAACAATTTTAAATGCAATTAGTGATAATTAACAGGAATCTAATTGCATTTTTAGGTAATATCTTTCCTGTTTCGAGGGTACCCTTCTCAGAAAAATAACATTTATAAACCATATTTTTTAGCTATTAATTAAGATGCAGAATTGTCAGTATAGTGTGTTAATTTTGAGTACAACAACTTAGAATTGCTGCCGTCTTGATATACTAAAATTGAGCCATTGGATTGCCCTCTCACCTTTATTTATGTCAATTATTGATTTTTCATAAACTTGTGTCTGTAATGTATTAAAGACGTATTTAGCTTCTTCACACATAGTTCTCACCTTATTTTAGCTTACAGATAATTTCTCACATAAAATAAAATTCAATGGTCAAAGTGTAGTTCAGAAAGCGGGTTTTATAGCCTCTAACATTTTATTTTTTATTGGCATCAGTCGTCCATGAACCATGCCACATAGCTTTGATATCATAGCAACGTTTTTGTGGACAAGAGTGGGTGAGCGGATGAGTAGTTTTGTGAATAAAAGTCATGTCATAAACCATTTCTGTAACCTCATATTTTTTCTGATTCACATAACAATAAACCATCATTTGTTTCAGTTCAAATCCTGATCTTAATTTCTACACCACAGAACAGTTGGTTGTTCTGAGAAAAGAGCTCGGCCGGTTTTTGGATACTGAGAAACCCGCCTCTCTGATAAAGGTATTATAGTATTAACTTGAGGGGCAGTAATTGTTCTGTATATATTTTAGTTTATTTGTTGAACTAAACATGCAAATACTGTATGTTCCAGGCTCTGCCTCTGCTAGCTCTGATTGACCCAGTAGAACCGGTTCTTCTGCTCAAGTTTATCACAGAGTTCTCTAAGTTGTCAGAAGAGACTAAAACAGTGGAGACAAAAAAGGAGACTCCCAGCAAGACATTCTTACCCTACAACAAGATGTCTGCTTCTCAGAAAGATTTGGTTGATACGCTACTAGAAGAGAACGAAGACTTTACACAGTTTCTAGCAATTCAGGCTGTCAATGAGCTTGGGGAAGACACAGAATTTCGTTAGTTTTCATTCTTCAAGTTGTCTTGAACTAAAAATAATTGGTTTTGTGTTGTAGGTTGTATTCATTGGCAGTTTAAAATTTTAAAGTTGAGGTATTTTTAACTGATTTTATAGAATTAAATAGAATTTCTTTGATGCTGATTTTTAAACTTATGTAGCAAAATTTATGGAATGGATAAAAACTCACACCAAAGAACTTAAAGCGGCAGAAGAGACAGCTAAGATGACAGGTTCCGCCAGTCTTCAATCCTCCAACCAACTAATGGAAAAGCTGATGAAAGAGGAACAGTCTTCGTAAGTGTTTGTCTGTTTAAATTATGACAAAACTATGTGCAGCAGGATGGTGGTATTTTGCTTTGTTGTTTTTCAGAGAGTCTGATTGGCAAGAAAAGCTAGACAAATTGTGGACTGGATTTATTGAACTCACTAGCAAAAGCATCAAGGACTTCCTCAGTATCAAACATCTTGCACATGTGCTCAGCAAACTTCATGGTAGGGTATATCTTTTTGCTTGTAATTATTGGTAATGATAAATAATACATTAATCTGACTGAAATTATATTATGGCAAACTGATGTTAAATCTTTTTTTTACTAATTTCAGTGACGAATTTTCAATCGAGGAGTTACTCAAATGACATACTCTAAAACACTTTTTTGAGGTTGAAAATCAAGTTAGAGCACAATTAACAGTTTAAGCTAATAAATAAATCTTGTAATAATATTTAGCTTACTGCTGCTATCCTCTATAATAATTAGCAATTGGAAAAATATTTTGGGCGAGAGCGTTGAATTCTAGTTATATTGTGAAGCCCACACAAACTGATATTTATTTGCTTATAAGTATTCTTCATTTAAATTTGCATGTACCTTGTTTCATGAAAAATGAACAAAACATCCAACACATTTTTTTTACAGTTATAGTATTTCTTTCCATTTGAATGTTTTTATGGTGCTCATAAATAGCTAGCTGGAATGTAAAACATTGACTGCTTAATTTTTTTAAAACTGAAATGTAATGCATTGTTTTATTCTCAAAACGCAAGCTAGCTATAAAATATTATGTTGATAGGGAGAATTTAAAATTAAAAATTATTTTGTAGAGCGTAAAGAGACTAGTGGTCGTAAAAGAAAGTGTCCAGACTGGTTGTCTCGTGGAAAGCCATGCCTGATTGCAACACCACAAAGTATGATATCTTTAAATGTAAAACTTTAATTTCAACTTTGGTTAATGCTCTGTTATTTGCAAGTGTAATCTGCAATATGATATTGTCTTTGGGCGATTGATAATTATGGCTAAAATTTTGGTTTTCATGCATTTTTGTAAAATCAAGTAATGTGAATATATTTATAGCAATATCTTTTCGTAATTATTTTTCTGTTCACAGTTTCATGTAATGTTTTAGTGCCTTACAATAGTATTTAAAAGTTAAGCAAATCGAATATTTTTAGTTTTATAAAAAAAGTTTGATATTGTGTTATTGTTATTCCATCTGTTGAATAAAAGCAGTTTATGTTCCTAATCTAAAAATAACACTAGGCTGCATCATAAAGTTGTTGAAACAGTTGAATTTTTTGTCAATATAACTCTTTATTAATCAACTCTTGGTCCTAAGCTACATGTTTCACAATATTTGACTCTTTTGATTCATTCTTATATAGAACTGAAGAATTTACATTAACGTAGTTTATATCAAGGTATATATTTTTATGCAAAATAATTATGTATATTATATTGACATACAGGCAAAGTGTATCAAATGGTACTGACACTTTATGAATCAGATTCCACATACAGTTTTCCCACCAGAAATGAAGTTCTCATATGTAACAAAAAAACTCGATGTGAAGAGGTCAGTTTATTGTTTTCTGCTGTTCATTTTTACCACATCATAAGGATATTTTATACTTTTAATATTAAGATAGAGTTGAATCTATTACATGTAACTTAAAAACACCAATATGACTACAATGCGAAAACGTTTTTTAAATTTTCCATTACTTTCATGCATCAGAGTTGTATTGTTTCACAATTTAAAATTGGTTGCTTTTTTAACAAAAGCTTATGTTTTGTCATTCTCATAATTTTTATTTTACAGGTTGCTTTGTTTCTGAACAGAGCTTTGAATGACTCTCAGTCTTTCTACTGTATGGTAAACTGTCACCTTCTGGACTATGAGGTGTGCAGAGTTGTAGAAAACAGGCTAAGTAACACAGCAGATGATACAGTCAAAGACTATGGTCTTGCTTTCATATATGCTGAAGAGAAGCGAGATGCTAGAATACGTGCCTACTTGGACAAGCATTTGGTGAAGAACCCAGAGCTAACAGATCTTCAAAGACTATCAAGTTATGTTATGCAGATGCTGACTGTTTCTGGGGGAGTTACCAAAACAGCCTGTTCAGTGGACAAGTCAAGGTATGGCAAGTTACAGCTAGTATACCACTGCTACCTCATCAGTGTTTTTTTTTGTATAATTTGTAGAAAGTAATTTTCCATTGGAATTCTTCAGCTTACCATTTTTATGCAGTTTATAAACTTGATAGGTTTTCCACAGTTTTAATTTATTTGAGTTTCATCAAGTTGTGCTGGTTAAACCAAAACAAAACGGTAGCTGTAATGCACTATTTAAATTTGCTAGTTGTGTAATACTTTTCATGGTTGTATTTGTGAAAAGTAATTTCTTCATCGAAATTCTTCAGTTTTCGAATTCTATGTGATAGTTTTTTATTCTCACAGTTTATAATCTTGATAAGTTTTTTTTACAGTTTTCATTTATTTTAGATTTTACCAAGATGCTCTGGGTTAAACAAAAAAAAGAACTTCTAGCTGTAATGCACTATTTAAATTTGCTGATTGTGTAATACCTTTCATGTGGTGACTTGATTTTTGTTTGTTTTGACTAGATCATTCTGCAGACTAATAAGATCCAGGAGGGCTGGAGTTGGCAAGTCTCTCCAGAGAGATGACTTGGTAGCTGCACTAAGAAAAGACAAGAGACTTCATGGCGAGGACATCACCATTCCTATTTATAAGGCTATCGACACTGATCACATCATTCACAGGCTGACTGAGGAACTTGGTAATGGATACACTGATTCCCCCCACAACACCATTCATATTGACATTGCTCATGAGGTATATTTAGATCTCTTCTTTTCATTCTTTCTACTAAAACAATACTTTAATGTTTAATATTTAATTACTTTCAGATCTCTGTTGTTTTCTGTACCTGAGCATTTAGCTGTTCTGTGAATATTTATTTGGTACATTATTGAATCCTTGACATGATAATAGCATTTACTGCAATTTTAGGTTGATTCTGGTGTGGATGAACTTCTGTTCAACCTAATTATACTGAGAAGTATTGTAAACTCTGAAGGTGTGGTATGGCAGGCACAGAATACTCAGTACTACATTATTGAGTGCATGCCTTTCACCAGAAAGGTAAGCTGAAATTGATGGAGATGGTAAAAATACTGAATCTAGCTATATTCAGTAGTATTTGTACATATTATAAGCACATGCTTCTCATTATTATAACTTCTGTAGGATGGTAGTTGTGCTCACGAGGTGATGGAAATGTTACCAACAACTATGTGTCAGACACCAGAAGAAGTTTGTAAAATCTATGTAGCTGGCGGTCCATTCCCAGGTGTGATTCAGACTGAAATACTTGTTTTAATTTAGTAACTCATGATACAAAGGTTTTAATTGAGCATGCAATTTACATATTTTTTGATTGTCTTAATTTGAATATCTTTTTATTTATAAAATGTCATTATATTGTTTTGCAGATGGTTTCATTGGATTCAACAGAGATGTGCTGATGAAGGAAGAATGGCAAACTGTACTCAAGTATCTCCTCTCTCATGCTAAGAATGATGGGAAGTATATCATATCAAATGCCCCTGTTGTGTCACCACTTGAGGCTCTGCAGCTGCTCATCAGGTGAGCTCTGCACATCTTATACATGTTTACTAAAGCTCTGTATAACTATAGCTAGTTCAACTATTTCTCTTGATCACGTGCCCAGATTACTTCATTTTATGAAGAGTGGTCATTGGGCTCGCTGTTTGCCTTTTCAGCTTCTCCAATTAAACTTATATCCACTGTCAAGTAAAGTATACTCAGATTAATTCCTTTCATATTCTGTCTCATTGTAGGAACTGTGGCCTGAAAGACCCGACCTGGAGTGAACTGAGACACTATGTCTATTTCCTCAGTAATCAGCTCTTCAAAGTTGCAAAGTCTCCTTTCTGCGCACCTGAAATGTCAGATGACCTTCCTGGGTTTAGAAAATTTGTCATTCAATTCATGTTCAGAATGGCACAGGTAGGAGGTTATGTATACAGCTGAAGTATATTAAAGTTGCGTTTATACCTCTGCTGAAAAAAGTACCGAGTTTAAGTTAATAATGCTTGTTTGCGTACCCCTTTATAGTCAAACTGAAACTCGTTGAAATCATATTGATGCGGTTGCTCACTTTCTGAAATTGAAATTTGACTCGCATAATAGCTATTTGATGCCCTTTGTAAACGTCGTGAATTAGTGAAGCGGAAAGCATAAAAGCGATAATTGAGAAAGCGTAGGCTATATAATTTTAACCGTATAAGTACGTTGTCTAATCGCCAAAGTAATAACTAAATAACGATGTTTACAAGGAGTTATTACTCCTATTCTGAAATTGGCCGATTAAGTTATCACAGTACAAAAATTTCAACGAGTGCCTTTTACAATGCAATGCAACTCGGAGAAATTTCAACCCGGCCAAATTGAACTTTTGACCGAAAATCGTGAAGGTATAAACGCAACTTTAGTCTAAAATTGTCAATAGTTTAGTTTTTATCGAAATGAAATGGCTTTAATTTACGTGCAACAGTTTGGCTGAATAAGATTGCATTGTAGCACAATGCAAAGTTGCCATGGCATGTTAACTGTAATTATTAGTTGTAACATTATTGACAGATCCATAAAAGTTTATTCTACTTTAAGCAATAGCAACTATCAGCCATTTGTTTTAATTTCTGGCTCTTTGCGTTTTTGTTAATAAAATAAAAATCGTGAATTTTGGTTTATCTTATTACATTAAAAATATATTACAATTTTTTCAACAAATCATAATCATGCCCAAAATGATCAGTATAAGATCTGTATAAGACAGATTTATACGAACAATTCTCGATAAAGCAGAATAGGGATGTGTGTATGTTTTCATCAAGATGTCAATCTATAGAATGATGAAAATTTTTCTGATTTAATTTTAGGATTTTGCTACAAGATCACTGAAAATAGCTGAGGAAACCCCAGGACTAGATCTTCATTCGGTAATGAATAATCACATACACTATGTAGCATGTAGTGTGTTTTTTATTTTAATTGTTTACTAACGTACTTACATATTTTTTATAAATTATATAATTGACTAGATTTTTCCTAATGCTTTTAACCATATTGTTTGTTAGTTAGGATGAATTGTAATAGAATTGTTTTTTCAATACAGTCTGAGAAGGATGTCTTAGATCAACTTGGGATAAAGCGCACCTGGGAAAGTGGCAACCATCCATATCTGTTTTTTAATGAAGATGGAGCTACATTTACTCCTCTGGGCTTCTTTGTTGAAGCTACACATGGAGGTGATGGCCTTTATTATTATGAATAACACATGTCAACATTTTTTTCTTTCAAATCGAACAATTTCTAGCCATTTTCTATCTTCATTTGAGAACTTGTTTGAAACTGTTACGGCTTATGTCTAAAAATATGGTTAATGAAATTAGCTTAATTAGATCAGTTTTGAAAAGTTTTTACCTTTCAAATTTGGCTATAGTTGCTACATACTGCTCCATACTTAGTTTCGAATTTTATTCAAGCTAGATATAAATGTTTTATAGATGGTGCAGAACAGATAATAAGAATTATTACGTCAGTTTGTAGTTTGTAGGTTTGTAGTAAGGTATTTAACTCTTTTAACATTTTAACATTTTCAGGTGGCCAACCCTTCAGCCTGGTAGACTGTCAAACAAAAAATATTTTGATGCAAGGCTGCATTAACCGAGAATTGAAAAGGGCACTTGACCTTTATAATCTTTCTATGTCGGAAGATTTTGATAAACTTCCCAGGTTAGTGCATATCATTTTTACAATACTTTTGTGCTATTCTTCAAATGTCTACTTTATTTTCCTAGTAAATGTATTACTTTTCACAGACCAGCTCAACTGGATAAACTGAGAAATGTCATGGTGAAAGCTGTAAAGCTTTCAAGAGCAACAGTAGGGCCTGATGGCAAGACTGTATACAATCCTGAAGAAATGTTTTCGAATCATGATGACCCAGATCCAAATTATGTGCTGACAATGGACAATGCCAAGAAAATACTGGCCATACATCAGAGACTACGGTGAGCATTCGTTATATACCACCTTAAACTGATAAGACATATGGTATGGTGTTATTTATACACTTAAATTTGAAAATTAGATGTTATTTATACATAAGATGTCAATATATATGCACTAGTTGATATTATTGAGATTATTATAAGATATTTTTCATTCAACTAAAACTAAGGCCAACTATTATTTATACATCAGATGCCAAGTGAAGATATTAGTCATACATCATATACTGAGATAAGATATTAGTCATACATTAGATACTGAGATAAGATATTAGTCATACATTAGATACTGAGATAAGATATTAGTCATACATTAGATACTAAGATAGGATATTAGTCATACATCATATACTGAGATAAGATATTAGTAATACATCAGATACTGAGATAAGATATTAGTCATACATTAGATACTGAGATAAGATATTAGTCATACATTAGATACTGAGATAAGATATTAGTCATACATTAGATACTAAGATAGGATATTAGTCATACATCATATACTGAGATAAGATATTAGTCATACATCAGATACTGAGATAAGATATTAGTTATGATACATTAATTACTCATGTAAGTAAATATTGGAGACTATGAGGGAATACGGATTTATAATAAATCAAAGTTTGAGTAGAGAGTAATTCACTGAATTTTTAGAATAAGTTGTGTTATTAATCATACCCTAAATACTGAGATGTAATACCAGCTGAGTATTTTAAACCTAAGTAGTTAGCATACTACATTAAGTTGGGTATGTATTAAAATAGTTATACACAGAACATGTTGCATATGAACTGTGCCAATTGTTGTTATTAAGGGTTAATTTGTTCTGTGCGAGACTAGCAGTTGTTGCAATAGCCACTTATTTTATTTTACAGGGTTGACATTCCTGTGATAATCATGGGAGAGACTGGTTGTGGTAAAACTAAACTCATTGACTTCATGTCTAAGTTGCAAATACCTACAGCTCTCAAACACAGAATCAAAAGCATGATTATTGTAAAGGTAATATGATTATGTATTTTTAAAATAAGCAACTATTATAGCAAAATAAATTGTTGGTTTTCTTTCTGTTCTGAATTACATAGTCTATGATCAGTAGATCTAGTCACATGGTCATTATAGAAATTAGTTTTATTGATCTGGAGAAGGGGTGGGCAACTTCTTTTGCATAAGGGCCAAGTTCAGAAGTCAGCCATAACGAAGGGCCACATGATTGTACACATGATAAATTTTATTATAATAAAGTAATTTGTCACCAAACCTATGCTGTGCTACTAAGAATAACAATGACAGCTTTTACTTATCTTAAGCATTAAAAGGTCCACTGAAAATGGGCAAAGGGCCAGAAGTGGCCCCTGGGGCCCCAGTTGCCCGCCTCTGATCTAGAGTGTAATAGTGGAACTAGGCACAACTTGTATTGTATACCTGTTGCATTCATTTTTTCAATTTTCTGCTTCTCACAGATCCATGGAGGTACTACAGAAGAAGACATTATCAAGAAAGTGAATGAAGCTCAAAATCTGGCAATGGCAAACCAACAGATTTGTGTTGAGTATGCTAACCAGTTTGCTTCTAAGCAGGTAAATGATCTCTTCTTTGTTTACTATTATATAGTATACTTGTTATAGTAAGTTTTAGTATTTTTATATTCTTTGCAAATTACGAATTAGAGTATTTTTATTAATTTAAATATTTTATATTACTAGCAGTTTTTACTGTGCTATTGCACTATAGTAGGTTTACAGACACACCAAGATATTTAGTAAAAAATAGATTAATGTAAAAAAGATACAATAGAATAACACCGTATACAAACTTGTTTCAACGCTTATAAAATGAAACCCATGCGATTGTAGCTATTAAGAGTGTTGCATAAAGAGTTCATGATTGCACCTACATGGAAAAATTTGTTTATGTAGGCTATCAATGGGCATGGGCTAGATGTGACATGATATTACGGATTAGGCATAAATTAAATTTGTTTGAATTTTCAGCTAAGGTAAAGCAAATTATTTTTCCTCTGATAATAAACTTTTTCTGCTATTTTAAGGCTTCAATTGGTTATGTTGAGTCTTTTTATCTAAAGGAATTATGATAATCACCTTTTAAACTCACATTGACAAAGAGTCATACATGTAAAATATTTGTTTTACTGGCCGTAGTGGAGCACCAGATTTCTTAATAACCAAATTATACTTGTTTCCCAGTATCAGATGGAAGCATTATATTTCAGCATGTGTGTACAGCAACTGTTACAGGATCTGTCCACTCATCAATACAGGATAGCTATATATACTTGTAATATGTTGGTACTTGGTAATGCCATTGTTTTACTCTAGGTGCCAACTATCTACACAATCTTGTTCTTTGATGAGGCCAACACTACAGAAGCTATTGGTTTAGTCAAAGAGATACTCTGTGATGGTAGAATGAGAGGGAGACCTCTAGACAAAACATCTGGACTAAAGATCATAGCAGCTTGTAACCCCTACCGAAAGTAATTCAGTTACATTTTTACTTGATAGACAAGCTCTGTAATAAGTACATTAGTGTGCTCTTGAAATTTTTATTTTTTTAGCCAAAATATTCTCTCCTTTAGTCTGAAAAGTGGTATGCTAGATTACTGCAAGTAATTGTCATTTATAACATTATAGCTGCTCTGAAAATCATTATGTGTTCACAGTTTATGCATCAAAAGTTGTGTTGTTTAAGGCACTCTGAGGCTATGATAGAAAAGTTAAAGAAAGCTGGACTTGGGTACAATATTAGTGAATCAGAGACGAAAGATAAGTTTGGTATGTCATATTTTATAAAAATGTTATTCATTTTTTCTGCAAGAACAGAACTCAGTTCTACAGTCCTACCCAATGCTCTTTGTAGGTCAGATACCGATGAGACATCTGGTGTACAGAGTTCAGGCTCTCTCACAGAGTTTACTTCCTCTGGTCTGGGACTTTGGTACTCTGAGATCTGCTGCACCACAGAGAGTTCCTGGAATGCAGGAAGGAGATGTAGAGAGTGCATACATTCGCCAAATGATTGTCAAGTTTGTAAGTTGATATCCATACGTTGAGAATTTTCATGGAAATTTATATATTGCATGACAGTAATGGAGTGACATACATTGCCAATGGTCTTCAAAAAAGCTACATCAGGTTTAGCAGTATATATTTAATGTACTAGTTAGCAAAAGCTGATGATAATTTTCAGGTCAATATTTTAATTTGTTCAACCCAATCCTGTCTTGATTTGTTGGAAATTTAAGGCTTAGACCTAATGGTTATTTTCATCATGTTTTGTAAATTTTAAAGAATCAGGGAAACAGAAATAACCCTGATGGACTCAATTTTGGTCATCAAACAGCAGTTATGGCGGCCATACTGGCCTCGACTCAAGCCTTTATGAGGGACCAGAAGGTATATGATATAGTATATACTGCTAATATTGGCTTTTTAGTTGGTACATGACACACGCACACACATATATTTATGCACTAAAAAAATAAAACTAAAATACACTCATTATGTAAAATGGTAAACTTAAGAGGTTTGTAAAATGCATAGCATTAAAATAATATACTTATGAATTTTGAAACCTTGGTAAAACCTAGTAAAACTAATAAAATGTATTATATGCATATTGCATCTGTGCCAAAAATTGCAATACTGTTCATGTTATGATTTTTCTTCACATTTTTAACTATTGTATATTATTTATATTATTATATATTTACTAGCATATGTGGAATCATTCTCGTAATCGCATTTATCTTTGTGTATTCATCTACAAGTTTGAACATATATATTTTCTGTTGTATTCATAGGATGAATGTAGCTTTGTGAGTTTAAGAGATGTCCAGAGGTTGTTGGATGTAGCCGGGTGGTTCTACAGTCGTAGGAATCATATCTTCCCAGCTATAGATAGACTGGCTCATGAGTCCAGCTATGAATTGGGTTCAGATGATGAAGAAGAACAAGCTGACACAGTTGCTACCATAGACCCTAATGTAAATGTCTTGAAATATACATTAGCTGTTATCATTTAATATTTCATATCTTCATCTATATCACCTTTGCTGAGCAGCACTCAGATGAAATATATAGAAATGTTTCACTACAAATAATGGCTTGCAGGCTAAAACCAAACTTCATTAAGAATATAATACTCGTATGTTCGATGTTCTGTTAACAAGTGCTATCAAAGGAAGAAATATGAATTAGCTTAACTTCTAGTAAAGCTCTAATATTTGTTTGAAAAATACACCGACTCTATTTGGTTTTATTTATTGAAGTTTATTCAGGGTCATATTTTTCTAGAACAAAAGAGTTTTTGTCTGATTGTTGGACTTTCATTTGTCTTTGAAATAAAAACAAAATTAATGCTCTGTAATATGATTAACTGATATAATTAATTTGCAATAATAATTACAAGTAGTTAATCTCTGCTAATAAACTTATGTAGAAGGACTACACCACCAGAAGTTTAGTCTTGGCTGTTGGTGTTTGCTACTTGGCAAGGCTGGAGGACTCAACTAGAATTGCTTACGCTGAGTTTATGAAAGAGAAAATTGAAACATTGATTGGTGGTGGAGCAGACAAGAATTTTTACAAAATGTCTGGTTCTGATTTCCTGTTCCATCAACTTGACCTGTGAGTTTATTAGTTGCTTCTTTTACATTTGTTTTTGTTTGAAGGTACCATACTAAGTTCTTGCATACTCATTACTCACACCTCAAAATGCATATCAATTTCGCTGTCACAGGATAGTAATGTTAACCTAGCTATTGGTGTGAAATCTCAGAAAGGCATAGTCCAGTGTTACTTGCTCTCTGTTAATCATGTATGCTCGTGTAGAATTGAGAGAGCTCTTTCTGTTTTAGAACATACTATTTTATTATTAAGGTATGGGAAATGATGTGATACACATGTCAAAGCTTCTAGTTGAACACTTGTTTGTTTCGACAATCAATTTTGATTTATATAGTGAATAAAGCTTTTTTGTAGGACATTTGTTTGCGGGCGTGATAAATAAGCAAGTGCTTTTTTTCTAATTCTGCTTGATTTCCTATGTTTTATTTTAATTTTTAATAATTTAGGTGTGCAGGCGTGATGCTTTTTTCATCCTAAATTATTAAAAATTAAGATAAGACATAGGAAATCAAGCAAAATTAGAAAAAATCACTTGCTTATCCAGTTGTATTTGCTAGTATTTTACCAGTTTAATGCAAAAAACTATATAGGGGAGGGTGGGGATAGTTGAAATAAAAATCGCGTTTTGAGCATAGGTTTTGAAGAAATTTTTTGCCAATCCAAAGACCAGCACCATAAAAATCAGTCATATGTTGCTGTCTTTGTCCATTAAAATCAAATATATAAACATTTTACTTACTGAGATAGAGTTAATTTTTTTACTGTAAGTTTTTTGGCACGTGCCCCAGTAGGGGGCAGGTTGAACCGCCCCGTGGAAATGTTGAACCAGTACCATTTTTCCCATATATAAATTGTTTTACCTTTTTTGCAAGTTGAAAAACAATTTCTTGAAGATTGACAATAAAAATCATTAAAAAAATCAGAATAAATTGGAATGAACAAATGGCAGAAACTCTGGTTGTAATCTGTCATGGTAACTATTTAAAATCTTATACATAGGCGATACAGAAAACGCTTTAAAACCGAAGCAGTAGCAGCAAACTTGTAAGAAACCTTTCAGATGTTGATTTCTTGTAATTTATCTATAAACAAGTAACATATATGAAGTAGGGTCCTCTCATATGATATTAGAAAATACTTGGTATGGTTGAGCATAACCAACTTTTTAGAGGGCTGTTTAAATGCTCTCAACTTAATGGCGGATGATTTCCGCTACTGCCTTGCCTTCATTGCTGCAATTAAGTTTTCCTAATCTGTTCCTCTCTATTTGTTTTTACCATGAAATTTTGAATCATTCTAAAAACATTTGCAGATAGTTTAATTACACTGTTGACTTACATTTTTATTTGGTTTAGGACTAAATGTTTGTTTGGATTTATGTATTGGTGTCAGAAAACGTTTAATCATGAAAAATATAAACTTAAATGCAAAAACTGGTGTGCCCAATTATAATTTACATAGTGAAAATAATTAATGGGGCAAGTTGTACTTGGTTCAACTCACCCAACTTCTTGGGTGGTTTAACTAGCCCCACTCTGTCTCGATACAATTTATTGTCAATATCTGCTGTGAATGAGATATCTCTTCAACTTTAGGTCATTGCCCAGCTTTGAAATTATGTCGACAATACATGCCTCAATTTATTTGATTAGGCTCTTAAAACTTGAGAAGTTATGCAACTTTTTCTAAAAAACAATTTTTAGTTTGTTCATTCTTTATGCAAAAGATGTGAAAAATACTCGCTAGCCTGACAACTTCTGCTTTGATTTTATATATTTCTATATGTCTGGTAGCTCACCTGAAACGCTCTTAAGTAAAGGAAGTAAAATAGTGCCATGATTTAAAGGAGAAAATTTAGAGCATGTGGTTCAACTATCCCTACTCTCCCCTACATAGTGGCTTAACTGAAAAATAGCTAAAACTTAGAGATATATAGTGTATAATAAATTAAGTAAAATGACTCACATATGTATATCTCATTACAGCAAGCAACTACTATGAAGAATCACTACTGTGTGATATTGTACAGTAATGACTAATCTATTACTAGCATTTAATAAATTGAGTACTAGAATTTGTGACAGTCGTGCTATAATGTACCATTTTTGTATCAATATCTTCATTTATTAACGATAAAGTTTGATTTCTTTCTAACTATACATGTATATTCAAGCATCTCATGAAACAGCATTCAACAATATTGTTTTTACGTATTGAGCCATTTAATTTACCAAAATTATTTTTAGATGTCAAGACATGTTCATCAACGAAGTAGTGAACACAGATGTGCACAAGAACATTGCTAAGAACAAAGCTCTGAAAGAAAATGTCTTCATGATGATTGTCTGCATTGAGAATAGAATTCCTCTTTTCCTGGTTGGAAAACCTGGCAGCTCTAAATCTCTGTCCAAAGCTATGGTTGTGGATGCAATGAAAGGAAAAAGATCAGAGAGTGCTATCTTTAGAGAAATGAAACAGGTTTTTATAGGAGAATATTATTGCATATTGTTTTTTTTTAATAATTGTTCAGATGTTTTGATTATTTTATTGATGGCTCATTCCAATTGCTTTCTGGTATACATGACATCGCAATGTGTGTTCTATGTTCTATAATAATCTATTTTTAGGCATATATGGCTGCCTTTCAATGCAGCAGACACGCTACACCAGCTGGAATTGTCGGTGTGTTCAATCACTGTGCTAACTTTCAGAAGGACCAAGAGTTGGATGCATTTGTCTCAGTTGTGGTACTTGATGAAGTCGGATTGGCTGAAGATTCTGAAAACATGCCTCTTAAGGTATAACTCATAAGCTAGTCATAAAGTAGTCAACACTTGCACCAGCAAATGTTTTAAATTGGTTTTTCAGCTTTAGACTTATCACACTCTATACTACTGAATACTCTTTGGTAGACTCTACACCCTCTGCTAGAAGATGGTTGTGAAGACAGTAGTATTACACCAGAACCATACATGAAGTGTGCTTTTGTTGGCATCTCTAATTGGGCACTGGATCCAGCCAAGATGAACCGTGGCATATTTGTCCAGAGAGGAACTCCTAAACCTTTGGAGTTGGAACAGATTGCCAAGTATTTATTTTTTCTTTATGAAGAATTATGTTCTGTTTTTAAATTACGTTGTTCTTTCAATCTAGTTGTATATTGCTAGGGAAATATGCAGAGGTTCACAAAGCGGAGACACTAATGTAGGTCGTTTCATTGTCCCCTTGGCTAATGGTTATCTTAAAATTTGTGACGCAAAGAAGCCCGAGGAGAGAGACCTCACAGAATTCTTTGGGTTGAGAGATTTTTACAGGTTTGTTGCCAATTCTTAAAAAAAGTGTTACACATGGTCTTGTGTTATTGTCTGTGATTAGAGTTTTTGCTGCATACCTGTTTTGTTACAATGTTCTGTATTAAGTTTGGTAACTATTAACATTTTGACAGTTTGTATTACTTATTATACAATACTCCAAATTGTTTGCGTGTTATCTAGTTTGATGAAGATGGTGGTGAACTTTGCTGACAACACCAAGTCTTTAAACAGAAACCAGCTTGAGCATAGTATACGCAGAAACTTTGGTGGTTTTGATCCTGAAAAATTTAATCCAATGACGATCTTTGAGAAATATTGCAATATGGAGGATCTGGAGCCACAGGAAGATGGCCGTCCTCCAGTGGATTCAATTGGACTAATTCAATCCAGTCTTTCTGGAGAAGATACAGCTCTTGAAGGGTCAGTTAGTATAGTATGTGAGTCCTGCTAAGTCTTGATGAAAGGTAGTTTGTCTATTGGTAGAATGAGCCAGTTCTTGCCATCGCTATTCATACAGTTTATATTACCTTTTTTTCTTCTCTATATTTTATTTTATTTATGCGTGTGAGATTTTCTCTGTTGTGTACATGAGTGCATTTTCTCACATCAGTGACATTCTTATTTCATCTTTTCAAAGTGTATTGAATCGCTACAGAGTATTAGTACTAAGTATTTAGCTGATAGCCTGAGGCCTAAGTTAATTGTCAAATGCCATCATCAACAGTCTATGCTAACTAACATATACTTTAAAAGTACAAATACTTTTTCAACATGATAAATATGCAGTAGTTTAAACATATATAGGTGATTGTAGAATGGAAAGTCGATATCTGCTGATATTGACTGAGAACTTGAGTGTCCTGAGTATTATTCTCACCGAGTTTCACTCTAAAGACATGCATCCAGAAGTAGTATTTGGTAGCAAGTTCAGAGATGATGTTTCATATACACAGGTGAGGGGAGATAATGACACTGTACATGGTCATTTTTGTATGCAAACAATAGTAAACATTCTAATGATGGTTTGTTTCACTAATTATCTCATGAATATAACATCTGTGTAGGTGTGTCACAACATCTACAGAATAAAGACATGCATGGACATGGGTAAACCTGTGATCCTACTCAATCTTGATGATCTGTACGAGAGTCTATATGACGCCCTCAACCAGTACTTCTCTACTTGGGGGGACAAGAAGTTTGTGGATCTTGGGCTTGGTACTCACAGAGTCAAGACTTTTGTTGATGACAAATTCAGGTAGCTAGTGATAGCGGAAAATTTTTATTATAGCATAGTTTTGTTGCATGTATGAAAGATTTACTGTTTTCAGTTATTCACCTGCTGTATATTATAAGTTACATGAAAGACAATTTACTGATTGAGCAGATATTTTTACACAAAGCTCTTCTTGATTTATTGTTCAAGTTTAATAAAATATTCATTTAATGATTTAACCTTGTGTCTGGATTTTTATTGACGTTTTTATTTTTAACATACCGCTACTAACTGTAGAACCTTGATGGTTTCGGCACTACGTTAGAAGTGTAATATATTATTGTTTGTACATATATCGACAGATTGGTAGTGATAGCCGACAAGAACAAAGTACACTCCCAGTTTCCAATTCCTCTCATTAACCGTCTAGAGAAACACTATGTCTCTGCTACTTCCCTTCTCACAGATGAGCAGAAGCAAGTGAAGAGAGAGCTGGAGAACTGGGCCCAGAAATTTGTTGCACCTCAATTGATTTACAGGTTAGAAAACTATTTTTGCAATAGTAAAAACCCAGAAAAAAGCCATAGTTGGTAGTTAGCAAGTGTTTTCAGAATATGATTATTTTTACTTCTTGTGTGTTATTCACAGGAATGTATGCCCATCATCATGTGAAGGTTGTGGTGCAGAGCTGACCAGACCTTACAAGCTGTCTTGTCAACGGCACTTCATTGGTTCATGTTGTAAAGAGAAAATTGAAAATGAACTCATGGAGAGGAAGTGCCCCGTCGAAGATTGTGGTGAAGAAATCCGGCTGGAGGAATGGGTGATAGACTCTGTAGCTTTGGAGAACAGGTAATTCTGTTTTTATGTTGTCTTCTTTTCTTTTTTAAACGACTAAAAATCAGAGTGACTTGTAATAACTAATAACTACTAGATGGCATTTTTAACTTAAAATCCGTTTGTTTGCATTAAATTTTACAGTTTTGATAGTTGACACTTCTGGCAGTCTCTTACTAGATTTTGTTTACTTGATCTTGATAACGTGAACGTACTTTTTAAATTACAATAATAATTATCTGATCATTTTGTCTATTGTAGCTAAAACTTTTTACAGCCTACACTTTAATTAGTAATAATAATATATTTGGACTTGCAAATTATTGTACTCTTCATTTATTTTTATGTATTATATTCTTTTGTAGGCAATACTTTGAGAATTCAAGTACAGAGACGGCGTTCATTGGGTACAGCACAGAGACGACTGCATTGGCTGTGCGTAAAGCTGCAGAAGAGGTTGATGGAGAATCTAATTCTTCAGAGGTATAAATAAATTACATTTTTATATAGATTTGTTAATTTTTTGTAGTGTTAAACTTTTTTTATTTCAATATTCGACTACGATTTTCTACTTGTTTACGCAGCTTCTGGAATGTGCCAAATACCATCTGCTTCAATGTGCTACGGGGGAGTCTGTTTTACGTCTCAACAAAACACAGCTGGCATCTGAGGCTAAACAAATACAGAATACTTACATGGAAGAGCAGTACCACGAGACTCTCCTACAATATCTGCAGCATATGATCCCAATGGCTGGAGACTCCTCCATATTTCTTCAGGTTGCTTGCTGTTTATAATACATATATTTGTTTTTTTATACTGTTGAAACGTATTTAGAACAAATCAATTTTGTTTATATAATACTTCACTGCAATAAATGAAATATCCAACACAACTTTGGTCATCTTCATAACCAGGTGACATCTTTTGCTGAGCTGATGAATGTTGCTGACATCACATCTCTCTCTCATAGTCTCAGCCAGTCTGGTCTACTGTTGGACATACAAAACATGTTTCTCAAAGACTTTGTGAAAGAAGATCAATTTACCGAGGCTGTCAGGTTAGAAGTTTTGAGTCAGCAAATAAAACAATTGTTAATAATTTTAAATCAGTAACTTTAGCTTAAACTTACTTCAAACTATTTTTAAAATCTGTGGCATGCATGTTGTTGTTTAATTCAATATAAGTGGCTGAAATTTAACTATCCCTGTATTTCTGGTGATTTACTTACTCAATGTGTCGGCTAAACGCATTGCTGTACTTTAATTGTCAGGTGTTATATTATAACAATTGTAACAATAAGTCAACTGACTGCGTTTTACAGGTCTCAGTATGAGAAAGTTAACAAGAAACCACAAATCCTACTGATTCAGTGTGAATCTGCTAATGAAAATATAGAACTACTCGACTCGGTGAGATTCATCATTCAGCGTGAAAGTGAGGCTGCAGTTGGATTACGTGAAAATGAAGCTACTCAAACACACACAGTTCTACTTCTGAATCTACCCAGAGGAGAGTCCTTCACAGGGTACCAAGGTGGGTATTGTGCTGATTCATATTAGTCACAGGTGAATGGTGCTGAGTCGTGTGCTTCAATAGTACACATATATTATTTATAAATTATTTGGTCGCTATATGTTAGTGCTGCAACTCCTTTATTCTAATGTATGATATATAGGATGCAATACTTTTCATGTTTTTTAAAGATTATATTTTGTTGTGAATCTGCTGAATATTAAAAAAGAAAAATAAATCTATTTATATGATTTTGCTAGGAGGAAAATGGAGTTGTGTTCACATTGATGATCCTAAGTCACCACAGATAAGACTACCATCACTCAGCAAATGTTTGAAGTTGACTCCCAGTGGTATCATTGAGAAAGTGATGAGACAACTCCATCCTGTTCCCTCTGATGTCACAGCTCATGATGATGACAACGAAGATGACGACAATGACTTCATGATTATTAATGTAAGCTGGTGATGCTGTAGCTTCATTCTCAAATTTGTGTTATCAAATGTGGATTTTGTATTCATGTCAGGGTTTTTAAAGACAACTTACTTTTGATAGCATGTAGCTGTGAATAGAAAAGGTGATTTTTGCTATTATTTGGTCAACACTAAACAACTTTTCTACTTCACATTATTTATGTTCTGATTAATTTTGGAATACTTTTGCTACGTACATGTAATAAATTATTCATTAATGCCAAAATAAGTCTTTAAGACATACTAATTTTTTGGTAAATTACCAACTACTCATTTCTTCTAGGAGGGTGATACTCTAGAGGAACCAGTAGCTGCTGAGGAGACTGGAGCTACTCCGGAGGAACCCGTATCAACTGATAGTGAAGATGCATCATATGATGACATGTTGTTGTTTATTATACAATGTCTTCCAGCTGCAGTGTCTGCTATCAAAGCAGACTGTCAGTATGACAGAGTGGCTCTGTTGAAGAAACTGCTCACCAAAGACAAAGGCTAGTGTCTTACTTAGTCACTCATAGAAATGAATCGTATTTACATTTCTAGTTTAAAAAGTACTTAGTAATAAAAGTACAGGTTCAGTGTATAATGTTTGTATTTTGGGAATTTATTGTTTGATTTTAAATTAAAACATGTTTGCAGGAATGTAATTATTATAGCGATTTTTATGTTCCAATAACTGATTTGAATAATGGGAACTGATGAATGTATTTTTAAGAGTGAAGAAACATAATGGGTCACATACTGCGAGTAGGTTTTCAGCGATCTATTTTAAACCATATAGTTATGTTAGAATTAATACTGTTTAGTCGTAAATTGTGCATTGCAAGAAACATGACACTCATTCTACTATTAGAATACATTTCCACTCGCAGTATATAACATAGATTCAAGAGCTTAGGTGCGAGTTAAGGTTAATTATAGGTTTTTAATAATTTGGCAGTATATTTATACCTTTTTTACTATGCTAATCTGAAATTGCAACAGTTTGGTTAGATGAGTATTTTAAACTGTTCTTATTGGTTGGTAAATTTTAGTACTTGGTATTTTTAGACCATCAAATCATGAAGTTGAGTTGCGATTTTTTTTATTATTTGAAATTGTAGAACAGAAGTAGTAGGTTTTACTCAGCAAGCAAGTTATTGGAAGACAAAATATTTTTTATCAAATATTGAAATACACTTGAATTTTTATCTTTTTAGAATAATTTTCTATTTTACTGAGCTATCAGGTATGACAAATTAAAGTTTAACTCTGTTGAATGTGTAGTGGTATTGGTAATGAATAAATGTGGATATTTCATGCTCCTAGGCTGTGGTGTTGCTATGTTCATAGCATGTAGCAATGACAATAAAATCAGGTCTCCTTTTTGTGGTTTACAGATTTTGCTGGTCTCTTCTTGAAGCACGTCTATGAATTGTTGAAGAAACAAGAAGAGTTTAGCCCCTCCCACTGGGTTACAGCAGACGCAGCTAAAGCTAGCAATATGAAGCAGTCTGAAACTATGAGGTAGTCTAGCAGTGTTTTATTATATCTATCATGAATCTTATTTCTACTTCTATGTAGCTGTCTACAAGTTAAATGTGTAATGGGAAAGTGCTAGTAATAGAATATAAAACAGTTGATACTCTAGTTATTGCATGCATAAGTAGGTGCGAATCTCTCTGTTTTTCACGTTTACGTTTGTGGTAAGTCGATTATTGCATACTTTCAATGTATTTTGAGCTTTTGTGGTATTAAGTTTTACTATTTATATGGTTTGTTAGTGTAATATCTATCGCTAAAGTTCCACTTCACAGTTTTCTATGATCGAAAGTTATGGTGGTGTGTTCTTTAAAAAACGTTTTCCCATTATGTTATTATGGTCAAATTTAGTGTTTTTATGACTGCAAAGATGAGAGAAATTTTTGCGAGCATGTTGTCTACTCTTATTACAACATATAACATAATAACCAGGTGTTATAAGATTAGCTGCCTTATATAATGGTATTATTATAAATTTAATTATCGGGATATGTTTGTGTACTGTTTATTAATCATATAAACATTTATACAATTTCGGACAAATTCATATTAAAGTATTTTTGCTTTAACTTTGTCAAAATTCCTGTGTTCTTAAAATGCTACTGCATTCTATTGTCTAATTTTAGACACTCTCTAGAAGATGCCTTGGAGAGAGCTCTTGCACCTGCAATGGCTGCTGTCATATCATTTATTGATGTCAGACAAAACCTGGTAACTATCAGTGGACCATCAGACCTCAGTTCTCTCTGGCTACAGATATTTGAACAAGCTCACAAGCTGGGACTGAAGTTCAGTCATATTACAAAGCACAACAAAGCCAACAACAACCAAGCTGTATGTTGTTTAATGCCTGCATTTTGCCTTAATATTTGTTACATTACTTATACTTGTTGGAATGATTCCTAATGCATGCAAATAAAAACATTATAAATTTAGAGATATGTTTAGAGATCAAAGTGTAATGGTTTGTCTATCATAGAAACTACCTCAGCAGTACAGGATCCAGGAGATTGGTTATGGCTCTCACAACTTTTCAACTCGACTTCCTTTCTCATGGATTGTGAAGGAAACTATTGAAAGCCTGATGGGTGCTAATGTCAACCTGGACTTTGGTGAGTCACTTCAGTAGAATTTTGATGTTTTATAATAAACAAGTTACCTTAATGTCATTCTTTTACTATGTTACTATGCAAGCTTTATAGTTCTAGCATTGAGATTGGTTTCAGTATTTTATTCTGGATGATTTTTAACTAAATGTTGTAGAAATTTGTTAGTGTTAAGATATTTGGGAATGTTTATATTAAAGCCATATACTGTTTCAGGGGCTGGAGTCGAGTCTTCAATTGAGCAGTTCAAAATGTCTCCTATTGGAAAAGTCTTCTTTGATGATGAGAACAGAAAGCGAGTCACTGAACTGTTGGACTGTTACCTTATTGACTTCATCTACATGGTCCACCCTTGTATCAACTCACACGAACATAAGGTATATTACAATCTTTATTTCATAGAAATATTTACAGTTTTGAGCTCTCTATTTAATCATGAGTACTGAATTTATTTCTCTTAATTTAAAATATGCGACTATGGTTTACAGTTTGATTTCAAAACATTTAGTTGCTTTTATAACACAATTTCAGTTGACTATGATGCATATGCAGCTTTTTCCATTATGATAATAACAGACAATCCTAATTAGTATGACTGCTTTTGAATCTCTACTGGTGTTGGAAAATGTATCAAGATTGTTTTTAAAAAATAAAAGTTACTAATTGCGGGATTATTCAATTTGGTAATAATCTCTTACAAATGTAAAAGTTGTAGTCTTCAAATGTAATTCCTATGATGTAGATTGTTGGCCTCTACTTGATGACCAGCATTCAAAGAAGTGTATTTGGTGACATCAGTCTGGTGCACGTCAACGTGGCTTACAGACAACAGAAGGCTATGTTTGAGAATCTCTCTGCAGTCTTTGCTTTGCTTGAAGAAGATAGTGATGTCATTTCTTTAGTGAAAAAACAAGTAGAATCCACCATCAAAGAAGGAAAGGAGCTTGTGGTATGTTTTAACAAATAATGTTGTGGTTTTTATACATTTTGATGCTTTGATGACCTATTGGAAAGAGCTATTGATTTATATTGTTAAAAATGTTGATATAATTCTTGTAGCCATGTGACTTTCTTGCTCTGAACTGTTTACTCACCTCCTTGTGGGACGTAAGAGCTAATGAACTGATGTTGAACCCTGAATCTTGGGTTAAAAAAGTAGAGCAATGTAAGATGATAACTTTGCAAATTCTCCACTCCAAAGAAGATGAGAATGAGGAATATATAACTGAGTGCAGGTGAGAGGGTCTCAGCTGCATAACATGCATGCCCTTTGTCATTTTTCAGTTGCCATAGAAACGAAAGTTGTCTGAGCCATCTTTAACTGACCAATGGAATGATCGGTTAATTTGATGTTTTTCTTTGACCTGCAAAAACTCATTTTTTACGCCACCTCTTCAAGCAAAACTTACCATGTCTCTGTTAAATTTTACTCAATAATTTTCTTCTGTTGTAAAATTTCAGATTTCAATACTTGATTTGCTAATTTTGTTGTATTATTGTCAAAAAATGTATATTTATTTGTAATATGCTTCTATTTTGCACTTTTTTACACCTGGCTCAACATTTAGCTTAGTAATAGTGAAGCTCTGCCACTGTTAAAGATCATTTATTGGCTTCATCTTCACTTGTGTTTGCTTGATGATGGCTGACTTCACACATTTTACAATGCGTGTCTCCAGTTGTTTTCTTCATAGCAACACTCCTTTCTCTCACCTTTTTTATTTTAAATCATCTTTTAGTTTTTTTACTCCTAATGCTCTTGAAGTCTATTTACTTCAATGCATACAATCAAACTTTATTTTTAATATTTACCAGTCAAATTTTTTTAGACTTTAGAGCAACAGTTTTGCATCAAAAATATACTTATTCTTATTACACTATAATATACATCAGAGAGGATGTTCTTTTCTAAACAAGACCTCATCTTGTAAAACTTGCAAGCGAATTCTGTTTTCTATTGATGTTTGCTTTTAACTTTATTAAGTTAGTATTTCGTTTGTCACATGGATAGAATATATGCTAATAGCTGTAATAAACAGAGAGAGGCTCAAAAACATGGCAGTTATATTCATATATACTGATATTTATATATACTGATAACAAAATTTTGTTAAGTTATCAACAGCCAAAAAATCGCCTTGTATACCAGTAATGAAGTTGTTTGTCAAATATGCATGTCTTCTATCCTATGTGTGCCTACTATTTGCAGGAGAATATGGTCTCGTCTCAACGTAAAAAAACTTTATGTGGAGCATATCATCATCCCAAGTCCTGTTGTCAAAAAGACTGGGAAGAGACCAATGCACAAACTTGCCTTCTTCACAAGGGTAGGCAGATTAATTTGATTCTTTGTACGTCATAACTATTCCCCTTTAGTCTTTATACTAAATTCTAGCTGTTTATTCTCTTGGGACGAAGTCAGTTGGAATTTATAGACGAGGGTTTCGTTAAAAAAGTCTGGCTTATTAAACTAAACTGCTAAAACAATAATTTTAATAAGTATATAATTATGTATTTACAGTGACAAGTTTATGAATAATATAAAACTTTGTACTGCTTCATGCTTAAATCTGCCAGCTTCCTTTTATGATAATATACAACTTGCATTCCTAATTATATATATATATATATATATATATATATATATATATATATATATATATATGTATATATGTATATATATATGTATATATGTATATATATATTTGTTTATTTATTTATTTACTTATTTATCTTTCATATGTAATTTGTTACTATTAGATGGTTACTGGTAGAGATTTCCAGAGTTGTGAGACATTTCAACAAGTGATTGACTTTCTCAGGGCAGCTGTTGTAGACAATATCCAGAATTTATATTCGTAAGTTCAAAAATGCTTCTGCATTTTATACTTAGGTATATTATGTTCTCTTGCAAAATATTACATATGCTGAGAGAGTTTGTCTGTCACTACTCAAGCATTTGTTGGGATTTGCTTCATGCAAATTAATTTATTACGGCCAATAAGCTTAGAATGTTTTGTGTTTTAGCAACTGCCCTAAAACCTGCCCTGTTTGTGATAAAGCTTTAGATTCACCCATCAGATTGCCTTGCAATCATTTTATATGTGATGGCTGTGTAAAAGAAGTGCAAATATGCTCTGTGGATAACTGTGGCAAAGAAATACCAAAACCATATAACTATAATCCAGCAGAGGATAACATAGAGTATGTATGAAATTCTATTCACTTTTTAGTAGTGTTGAAATAACTTCTATTATTGTCAATATTTTGTTAAACTTGGTAACATTATAGTGCATGTTTTTACAAAATATGTTCAACCCACTTGACTTCCTGTTTGTGATTTTTATTATATTATTTTGCTTGTTAGTATTAATATTAAATTACTAGAAGTTGTTAGTTTGATTATAGTGAACAGCAACTGACTTCATTCAAAGACTTGAGAAAGAGAATGAACAAATTCTTCATGAAATTTGTGTCTGACATCATGTTCAATGAAAAGGAAAGAGATCCTGATGATGAGATCATAAGATGGCTGCTGGACTGTGTGACTGCCAGGGGTGGAGAGACAACCAGACAGTTCAGTTTATTCAACAGTCAAGAAGTTGTGGATCCAACCCCTGTTCTCAGATCATTTCTACTCAAACTCTTACTCTCATGCAGACAACAGCATTATGTGAACACTTACCTTGACAAAGTACTTGCTGTCTCTACCAACCAACAACACCAGCTCCAAACCATGGTCTTGCTCATGGATTGTCGCAAGGTCTGTTGTATGGAAGTATTTTGTAGCTTTTATGTAATAGTGTAATAGTGTAATAATGTAATTCTGCTTTTACTTTTTCACAAAGTAGTCGCCAGTCAAAATTTTGGGAATACCAAGCTGGACAGATATCATTGTTTTCTATGTGGTAGCCTTTTACCCTTGATTAATTGAATTTACAGGATAGTTTTGGCCACCAGTTTGCCAAAGATCTAGATATGTTGTCAGATGTTCTGGGAGCTTATGTGGAGTTAGTCACAGACTCTTTCCCAAAACCTACTGTGGGAATTTTATCAGATCTAGCAGATGCACAGTGCTGTATCAGCCAGTCTCTCGAATGCTTGTTGGCAAATAATTCAATACCTTTTGGAAAAAAACTGGAAACATCTCTAAAGAAATTTCTTCACAGTTCTGTATCATCAGGGAACACTCAGCCAGGGTAATGATGCTCACTAGTTCTGTATTACATTCTTGTTTCAATTAACACCTGATGGTTCAGCTATAAACGGTTTCACACCAAGATGCATATTCAAGTCATTTTATTTTATATAGTACACATCAGCAAGTTACGACCAAAACTTAAAATTTGCTCATAATTTGTAAAAATTTACTATGTGGTATACTTCTATGTGCAGGTTTTAACTGTGTGTATAGCAAGCAAAGGCTGTGAAAGGTCCTGCAACATTAAGGACAGCGTCGTTTTTATATGAGCTAAATAGATATATGCGAGTCGTTATGGTTTTTCATCACGGTTCGAAAGTCTCAATAGGCCTTTTTTAGAGATCCCAATGACCCCCTTACAATTAGGAGTTGCGTCCTCTCAAAATGAAAAATGTTGAACAGAATAAACTTTAGCGCAATTTTGTGGTTTTGGTTGCTGATCAATGCTGAAGTGCCACTTCAGCATTGCTTGGTAACCGAATCCACAAAAATGCGCTAAAGTTTATTTTCTTTAAAGTTCTTCATGTAATATTTTTATGAAAAAAGTTTTAAACTGCTAATATAGCATAATTAAAGTTTTAAGTAGCAGCCAAACTTTGAATTTTTAATGAGTTTGCTCATTATACAAAGGTTCAACTTATTCACTTGGAGAGGACACAACTCCTAATTGTGAAGGAGACCTCTGAAAAGGGTCCATTCATTAAATAATCAGGGAAAACACGGGAAATCAAGCAAAATTAAAAAGAACCTTGATTAATTAGTTGCATTTGTTAGTATTTTTTAGTTTAGGGTGAAAACCCATATAAATTAGCAACTAAATTGTGAACAATAGCTAAAACTAGAGAGATCTCTAGATGTACTAAATTAAGTAAAATGACTCATTATATTTTTTAATCTGGAAACCGAGTGTTGGACGTTCTGCTACTGCTAATTGTGTTCTAGAAAACAGAACCACATATTTGACATTTTTTCATTTTTATTGTCCTACATTACCTGGTATTTCCTAAAAAATGTTTCTTTCAACACTTTAGATAGAATATTTCTCTAGTTTCAGTTGATATAAAGTGTTACTGCTATTTTTCTAGATACTTGATTGCTAGACAACTAATGGCAAGTCGTGGTGAGAGTTTTATTAAAGATCTGGTCAACACTTCACTGAACTTTCTTCTTCCTGATGATGTCAAACATGACTTGGAGTCATTTGATGTGCCAGATGCTCTCTCTGTAACCAACCAGAAACATTACAGAGAATCTATCTCTTCTCTGGACAAAGTTATTGCTGAGACATATCCTGGAAATGGATTTGTCAATGCCTTGAATAATTTCAGACAAGTACTAATCTAATTTATATTCTAGGTTTTTCTCTAAACCAAGCCTAGCCTTCTGAGCCAAGTATAATTTTTAATTTAAACAACTTGGTGGCTGGTGCAGCGAGCATTCATTCACTGACATATTTCAGTATTTATTTAGCTGCCATTGTTAGCTCTTTCTAGTTATTGTTTAATGTACAGTTTTTTATGAAATCATTTTGTCTATTTCTTTCAGACGTGTCAAAATGACATGATAATGTTACAAGTTCTGTTCACAAGAATCACCAGAACATTGGTGCAACGAGTTCCAGTGTCCATCAACACTAGAAACGGTATAACTCAGGAGTTGAGTAAAACACTGAAAGGCACATATAAGACGGTGAGTTGTGTTGTAGTTGTGAAATGGCTGGCAGTGCTGGAATTGTTTGTTGACTGTGTGTTTTTGTTTTTTACTGATATGGTTAACATGCTAATATTTCCTTTTTTGTAGACTTTGCTGGAGATGTTACTGCAAGACAATCGACTACCCAGAGAGATGGACGTGAAACAGTCTAAAGGAATTAACTTGTCTATGTTAGTTCTAAACTTGTACAGTTGTCTGGGTAGTGGAGGTGTCATGGCTGACCTGTATCCTCTCTCTGAGATCATCAGCCAACCACTTCAGGCTGCGGTATGTCTAGTCAAATTATACTGTAACTAATAGTAAGTTTCTAGCAACTGTGTTTGTATTCAAATTGAATGATAAAATGTCATGTGATCTAACTGTGTTTTTGTGCACTGTATTCTTGTGACACTATTTTTCCATAGCTTGTAGTATTGCATCCAATAATTTTAGACACATTTCTTTCCAACAATGGCTGACAATCAGTTGGAGCTAATGCAGGATGTGATAAAGCAGGCTCTTCAACAGGCTTCTGGTGGAACCCCCACTACTTACAGTAAGTGATTGTAACTCACTGGGGATGCATAATCATAATTTTTGTTTATAGACATAAAATGCAACATTAGGTGTTGGCTAGGTAAATTTATTTACTGCCATAAGGTGTGTTCAGCTTACTAATAGACATTTGCTTGAGGGTTTGATTGCTGTTTGACTGTGAACCCACAACTCATGCATTTATAATAAAATAGTAGTATATCCAAATGTTCCAGTCGAGATTATTTCTCTGCTAACATTTACTAAAGTGATAATCTTGCGATGCTCTAATGTATGGACGTTTCTCAGTCAAAGCATGAGTTTACCTATAATAATGTCTTCATGTGTTTTAGAATGCCCAAATGGACATCCTTATTTTATTGGAGATGTAAGTTTAAAAATTCCTATCCTTATTTTTGTACCACAACAACTTACCATGCAACTTTTATAATATACTTACATATATCATAAATAGTTAAAGTTAGATTAGGTTTTATATTGTAGGCCTATATCAAACACAAAATGTTTCATATCATGTGATGCTTGTAATTTTGAGTAATACCCTTTCTAGTGTTACTTCGCACCCCTTGACTATAACTAGTATCCTGGTATGTCATTATTTATTTTAATAATAAAACCTGTTCCAGTGTGGAAGACCTGTTGAACGAGCCCAGTGCACAGTTAATGGGTGTGGAGCCTATATTGGCAGCACTGGTGCCTACAATCAAGCTGCTGCTGGGAATGTCAACATTACAGCTGCAAACAGGTTAGCTTTTATTAGTTACAACTGACTATGTGTTAATGTTTTAGTGTGGGCGTCCGTGGGTGTTAGCCAAGTGTCCCACATGTGGTGCACAAATTGGAGGTGAACAACATACTGGAGCTGCTGGGAATCAAACAGTCACAGCAACTGATAGGTACTGCAGCTGATGAAGTTGTTTGGTTTCCGATGAGCAGTGATTCTTTTACTAACAACAATTTATCTTTATATTAACTCTCAGTGGTTTTATTTGATCATCTAGATTTAAAAATTGTCTTCATTTTCTAATTTCTTCACATTTGAAGTTTTGCAACCCTTATATTCCTCAATTTATTTTTTTCATGTCTCGCCTGTGTATAAGTCTACAGATGTATATATCTTTATAGTAACTCTCAGTGGTTTTATTTGGCCATCCTGATTTAATAATTTTCTTTTTGTAATTTTTTATTCATATTTGAAGTTTTGCAACTCAATTTATTTTTTTCATGTTTTATATGTGTCTGTGTATAAGTCTACAGATGGTTGAGTGTATATATGCATACTACTTTAGGTTGGTACTATATGATGTATATTAGAAACACGGTTTATGTTACAGAATATGTTATAAATTGTATTACAGTTCAGGAAAGACTCAACCTGGTCATATACTGGGTACAGCAGATAGAAGGAGTCAAACTGCTCCAGAGAGAGACTTGAATTCTCTTTCCTGTGCTGTGTTGAGGTGTTTGACTCATCTGAGTATGTACACAGCTAGTCTGTTCAACATCCAGCATGTAAGTCATATCTGTTTAATATATTCTATTATTAACCTACAGTTTACACTTACTATTAAGTATGTACACAGCTAGTCTGTTCAACATACAGTTATTATTGTATAACTCAGGTACATCAAATGATCCGCCCAAACTTAGCAAGAGAGGAGGATGTTCGACCATTCATAGATGCTCACATACAGTTAGACCTACAACAGATTGCTCAGTGTTGTGCTGAGAGTACAGATGATTGTATTCTACTACTTCATGATGTCATCAACAGGATAAAACATGGTGTGTACGAATCTGGTCTTTGATTTATTAAAATCAAAGTTTATATGTATACCATCACTCGCACTCAGACTAGTAAATATTTAATTTTGAGTTTTGAAAGTAAATGCTTTTATCATTCGGCTTTAACACATTAATATACAATAGCATGTTTTTTGTGTACTACAAAAAATAGCATCATTGCTAATCTCTTGATGGTTGGAACTGCTTTAGTTTTTTACATATACTATATTTTTAATATCGTGGCTTTAATTCGTCAAATGTTAAATAATTGCTATCTTGCTTTTTTATGACAGAGTTATTAGTTGATAGCACTTGTAGAAAAAAATCATAGCTAAATAAATGCAGCATATTCCACTAGAAACAATTATGAATGTGGGCCTGTATATTGCATGTGTTGTTTTGCAGCTGCCCGTAATGGTAACAATATTGTGTTGGATTCAATGGCTAAGAGGAGACAGTGGGAGCAACAGTTTGACATGAAGTATATTAAACCTACTTTCAGTCAAAAGGTAATTTCCTTTACCTGGCACTGCTGAGCACCTTTTACCTGATGTGTGCATATACTAAGCAGAAAGTGATTCAGTTGTTTATAAAAGGCAGTGTTAACAGCCACTGCAGTATCAATGGTGGAATGTGTTTAGTGCCAAAGTGTAAGAGGCAGTAGCTGTCTGGGCATGTCCTTAGCATTTAATGATCAGTTATTTTATTAGTTTGACTAAACATCTATAATGGTTTATCTTTTTAATTATTTTTTTGCTTCTTTTTCCTTTCGGTTAAATTAAAAGATAACTTTTTTAGTAGAATACTATATTAAATTTTAGAATACTTAGAAACAGTTCATTTAGTACTAAAATTATTTTGGCCTGAAAGCTATTTAAAAATTGTATAGTTCTTGTACATGCATTTGTAGTTTTAATGTTCAGATAAATGTTACTCTCACAGAACATGTCTAGTAAATCAGATGTTGAGACTATATGCTCAGAGTAACATTACAGTGGCTATCAGCTGTATATTTCCTTGTCTATACAGACACAACAGCTACAGAATATGAACAGAAAGCTGAAGTCAGCTGACTCAGTAGACATCAAGAGACTTCTTTCTGTTTCTGATAAACCAATTAATAATGACAACATCCTGGCATCAGCTGGGCTCTGGGGTTACCGACGACCTCTAACCTTGGCAGCTGTTCAGAATATGCTTGGATCTACAGTGAAGGTAAGCATTCCCTACTCTAAAGGGAGAATAGCCCATCAAGTATTGTGTGACACTGTCACTGGTATAATATTGTTGTTGCATTCCTACCAACTCTACCTACTTTTGAGTGTATGTTGTGTTATCCAGAACTGTCCAAGACTGAAAGACATTACAGACCATTGTGATGCTCTGATGGCTGTCAAGTATTTACCAGACGTGCTCTCTCTGATCAAGACACTCGGTGATAGATTTCACAGCAAGTTCAGCCGTGTGGATGCCTCCAAGCTCCGTGTTAAAGATTTCTGTCAGCAGTACGAAAAGGAAATTTCAAACTTGAAACAATTGGTGTCTAACTTTATCGAAGCTTGGAACTCCGTCTACCAGCTGCTGGGTGGTTAGTAGCTTGTTTTATGAAATTATACTACCTTTTAATATTCAAAGTGAACATGTGATACAATCATGATGGAAATTAAAACTGGAAAACTTACCCCTAATGTTGTTATATAACATACATCTACATACTTTTGAAATTCTTTATATGTATTAATATATACTTATTACTTTGTGTGTGTGTGCTGTGTGATCTGCATTTATTAATCATGTTGCTAAGACTAAAAGGTTTATGTGATAACTGATAACACAGCTACAGACATTTCCTACGTTATAAAAAAAATTTTTGAGTAGAGTTTATAGCATATAATACTGAGCTTATTAAGTTTATAGTTGCGTTTTATTTTTGAGTATCAACTTACATTGCATTAATAATTATAAATATATTTCAATTTTTTATCAGAAGTTGGTGGGAAACGACTAAAAGAACTGCACATGGGATCCGTTCTTTCAAACTTCCTGATTGACCAACAGCGCTACACAGAATCCATGCCAGTTCTGTTGGTTGCTGTGCTCACTGATACACATAATGGCCGACTCGCATTCGATGACTCTATGAGGTATAATCTTATTATTAAAATTGTTTTAGTGTCTGATAATATAAATTTGTGAAAATCTTATTTCTTATGCACATATAAAAGTCATCATTCATTCGTTAGTTTGCATCAGTGAAAACATTATTAACTGGGATGTATATGTTGATCATTTAAATTATTTTTCATTCTAGATTAAAGATTCCTCTTTCTGCTGTCACACCAACCAACATCATCAGTTTGTCTACTGGAGATGAGCTTCTCAACCTCATACAGTCTCACAGTGAATATGAGTTAAGGGAGACAACTTCTGTTACATACAACTGGCCAGCTATAGAGAGAGAAGTAATGCACAGATATATCAGTAACAAACCAAGGATTGAGTTCAGCAGAGATCAGCTGCCATTTTATGTCTATCAAGAAGATTTTAATCTCCACAACCAGATGCAGGCAATCAATGACAGTCAGGTTGGTATTTGACACATGTCACTCAGTTGTATTAGGTGACAGTCGGGTTGGTATTTGACACTTTTCACTCAGTTGTGTTAGGTGACAGTCAGGTTGGTATTTGACAGATGTCACTCAGTTATATTAGGTGACAGTCAGGCAGGGAAACTTATGCAACTACTTTATTGTGTTTTTGTGGTATTTTTCAGAGTGGATATATTTCTATTATTATCATAGCTAATTGAGAACTATTCACTAGACTTTACTGTATAATTTGATGTGTATTTTAGGAATTCATGTCAGCTGATCTGCAAGCTTCTATCATAAAGATGCTGTCAATGAATGTGCAGACATTAACTCACAATCTGAAAGAGTTGAGGATTGTCATCAATTTTCTCTCTGTAATGAAGCACATAGAGGGAGATAACTCTTTACTTGAGTACATGGAAGCTACATTTGGCAGAGTGCCAAGTTATTTGACCAATGATATTAAGCTAAAGCATGTTGTACACGTGTGGCTAGTTGTTAAGTTCACACAGACTGACCTGCTTATGAGAAAACACCAGGTACTGTTCAGTGTTACATCTTCACATACAGTGAAATATATCCATGTAACTTGTAGGTGATAGATATATTTATGGCTTTGTGTCCCAGTAAGCCTAGGGCCACACGGCGCGTATTTTCGCATTCGAAAATTGAAATCACAAGTAGCAAAGGTGTCCACTGTGCGCGTTGAGAAAACATTCGCACTTGTCGCTCTGCATTTTCAACGCAAGTGCGAATCGTCTCTGTCTTCGTCACTTAATTGGCTGGTAGTTATTCAGCGAGCCCAATTTCTTTATTTTAGTGCTACATTCCAGTAAATTGCGTGTTATTGAAAGCGAGTGCGATTTAAAAATGAATGCTTTATTTATCACGCATCACTGACGCTACAGTGGACACCTTTGCTACTTGTTATTTCAATTTTCGCATGCGAAAATATGCACCGTGTGGCCCTAGGCTAACTGGTTTCATTCATAATTTTATGTTATGTTTAAAGAATTGTTTAACTATGTGGTGTCTTGAGCCCTTCTTCTGCGTATTACATAAATTATTTTTTTGAGTTCTGATTTGTTCTGCAACATGTTAGATGCATCACTCAATTCTGTGTCGTCTTTCAGGAGCCGTTCGACGATATTTCTGCCGAATGTCGAGAAATTTTGAATGCTACGCAACATGAGGAGCTCAAGCTGCAGTGTCAGTTTAATAGCCCTAGAACTAAGCAACTTCTTCAGGAGTTGTTTAGATTTATCATCCTCAGGCTAAATAAAGCAGCAGTTCAACAAGAAAGTGTGAATCCAGACCAAGGGTGTGTAGTTAGCTAATGCTTCTGTTTTTAATCTTGTTGATATTTATGTGTGTCACTCTTCTATAGTCGGAGAAATAATGTATAGTTTGACTAAACTTATCCTTTGCAATGCAATGTTAATAAGTTCAGTGACGCTACAAAAGTGGTGGTCAAACCGATGAATGTTTACTGCTTGTCAAAGCTCTTTCTGGGGGGGGAGAGTCATCTCTATCAACAGCATAATACTACTACTTGATCCCACAACTTAACTGCTGCTGTATTTGCTATATTCTTATGTTGTGCTCTATAGTCATACTTATGTAGGTTTTTATTCTTAAATATTATAGGATTAGTAAATTTGAAGTCCTCATGTTCTACACCACAGAATGTTCTACACCACAGAATGTTCTACCCACAGTAACTATTGATGGATATGTATTCTCATACAGGTTGCATGATGCGTTGGTTGAGTTCATAACATACAGGACTAATGATGAGGATGAGACAAGAGTATATGAACTGCTCAATAATCTCCCTACTATTCCAGAAGAAATCAAAGTCAAGCATGTCTCCAGGACATGGAGTTACATCTGGACCAGATATACGACCAAAGTAGAGTAGAATTAACTGCTGCTGCAAAGGACTACAAGGGAAGATGCAGCTAGATGCTACTAGAGTTATACTCTATTGATATAGAACTAAATGTGCCATCAATATCGACTGTTCTTATATGCAATATTACCATTTAGATTTGATTTATTTTGCACTACGTTTTGCACCTTAGGCGCTTATCTATTTTCAATTTGTTAATCAAAACTAATAATTTGGGTACCAAAAATATTGTTTTATAATTTTACATTATATGCTTCAGTCTAAAAATTTTGATAGAAATAAATTAATCAGCACCAACCGTGCAAGCTTGTTCATATAAGCCATACGATGTAGATGCAGCAACTTTTCAAGATTATGTGTCTAGTTAAATGAAACACTTAGTGGTTTATAGATCTTTCTCTAACTTTTGTCTTTGGTGTTGCTATCTTATCCCATTGTTTAAATTTAGCAGGAATTCTGTAATTCCTTGTCACCAGCCAATTCTAGTGAAGAACACTGCACTGACACTCTGTTTGAAAAGAAATTAGTGTGCCTCAACTACTTGCATATTTTATTTTAAATACTTATTTATATACATATTATTACAATAAGTGAGCAAAAATTTTGTAAAAAAGGTCAACAATTAAGCATAACATAATGAAAGACACAATGATACATTAACTGCGTGTTTACTGAGTATACATGAAGCTACAATTATTTATTGTTGCTTCAACACGTAAACTTTTTATACTTTATAAGAAAACTATGGGTTATATAAATACATGTACGTTGCTGCTTTTACTAAGCTGTAGCTAAGTTTTCTGCTGGTATTCACTCTCCTGGCAGTGAAGATGTATTAGTAAGTTATAGTTCCTCATTATTACCAATAGTAAGATTAAATTATGTCATAACTATTTGAAACATCCATCAGATCTTTGCATGCGCAACATAATATAGTGATATATTATTCATAATGATTTTACTTTTAGTTTAGCATTTTGCAATAACTCACCAGAAAAATATTTCGAATATAAATCATTATTTTTTACAGTACGTCCTTATAATTGTGTCACACTTGGAGATTTTTTCAAAGAGGTTTTCTGGTTTAAGAAGCAAGCTCTGTGTAGTCAAGGCAAAGTTCAAAGAAAAGATTATACAGGCACATTTCCTGCAAATTCAATAATATTAACATGTTGATAGCTCAACTATGATTTGCAGAGACCTTTTACATCCTGAGTATTATAATATATTACAGCATAATACTACATTAAGTATGTTTAAATAATGGTGCTAGCTTACTAAATGTTTGTTGATTATGAAAAAAAAGATAAAGAGGAAGAATCGGTTAAAGAAAACGGAAGCTCATCCTGCACATACTCCATTGCAATATGGTGGAATTGGACCAAACGATTTCTCTGTTGTAAAGGCAGGTTAATCTCATACATGCAAAAAGCTGATTTAATGCAAAACCACTGAAATCGAAAACCAGATATGTTCCAAAGATAACAAATGGACATAGAATGAATGCAAGTGTGCTGTTGTTTGCTGGTATTGCAGGAAACAAAAACAGCCTACCCAAGGGATGGTGAAAAAATCATTATGCCAAATGTTAAAACTCACACCAGCAACTATAAACAATTGTATGGTAGACTGTATATAGCTAATGAAATGAAATCAAAATTTTCGCCTTTCACCATTAGAGAAATCCAAAATAAAGGAACCGTTGCTTATAATTGCATACAGATATTTATTATTTATGTTCCAGACGCTTCATAATTTGTTAATCACGAGCTAGAAAAAGCCTTTATTTCAATGAAAGACATGCATGTATACTCATTTTAAGACAATTTTAAGCAGGAAAATTTCACTGCAAAGACCATATATATGTATGAGCTTATATATGTGCGTGTGTGTACATGTGTTCGTGTGTGCATGTGTGCGTGTGTATGTATATAAGGGTATTGATCAAACAGCTTAATTACCCTGCACAAGGCGAATGAGACGATTTTCAAAAGATTTGTTGCTGCTTTGGAAAAAATTACTAAATTTGTTGCAGCAAGAAGCCTCTGATTGTATAGAATGGCTAGAGGGCTGATAGAAAAAAGTGATGTGCAGCAGGCTACCTCTCTGAAAGCAATGGGTGGGGATGCTGAACAGCTGTATGAGTAATTTATATTTGAGCAGGAAAATCAGAAGTCTAAGTTCTGAGAAAGGTTACTAAAATTGCAGCTTTAGTTCAACAACAAGCCTCTAACCATTCAGATAAAGGATTCAAGATTATTAGAGCTTGTTTATAGACCTATTCTCTGTATAAATATACAATCAGTGAAATGTGCCTATAAGTACTGATACAATCTTGACTTGTTTTACAATTAATATCAACATAAAAACATTTATATGCTGGTTATACTCATCTACATGAGATTTCTTCGACTACTTTTTCTTGTGACCATAAAGGTGCTACGTATTTTATATTATAATATGTCATGTTATATAAATTGTGTCATGTGATATAACTGCCAGACTTGAAAAAGTTGCGCATCAAATAAATAAAAGTTTGCTATTTTTACAGTAGTGAAATACAACTCAGCGAATTGAGTCTGGCATTACAGGTAAAACAAATTTGTATTTATACATGTTCTTGGGTAACACTGACATTATACCAGAGCTGTTATACTTACACTTGATTTAAGAATGCATTGTATCATACTGCAAATTAAATATTCTAAAATAATAGTATTTGTAATTCTGTTTGCTGAGAAGGCAAATATTATGATTTGTTGAAAATTGCAAAAGAAGTGTTTTTTACTCGTACAATGACAACCATGTCATGCAGACAGAGGTGTTATTTTGAGAGTCTATAAAATTCAAGAATGTGAAATGTTGAGTGCCAGCAGAATCATTATATAATAAAAACAAATGTATTTTCTAAAATTAATAAGTGTTATGCAATACTGTAAGTTGACATTGCTGTAATAGTATTATTAAATTACTCTCCCTGCTATAACTTCACAAAACGCTTGTCATTTAAAGTTTGATTTTTTCTGTTTTTCCTTCTTTGATTTCTCAAAAAGGTTTTAAAATGCTGGGATCAAACCCAAACTTGTTTGTATCTTTGAAAAAAACTTGTAACCTACTAAAAAGGTAGTATAAAGACCATTTTGGCAGAAAAGAACTTGACAGACAAATAGAAAAACAATAATACATTTGGTTCTATAGAACTGACATTGGGACCATTGTTATAAGCCATTAAAAATCTTTAAAAAAAGTGATGTTGGGCTGCAATATTTTAACTGATATAAAGATAACATTCAGCAACAGCTTATTAATTTGTATTATAAGAATTCATCACTATAATGCAGTGAAACTTTTCATTTATGGTCCATTTAATTTAGCTATAGCTAATATAAAGATAAATTATAAAAAGTTGCTTTTAATTAAATATATAAGATTTCAACAGAAGCAAACTAATGAGATGATCAGGAAAAGCAAGGAAAAAAACTGGTGAGATATAAGATTAGACTGGGACGTAAAGCAAAATATCCATTTTGGCATAAAGAATCTCACACTTGCCTGTCATGCGTCAAAACAAATAACTCTTTTGAAAAACCGATTAGATAGAGAAATGAGAGAGAGAGAGAATAATAAGCATAAGAGAATGAATAATTAAACTAAAACAGAGCAAATAATAGGGATATGGGAGTTTTGGGACTGAATAATGAGCATACAAGAAAGAGAAATACGAGTATGAGAACGAATAATTGCAGTATGAAACTTAATAATAGACCTAAGGATATGAATAATGAGGGTATGAGAGCAAATTTTAGATCTACGTGATTGTTTTGTCAGCATATGAGAAAGAATAATGGCTAGATACCTAAAGTTTTGTAAGCATATGAGATACAATTTTTAACCAGTTGGCACTCAATAATACTTGGACACAAAATTTGAATTTAAAAGATAAGCTTAGCATTACATAGCAGTATTCAATATAAGCTGCTTAATCCTTAAGTGCCTAAAACCACTAGAATGAAAGCTATATACTTGCATTTGATTAAACCTATTAGCCTATATCTTTTCACTCAATCAGTCATTTTGTTATGAAGAAAGATGCATCCACGCAGATAAAACTAACAGTTTTGAACAAGTAATAAAAATATAATATATTATAATAATTTAAAATGCAACTATAGTTGGACCAGTAAAAATTCCTCAAATACTGATCTGCCCACAATGAAAGAAAAAATCTTACCGTTGTTTCAGTAATTTAGGAAGCTTACACTATATAACTAATTGTTTTAGAGCATCATTATAATATCAATTTATATGCATATACCTCATCTTATTAGTAAAACTAAAAAAATCAATTGAACTCATCAAGCTTTAACGCACATGTTAAACTATATATATAGCAATGGAAAAAGAAGCTGAAAGTAAATTCGTAACCACAACTACTATCACCGACACTACTTTTTCGAAAATTAAAAGAACTTCATTTTATTTACTAGTTTTAAAAGAGGATATACATGCATATCAAAATTTTAAACAAAAGCTATGTTAACTTAGTAGTTCATCATTCTAAGTCTATAGATTCAAAAAAGATCTCTTTAATCAAAATTACTGAAAACATTTGGAAGGCACGCAGATGAGACAATAAAAATACCTGTGAAACATCTTCAAGTGTATCTCACAGAAAGAAAAACAAACAGACAGCAGGCAAAACTTCAACAAGATATCACAGCACCTCGTCTGGTTTAGTTGTTTCTATTAGCTAATCTGCTTCTTGCTTCACTGTTTCTCATTGAGGGTTTTCGCTTATGTTAAGGACTTAAGCTATGTATAAACTATCAATAGTATGTTTCAGATTGGGCATACATGCATGAGTAGCTGAGTTTATAGTTTTCTATTAAATATTTATAAAGTTGGTGTGTTGGAAAAAGCACTTGTGATTATAACCTGCGGAAATGCCTAAATGAAGGAAATTTTTATTTGCATATTTAAATAAGAAACTGTAGAACATGAGTGTCATAGATTGTTAGAGAATGCGCACTATGCCAAGCATTTCCTATTGTTGTTATCTTTTTATTGCTTTCTGATAAATAAAGTGCAAAGCCTAATGGCTAATTAAAGCCACAATAATCTGAACTATGTTGAAGCGGAAATATCGCATGACACCGCAGACATGATAGCACTAACTTATGCATTAACTAAAAATAACATTATATAGACTCAGTAATCTACCTGAAGGTATGGACATTTCAAACGCTAGCAGCACATGGAGTGCGTGGAAGCAGCACTTTGAAAAGATTTAGAACAGCAAAGTGGGATTAACTAATAAAACTCTGAGACAGCAGGTGCATTGATATTTTAATCTGGGTGAAGAAGCAGAATCTACCCACAGTCAATTAACCATAAGAAATCAAAATGTGGAAAATGGCACACCAGTGGCGACAGATACCATTTATGTCAGAACACTAGAAGCTTTTGGAGGGTATTTTAATCCCCAAGAAAACACTCTACATTTTAGGATGCTATTCAGTTCAAGGTTGAAATCTAGTAAAGAAACTAATGAACAGTTTACTAGGGAAATATGCAAGTTGGCAGCCAAGTGTAGTTGCAGTGACACAGTAGTCAAACAAAATATGATTAAAACTCGTCTATTGGCTGGCATGCTTGACAAGGGATTGTCTAGAGATCTGCAGTTAAAACCAGATAATTGAATTTTAGGTACAGAGTCAGGTGTGAATAGTGCTAGGTGATATGAGATTAATACTCCAACACTTTTAGACACAATAGAGTTGGTAAGGAAGCCAACCTATCTCTCAAGTTATAATGCTAACTCTGAAAGTTCAAACCAGTAATACTGTAGGCACTGAGTTTGAGCGTAAAACAAGATATGGTGGAGCACGAAATGCAGGTGTAGAGGAGGCATCCCCAAATAGGGGTAGCGACGAGGAAACTACTCGTAGTAGTAAGAGGGTAAGATTGCCTTTGCAATTTGCTTACTATGAAAGCATGAATAAAAATAATTTTAGCTTACTTGATGTAGGAATGAAAAGTTATGACGGATTTGAAGCATGAGAGTTTAGATTATATTAAAGGAAAAATTGGGAAAACTTCAACTTTTATAGATATGATGATTTAGGAATTGCCAACAAAACTCCAAAATAGACAAAAACATAAAGAAAAATAAATGCAAAATGTTTAAGACAAAGAGATTAAAAACAATTCATGCAAATAAGAAAATTATAAGATTCCTAAACACTACTCCATGTAGGCCAAAACTGTATCTTCAAGGCCTACTAAAACCCCTCCCCCAAAACTACATTTTTCTTGCCAGAACTACAGAAAAATATGCACAACACAATGTCGGCAAAGTTGATCTGAATAAAATTTTATACTTTCAGTCAACATGCAACTGCAAAAATAGCAAAATCTTTTTTAAATTGTATATATATGTGTGTGTAGGACTGTAGGTGAATAATTCCCAAAGCATCACCCACTTCATAAAATTCATCAACAAGAATAATGCGAAAGTCTGCTATAGCTGTATGCCCAACATAAGAAAGACAATATAAAAACTAGCTGCAATGTCATGCTGAATGTAAAGCTGGCAATAAACGCCCATAACATTAAAATCTTAGAACAACAAAAACAACAAAACTTAATCACTAACAAGAACTGCAATTGCAGATATAAAAAATTCCCATTAAAAGGAAACTGCCAAGAAACTAGAGTCATTTCCCAGGGAACAGTGGAAGTTGCTAATAACCACTATTGATCCTACATGCGTTGGAATAAGTGAAAGACCCTATGAAGTGTAAATTAAAATACGGAAACCATAAATCGTCATTCAACCACAAAGACAAAATAAATGAAACAGAGCTTAGTAAATACAGTACATTTCAAAACTGACAAAACATTTGAAAGCTGAAAAATACTGAAAAAAGCAAAACTATACAGCACTATATAATTACCAAACAAAGCAATCTATGAGTTATACGTCTGTCATAGTAATACTAATATTCACAGTGACAGTGATAGTCGCCATCATCAAAAAAGAGCAAACTTGACACTCGCAGTTTATTGAGGTATTGCGCGTTAACAAGCCGAACTATCAGTTGCACAAAAGACCAAGGTACGCAGACCTTTAAAGAGTGGAGCCAAAGAAGAGCATAAACACAGAGTGAGAAAACATTTGCTTCGATGGTTGCAAAACTGGAAAATTCCACTACTACAATAAATAAGCAACTAAAAAACCAAGAAGTTCAAATTAAATCTATCAAAACAGAAATTTCTAGTGAAAACAGAGCTAAAAATATCAAAGTTTTTGGAATTTCCGAGGAACACGACACTACTTTAAATGAATCCATAGGTATACTTTCAGAAGTTTCAGATTCATGTAGTCTCAGATTTCACGCATCAAGAGATAATGCCACAAGATTAAGGCAAAAAAGTTGACAAGATTAGACCCATGAGACTAACACTTGCTTCAGAAGTTCAAAAATGGGAATTTTTAAAACGCATCAACGCTTAGAAAATAAAAGGAGTCCTTGCTCGTCTTGACTTGAATAAAGAGGAACAAGAAAAGGATTTTCAACTGACAAGCGAGCTGAGAGAATTGAGGCAGAAAAATCCAGAAAACAAGTACAAGATAACAAACGGGAAGATAATAAAGGTAAGACAGTAACACATGATAATCGGAGAATATTAACAGTAAATGCGAGACCAGTAAGGGAGAAAATATTGGAGATTCAAACCCTCTCCGTTGAATACGATATCATTTGTATTACTGAAACACACCTAGATAATGCATTTTTGAATTCTCAATTGTTTTCTCCCAAAGACAAGATAGTATATAGAAAAGATCGTGATTCACACGGAGGTGATGTATTGATTGCCATAAATGTAGAAATTCCCCATAAGCTAATCAGGTGTGAAACAGAAGCAGAAGCAATCACAGTATGTTTTAGACTGGATAGCAAGGAATATTGCAATCTTTCTTGCTATTATAGACCCCCTTTTTCACGTGACATGAACTTATTCTTTGAGTACATAAAAAATATTCACACTAAATACTCAACAAATAGAAAACTCATAACCGGTAATTTTAACCTTCCAGGAATCAATAGAGGGGTTTCAGACATCCCTCCAGAGGAATTTGTATTTTAAAGTTGTCTCCCCCTACAGGGATTGGGGGCAGTCTCAATGATATATAGAAGGCCCATAAAATAAGTAGAGATGTATGGTTTGAGTGAAGACTACTACTAGTATAAGTTTCATTTTTTCTGAGATTAATATTTTGGCATAGGTACACATATGAGCAGTTTCAGAAATTTTTTAAAAAATTTTGTTAATGATAAATGGCACAAAAAGAAAACTTCAAAGCATATTTGTGGTTTTGGTTATTGAGCAAATCTGAAGCTGGCAGCTGTCATTATTATTTGCTTTGCTGACTGTAACCAGTCTGGTTAGAGCTGCTAACCTTTCAACTCTTAGAACAATAATAACATGCTCGTACACTATATAGCTGCACTAGTGGGCTCTGTCTTACTGAACTCCAAATGCTCCAAATTATGGGTTGGAACACATGCCTGTACGTTTATGAAGGCACTGGCTCATTTGTATTAACATGTTCACGTACTTACACACCTATACTATGAAAATAACTAAGCCACCCGACTATCTAATATTTCTATATATCAAAAAAATTATTATAAATATAAAGATATGTATTAAAATAGATAGATTAAATTTGTAATTTCAAACAACATCTTATCTAAAAATGCCAAACACTGTATAACTATATATATTTTTTAAAAGCATTTGTTTACATGGCATGCCTGCAAGTCGATGAAAATATTTAAAGAACAGTAAAAAGAAGCATATAAATTTCAGAATAGTTTCTTCTTTTCTAAGATAAATATTTTGGAAATGTCCCACAATTCAACATTTAAATTAAGTCTGTAAAAGAATTTTTCACAGTGTATTTTCAATGAATAATTATTCTTGCAAGCTGGTTTGTGTTTGTTCTGGCATGCCATTTTACAGTGGTCTAGTTAACTAGGTCAAAGTTCATTGAAGTGGAATTGTTTTATTAACCTCCGTGTATTGATAAAATACTATCATTGGATTTAGAGCTTCTCTAAGCAACTTCGCAGTCTGATTAAATATCTGCGATACCTGCCTATTAGACAATCCAAACCTAAAAAATAATATACTAAATCTTTGTATTACATGTATGGATGAAAAATAATGCAACAAATTGGCTAAAGCATGTTCAAGTAATGTGAAAAACTCGAAATATAAATGAGTTCAACTAGAGCTAGTCAAGTGTGTAGTGTTTTTGGCCGATTTATATGTGTTGTTTAATCAGCTTATTATGTAGTGATGTAATCCTATATAATGTAATTTAAGTTAGACAGCTAAAGTTGGACAGTTCTCATCGTGCACTTTCTTGAATAAGCAGTTATGTAATATAGAGAGACAGCTACTCAACAGAGAGCTTCAAGCAAACAAAATTCTTGCAACGAGGTTGATTGAATACAAAACAGCTGCTGTTATTCTTATAGCAGCATGCATTGTATAAGAGATAGCCTGATGGTTCACATAGTTTACATTGACATACCACTGAAAATTATTAGAAACCACAGAAAAGATATAAAGGAGAGAATGCTGGCACAAAGGAAGTATAGCAATGCGGTCAAATATATGGCTGAAATCTGACCTAGAGATAAATAAGTACAAAATGTACATAATATAGCTAAATCAGTAAAGCCAAATGATTTGATATAAAAAGTATTATCTGGGAATTTAGTGAAACTTAGTAGCATTATTTAGAACTCCACCTTTGAGCAAGACCCGTATGGAGTAAAGCCAATCTTAATTTTATTAGTGTCATAAGAATGCAGTCATTATGACATAGTTCGTTCTTTCTATACTTTACAGCTGGTACTAAATGTACATTTCAACTTTTTTTTGAAAACAAAATAAGTTGCTTTGGCTGAAAAGTGCTTTTTTTGATGATTTTTTTTCTGCAATGCAGCAGTATACAATTTACAATGCTCCAAAAACATTTCTTTATTAGGAATGTTAGTATACAAACAGCTTGCAAGAATAGTTATTTATTGAAAATACACTGTGAAATTTTTTTTACAGACTTAATTTAAATGTTGAATGGTGGGACATTTCCAAAATATTCATCTCAGAAAAGAAGAAACTATTCTGAAATTTATATGCTTCTTTTTACTGTTCTCTAAATATTTTCATTGACTTGCAGGCATGCCATGTAAACAAATGCTTTTAAAAAATATATATAGTTATACAGTGTTTGGCATTTTTAGATAAGATGTTGTTTGAAATTACAAATTTAATCTATCTATTTTAATACATATCTTTATATTTATAATAATTTTTTTGATATATAGAAATATTAGATAGTAGGGTGGCTTAGTTATTTTCATAGTATAGGTGTGTAAGTACGTGAATATGTTAATACAAATGAGCCAGTGCCTTCATAAACGTACAGGCATGTGTTCCAACCCATAATTTGGAGCATTTGGAGTTCAGTAAGACAGAGCCCACTAGTGCAGCTATATACACCGGCTTTCCATGTACCGATCTCAGATCGATCTCGGCGAGATCGATTCATGGAAAGACGCCAAAGATCGATCTCCGTCGATCTGAGCTGGTCGGTCTGTGGAGCTCGAACTCAGATCGATCTCATGTCAATAAGACCATGGAAAGACCCCAGATCGATCTGAGAAGTAGAAAAAGACTGCGCGCTACAATGTTGTCTGCTAATAAAAATGATAACTTATTGATAATTACTAAGCAAAGTATTTAATAATTATAATAGTGTTAAGATTTTCAGTTTTAGGGTTGATGTGCTATCCAGAGAGTCTATCTATTTACTATAGAACTGCACCAGGATAAGTCGAGTGAACGAGTATATTTTACACACAACTATACATTATAAAAACGATACATTATTTCCAAACAAGTTACACATCTAATCTATTTCACACTCTAGCTTCGACTGAGTTAGCAGCGGGAAACTACAATTGCTGCTAACTATCAACTACGCTAATTGGCTATCCATTGTTCCGGGTCAATTACGCGACCCTACATGTTGTGCTGCTGGTAGTTCCACGAACCACCACAATAGCCACCTTTTCAGATGCCAAAACTTTGACTTTCAGTACAATGATTAGGAAAACTCAATTACATGCAGCAGAAGGTAAAAAAAATGGGAGAATTTAAATTAAATTTAAATGACTATTAAAACTTAGTTTCATTAGCTATTTTCTTTGTAATTTTAAGCCTAACAGTCCTGTAAGTTTATTAATAATCTGCAAGACAGCCATTAATTCTATATAAGCTGTCAAGCTAAAAAATTAAAATTAATTATTTTAAATTGGCCAATTTACCATACACTGAAAGCTTTGCTGCGTATAGTTTATAGCTAGGATTAGATTTTAGACTACGACCATCTTGTTTTCAACAGTAGTAGCTTTAATCACTCAAATAGGTAAACAAAATATACTTTTAAAGTATTCTTCATTTAGGAGGAGGCAACTTCGCGAGATCGATCTGACACTCCCATGGAAAAACGATCGATCTGAGCACATTTCTCAGATCGATCTCAGCAAGATCGATCTGAGATCGGTACATGGAAAGCCCGTGATAGTTTACGAGCATGTTATTATTGTTCTAAGAGTTGAAAGGTTAGCAGCTCTAACCAGACTGGTTACAGTCAGCAAAGCAAATAATAATGACAGCTGCCAGCTTCAGATTTGCTCAATAACCAAAACCACAAATATGCTTTGAAGTTTTCTTTCTGTGCCATTTATCATTAACAAATTTTTTTTTAAAAATTCTGAAACTGCTCATATGTGTACCTATGCCAAAATAATAATCTCAGAAAAAATGAAACTTATACTAGTAGTAGTCTTCACTCAAACCATATATCTCTACTTATTTTATGGGCCTTCTATATATCATTGAGACTGCCCCTAATACCTGTAGGGGGAGACAACTTTAAAATACAAATTCCTCTGGAGGGATGTCTGAAACCCCTCTATTGGGAAGATACTGGTCTTTCAATTTGTTGGAGGACATACTATACTGACTTTTGTAATTTTCTAAATGATAATCATTTGAAACAACTTGTTCATAAATCTACGCACATAGCAGGCAATATATTAGATCTCATCTGTACTGACTTGTCATACAAAGTTCAAAGCACAAATGTAATAACACGGGGTATTAGCGACCATTTCATGAGAGAAACGGTCTTGACTGGTGAAGTTGAACAGAAGAAGAAACCATCTATCCCCCCCCCCCCCAATCAAGCTATTTTACAAAATCGAACTCAGCGGGTTTACAACTGGTCTAGATGAGTTGCTTTATACTATTAAAAACAAAGTAATGTTGAAATATGATAATAATGTTATATAGAATACATTTAAGACTGAATTACATAGACCTGTTAATTCATATGTCCCAACTAAACAACGCAAGTCTAGAAATCTACATGAGCCTCTCTAGTTTAATCATGAAGCCAAACAGGCATGTAAGAAACAGCGAAAGTTTTACAACCGCTTTCAAAAATTTGGTGATGCTGATCACTTGGCTAAATATAAAGAATTACCTCGCCATAATAAAAAATTATTTAGAAAACTGAAAGCATCTTTGCTTGTGAATCGTCTATACTAACCTTTTTTCAGTGGCTACACAAAACTGTTAAACAAATATGTTAAAGATCTAAAAGGGACTGATAATGAGATTACTTCCATAGAAAACAATGATGGTATCTTGACGTATGATAAAACTAAGATATCTAACACTCTGAATGGTTTCTTTTACAGTGTATTAACCACTTCATCACCTCTACCAGAATCACTATCAGTCACTGAGAAAGATAATATAGTGGTAACTAAAGAAGGAGTTGTGAACCTGCTGAGACAACTTGTACAAGGTAAAGCTCCTGGAGTAGATGGATTTACAAAGAACTATCTCGCAGTGAACATTGATTGAACAGCAGAAATACTGGTGTGTATTTTCAATCATTCACTCAATACAGGAATAGTGGCGGATGACTGGAAGACTGCAAATGTAACACCTGTGTTTAAACAGGGTAACCGCACTCTAGCTTCCAACTATCGACCAGTATCACTAACGTGAATTTGTTGTAAAATTCTTAAACATGTAGTTCTGCATCATTTAAACACACAATTGAAAAATTTATACATAAAACCAACATAGTTTTTGCCGCAAATTTTCATGTGTTACTCAGCTTGCTACTGTCAACCACGATATATCAAGACATATAGATAAAGGACATTTTGTAGATGCAGTTGTGCTAGATTTTTTTAAAGCCTTTGATGTAATTGACCATCATATTCTTGTAAAGAAATTGATATTGTTAAAAATAAATCCCTGTATTATTCGATGGGTTTCATCATTCTTAACTGGATGCTCACAACGAGTGGTCATTGACGGGGTATCTTCGGACTTAGCACCAGTGACTTCTGGGGTTCCACAAGGAAGTGTGCTGGGTCCAACATTATTTGTTTTGTTTATTAATGACATTGTAAACTGCGTTAAACATAGTACAATCAGGCTTTTTGCTGATGACACTCTTGTTTATCTGCCCATTACTGATTCAAATGATCATCATAAACTACAGGGAGATTTTTCTAGACTTTATAGGTGGACAAAAGAAAACAATATGAAGTTCAACTCAAAGAAAAGTAATGTCATCACTTTTGGTAAGAAAACAAAAAATATGGAAAATGTCTTTACTTATAAATTAGGAGAAGATCCCCTGAATAGAGTTGGAGTTGTAAAATACCTTGGAATATTGCTATCAGCAGATTTGAAATGGAATAAGCATGTCGAAAATATCATATCAAAGGCATACGGAGTATTAGGTTTAATCAAGCTCACACTAGGAAATGCCCCAGAAAATGTTATAATTCTTGCGTATAAAACTCTTTGTAGACCTCTCCTAGAATATGCTGCTGAAGTATGGGACCTATGCAATAAACATCTAATAACAAAATTAGAAGTTACCCAAAATAGGGCTGTACAGTTCATTAAAAATTTAAAGGGTAGAGAAGTATCGGTAACAGATGCCAAATTTGACCTAGAACTAGAGACATTAAGAAAGCGCAGACAGTCACAGAGAATTTCTTTGTTGTGTCGTATTGCTGCTAATAATGATTTATTTCCAACCGTAAAAAACACACTTAAATTTATGAAATCCTCAACCCATAACATGAATACCCGTATCAACACTTTCAGTGCTATAGCCTGCGATTCGAGCCTGTACCTGCAGGGTTTCCTGTTGCGCACTGTCCGGGAGCTCCGTACGGAAGAGATAGTAGCGGATTTTTGAGCCTGGATAAATCTGAGGGTTCCACAATTACTCTCTCCGAGAGGTCTTGGGACTTAACCCAATCAAGATCAAGATCAAGATGTTAGAGTTCTTTTCCATTTTATACAAATAAGCAATAAACAAACAAAAAAACTAACTTCTATCAATCTGATACATTAAAAATTTAATAAAGATGCCAATTCTTGAGTATGCTAGTCAGGTATGGTCACCCTACATTAAAACATTAATAGACAAGGTGGAAACAGTTCAGAGACGGGCTGTTAAGTGGGCGTACAGACTCGGTCCTGTGGAGAGTGTTTCAGAGTGCATGATAAAAAACAATATAGAACAAATCAAAGATAGAAGACAACACCTAGATTTGAACTTTCTAAAAAAAATTGAGTTTGGTTTATATGAAGTACAGCTTACTGATTATATTTCTTTTATTACTTCATATTTAACACGTCGGGGAACACTCGACCCACATTTTGGTCTAGACCAATTTAAGTTTTCTTTTTACAACAGAATGAAACCTATACTTGAAGGGCAAGATATTCACTAATGTAGCCAAACATTTTACTCTCCCTGTACCATTTAAACCTGTTATGCCTGTTTGATGATTTTAGTATGAAACCTATATGCATATCCATTTAATGCCCTAGGGCGTATTGGATTAATCTGTATATATATATATATATATATATATATATATATATATATATATATATATATATATATATATATATATATATATATATATATATATATGTATATATATATATATATATATATATATATATATATATATATATATATATATATATATATATATATATATATATATATATATATATATATGTATATATATATATATAAACACACTCAAACTCAGCTACAGTTGCTGCCCAAATTTGGAGCAGACCATCACTGCTCACAACAAAAGTGTTACTAAATGCAACACCGCCCCTATATCACAGGCAGGCTGTAACTGTAGAAATGTAGAGACCTGCCCGCTTCCAGGAGAATGCACCACCCCAAACATTGTGTACCAGGCCAAAGTATCCGTCCCATCAAACGATACTGTCGAAACATATGTAGGAATTTCCTCCACTGCATTCAAGGCAAGATACTACAACCACCTTGCTTCCTTCAGACACCTAACCAAGCACTTGCAAACTGAGTTGAGCAAACACATCTGGACCTTAAAAGACAAAAGTCTGGATTTTACCATATCCTGGAAAATTCTCAGAAAAGCTCAACCATATAACAACATCACTAAAAACTGTCAGTTATGCTCATGGGAAAAATATTTCATTCTTTATAAGCCACAGTTGTCTTCCCTCAATAAGCGCAATGACTTTTTATCCATATGCAGACATAGTAGTAAATTTCTACTCAAGAATGCTGTAACATAGCCAATCACTTCCAATGCTACCTCTTTGTTATATTTTGACCTTCTAGCTTTATTCTGTGTATATTTACATATTACATTATTTATAGTTGTAAGCAATCATAGTGGCAAATTTATCTGACGAGTGCACATCATTCTTGTGTAGAAACTACTAGTAATAAATGCCATTATATTAATCAAATCTCATTTTATTTCTTCTAATATATATATATATATATATATATATATATATATATATATATATATAAATAATATGTTAGCCATTCATATTAGGTGAAACCATACTATTTGTTATAGACAATGGTGCTTGTACACATGCCATTGAAGTCTAAGCATACGACAAAATTAAAGGAAAATGAAAATTAAAAAGGTAGCACGGAACAATATTAAAGTCTCAGGTAATAATAGCACGCGAGGATAGCAGGAATTTGAGGACGGAGTTAAGAAAGTTGCTAATTTCATATAGGTTAACTACTCATTGCACTGGTGTTTCACCATTTACATTGTTATTTGGTTGAGAAATGAACACAGAATTTCCCATTTTCAACCAAGGATTGGCCAATACCAGTTTTGAAAGAGCAGTAGAAGGTGACACTGAGTCCATAGCTGACACTGAATCAAATAGATTTTAGTCAGAAAATGCAATCCTGGTGAGGTGCAAATAATGCAGTTTTAGTGTAAAAAAGAAAAAAGTAAAGCTAGATGTTAACTTTTCGAATGACGAACAATAAGTGATAGCAAAACATGGCTTTGAAATTATGTTAAGAGATAAAAATGGAAAATGTCAAAAGTCATGCCGGCCTTCAGCTTTGAGTCAGCTATCGAAAGTGATGGAGTGAAAAACGTGTGTCTCATAGTAACACCATGCAGTAACACCACTTTCGTCAATGCAAAGTGGTAAATTACTTGATTAAGATGGTGATTACGTAGTTCATACAGCAGGTGAGTAAAAAGCGCTAGTTGGAAGTCACAATTAATAACAAAACGACCCATCATAAGTTTAACATAATATATTATGTTGTATCATCTTTCAAACTCATAATAGAGATGTAATATTTTTATTATTGAGTAATGAGAAAACTGCTTCATAATTTTTTTCATATTGTAAAACGGATCTGCCATTCTGACAACATCATATCAGCTGATAATGGTTACTGTATCAGCTGATAATTGTTGCTGCGTCAGCACGGGTGCTGTTTGGCACGGATGCCTATGCATTGTGATTCACTTAATGAAGGGTAAATGGATGGAGGACACAGAAGCAGGCCACAACTCTATTTTTTGTCTATTGCCAACAGTATATTTTCTAAGTTAGACTTAGGCTTGAGCTCACATTCGTACTTAGACTCATACTCATACTGTAACATATAACCATAAAAATTACAAACATATTGTTAACTTAACATTAATACAGAGTTGACAAAACATTTAGTTAATGAAGTTCAAAACAAAAGATAATATAATACTTGATACTTACAACTATTTTGACAATAACGTATAAGCTGCCTGCATCTTTAGCAGGAGGAAAATTGAGCTACACTGACTCATTGAATAAAAACAGCCAGCAAATAGCTATCGCGAAAGCTTTCACAAAAAGCTTTCGTTACACATCAGCTTTCTGAAAGCTACCAAAAAAGCTCCTGCAACAAACATAATGGATGACGCTTCACATTTTGTGTATGGAAAGAATTATGATGAAAAATAAAGTCAGCCTGGAACTGTGCAACAAACTGTGAAAGCATTCCTTTTGTTTTCCATATAATGTAATTCAATTATCATTTAATACCTGACAATTTTAGTCATAATTTTTGAACATAATATGTTTAAGAAGTGTTATGCATCTATGAAATTTCAAAATTTTCAAAATTCAAATTATTACTTTGAATAAAAAACTTAAATTAATCAAATCATTACACATTTAGAAGTTTATTGCACTTCCTTGACAATTCACCTCTTTCATGCACGAAATCCCCCCCCCCCTCTCCTAAATACAAATAAGTTACTTGAAAGTTACTGAAATCAGCAGAGTCTTGGCTTGGCGTGATCTATAGCAAAAAAGGTAATAATAATCTGATCCACTCGCCCATTCTTGCATGTTGGCAGCCCACTGTTTATGTAGGTTGCAAATGAATTACAAGTAAGTAAAAATTGCCATCATAAGCTCTACTCTACTGCTTGAACTTGGATTGATGTATGGCCGCTCTCAACTATTCTGATAAAATAATTTGAGTTGAATATGCTGATCATGCATTGGCATCCATCAATTCAGACTGCATGCGGGGAATTTTTCATATTTTTGAGATTATATCTAAAACAGAATAACTCATTTGCATATCTAATAATGTGTTTGTTTTAAGTAATATTTAGTTTTGCTGATTAAAATAGTCAATTGAAAAACACGTATATTTTTTCAATTTATATTTTACAGTTAATTTAACTCTAAATTTTATACATTTTTGTTGACATAAATATTATTTTAAGGCCTTTTTCTAAAAAACTTTGAAGAAGTATATGAACATTTTATGACACGATAATTATACTAGACTGAAGCTACTTACATATACACAACATTGATGATAGACTTTTTAGATAGGTAATTCATGCAGCATCATACTATGGTCACATTCATTTACTATACTAATTACTTGTATAACTGGTTTGCAGACCATACAAAGGGTTATAATGTACCTAGGTTGATCGTTTTTCAATTCTATCGTTTAAAAATATTGGTTACTGGTTTTATAAAATATGCATATATTGTACTGATTACTTAGTTTCATAATTATTGATTTATTTACAGCTAGAAGTATCTCTCTTTAAACTTGTTAAAACTCAGAAACAAGAAAAATTACATAATGGATATATGAAAGACGCCACGTAGAAGCATATGTTTAAAACGAAATAATTTTGTTTAACTTTGTCTTTTCACCTAAATATTGAGAGACTCGAGTACAGAAAAGACAACTTTCCCAAAACCAGAAATAACTACAATTATTTTTACTTGACTCACCCACAGTGATGCACGGATCCAACATTGTTACCAACTGATGTGTGGTTCAAAATTAAATACAACATACTGTATAGTTTTGAAATACCAACTGACTCTCCATACACTACTGTAGATGTTGAAACAGCAGTACTAAATATTCAAATAATATTCAACAATAAGTCATGACACAACGAATGACACAATGGATGACACAATGGTCCATCGATTCAAATGTTCATAATTTGTTGTTTATGTGATTTGATAAAAATTTTGCTCACTTTATTACAGTATAAAATTTTTCCTCCCTGTCTCAGGTTTGTACTACTGTGATAGCAACAAAATGGTCTTCTAGCAATAGAAAATACATGTGTATTATTATATATAGTTCATATCTATCACACATGCAGGACTACATTAAAATTATACAAGTCTACACTTGAATATCTAAAGGGATTATTAAAATATCTTGAGATTAAAATTAAAAATTTATCAACCTGCACACAAAATTGTTAACCAGAAGATATTCCTATAGAGTAGAGTCGCATTATAATGTGTCATTTCTGTACCTTTTATGCAATTAATATTTTGCAAAGCAGGTGTGAAGCAAAATATATATATTATATATAATTTAAAAATATCTTTATGGGCTAGTAATTTAATTATAAATAGGTAAACGAGAAACATTCTGTTTTTATTACTTTATTAATTAAAGTAAGCAGACAACAGTAAAGGCAAGAGAATGTTGAGTATATGCAAGTATGAACATTGTAATAACATTATCAAACACTACAAAACATTTACAGTTGACATAATTTCTCATGGAAAGCAACACAGAATAATAAATAAATCTAAGAAGTGCTTTGTTCATCCTGAAGTACTCTCTTTCGTTTGTCCCAAGGTCCATTGCTTGAAGTTGAGATATATATTTAATGACCAAATGTATTTATTGTTGTACTAGTAAGCTTGGTGCACATATTTTCCAGTTCTCTATAACTGACAACAAAAATGGTGTTCCATTGTTGCGTGCATTGACACATATATCATTATGTACAATACATTCAGCTAACGCACTTTAGTCAATTTTATCATAAAATTCAATTGATTTGTCAATAAACCTCCTTGCATGAGTTTTTAAGTTTTCTAAAGTTTTGCACTTCTTTACATGCAAACATGGTTCACTATTAGGAATAGTGGACTTAAAGAATTTTAATTTTATTATAAATTCATCTAATTTTATGTAAATACACTTTTCATGATTATTCGGAGGAATAATCATCCCGTTTTTATGATGGAAAGCCAGTTTTGTTACTTTGAATACCAATTTTTTAGCAGGTCTTTTTTTAAAATGTAAATAAATACTAAGTCAAAGAGTGATTTTACAACGCAATGGCATGAAAAGTATTAATAACACAGGTAATGGATGACAATAATACTTACTGTTGGTCAGTATGCTCTTTATCATTCACAGCTGCTATTGTAAAAGTTGTAACCATAATAAGTTATCTGTGGATGTCCCAGAAGAGTTTTACTGATGGGATGGAGATTTGAGTTTTTATATTGGTATACTGTACCATGTGATCCACCATGTGACTATTGTAAAAACCTGTCAATTTTTTTTATAGAAGTAAGGAACAATTTATTTTACTATAATATATACCTGAATTTATTGAATAATAGATGAAATCTACGTTTACAAAATAAGTTGACAGGTCTGTAATGTTTCTCTAAACTTGAACCCTTATGTTGTTGTGACGCTCACCGAACTGAAACTATAGTTCATTGGTAATGCTCTTGTTTTTTGAAATTCATACGTATATAACTGCACATGCACAAGCACATGCACATATACACAGAGGTTATATAATACTGGCTGATGCTCCTTCTGATTCCAGCCTCTATTTGGTATTAATAAGCCTCATCTCCTTCGCTTGAGGTTTTTTCAAGTTGCCATCTTTGTTTATATTATAATGAAGGCAACTGCTCGTTGGTGCCACAATTCTGCATGGGCAAATTAAGATATCGCCCACAAGAGTATATAGCAGGTTCTTTGCTTACTTTTCTACTCTGCTGCACACAACAATGAGATGGGTGTATTTCTGGTTCTAGAAAAAAGTGCACACAACTGCTATTCAATGCTTAAATAAGTAGGCTTCTGTTTTTATGTTAAGGCATGAAATAGCTAAATATATAGTCATACTTTGTTTCAGTACAAATAATATTAACACATGCAGTTTTATAGTAGGTCTATAATATTGCTGCTATGTGATATTATTTAGTGGTACATTTATTATACATATATATATTTTTCCATAGCTGCTTCATAAATTACTTTTATTTAAAACATTATTGCATTAAAGGTACAGAAATGACACATTATAATGTAGCTCCACTTTATAGAAACACCTCCTGGCTACAGAGTTCGTGTGCAGGTAGATGAATTTTTAATTTTAATCTAACAATTAATCCTTTTAAATATCAAATTATGAAGTATTTTTTAATGTGGTCACGTGTGATAGATCTGAACTATTATAATGTACTAATATTATTTATTCCAAAAATATTATTATAGCTGGTAGCAGCATAAATCTGAGACAGAGGAGAAACAATTTCATACTAACTTTACATGTGAGTCAATCAAATTGTTATGAAGTCACATTATAACAAATATCCATGATCACAATATTGTTAAAATTTGAATCCATTGATCGTTATGTCATTCATTGTGTCATTCGTTGTGTCATGACTTATTGTTAAACATTATTTGAATATTTAGTACTGCTGTTTCAACATCTACAGTAGTGAATAGAATGTCAATTTGTCTTTTGAAACTCAGTGTCTTGCATTTAATTTTGAATTACACATCATCTAATTATAAAAGTATTGTACTGGATGGTCAAACTACAACTTCTCTCACTTTCACTGAATGATGACTGTTGCTATGAATGAATCAAAAAATTGAAGAATATGGTGAGTATAAAGTATAGGTTAATATAATCAATGAGACTTGCTAATAACTAAAAGCTGGTAATAATTTTAGATCTATGCTTTACTGTAGGTAAGTCAAGTAAACAGAATGTTAGTTCTAAGTTTTAGAGAGTTGTCTTCTCTGTATCTGAATTTCTAAAGAGTGCTTAGGTACAGAGGCAATTTGCTTCAATTTGTGTATTTTAGCCGTCCCGTAAAATTTCCCAGGTGCTGAACCTGTTGAATATATTCTTTTATAGTCAGCGTCAGGAAAATGTTTTTTGATGCTATGCAATTTTAATTGTATTCGATTTTCAATTGTTTTTGTTAGATCTGTAGAACATGCTGAAAACTTTGGTGTCTTAAGTATTTCTAAACATTTGTCAATTTTTAGTCTTTCTTATTTATGACAACAGTACCTTTTCCTTCATCTTGTTTGATTATTGTGATATTTTTATTTTTTTTTTCTATTTTTTTAGGGCGTCATCAAAATATTTTGGTGTTTTAATGTTTATAAATTTGGAGTGCGTATCTAAGAGTTTACCTTTAATTACTTTGAGTTTATTTTCAGATAATTAGTTTTGATTTGAGTAGAAAGATTCAGGTTGTGATTCAATATGAATTTTGTTAGCTCTTGTAGGGATGTGTACATCTAATGCTCTGGCAATAGCTTGTTGTTGATTTGTAAGTTGAACTGAGAAAAGGTTGTGTAGGCTATTCATAGTGTCTAATTCTTGAGCCTTAGGGCCTTGAGGGCAGTTTCGAAGTTGTTTAATTTTTTGCACATGTTCACAATGAATTAATTAATTAATTTCTTTTAAAATAGAGAGGATATGTTATATCTGGATTTATAAGTATTATAAATATGTGTAGTTGTTATCTCTTGTTGTTGGATGTGTGTGGGGTGCACAACTCTAAGTTTGATATTAATATTACTTATAGCGTGGGTGTGGCTTGTGTGAGTGTTGTAACTATATAACCTAGTGCAAATGGGAGAATTGGGAGACTTGAGACTGATTGAGGAACAATTGCGGATATTTGTATAGAATGTATGCGACTCAATTAGAATGTGTTAGAGTACGTCAGTGAGTGCTGACCCAGGACCATAGACTGAGGAGCACCACCAGCCAACTACTGTAACCCGGAGTCTCAACTTCACCCCTACCAGACGGACAGGAGCTGGAGTTACCTCGCAGCCAAGCTATTAACCCGCAACTGCACACCGACCCTGAGCTCACCCCAAGGCCACATTATACATATTATTCGGTGAGTTTACAATACTCAAAATCAGTAAAACCCACCATAACAGATATTCTACTTACGAGGGCTAGATAGAAAAGCAAACTTAGGTTTTTTGAAGAAATTGTTTGACTTCATTAAGAGATTGCTGTACTCTCTTTTTCTAGTGGTGTTTGTTCTTTAATTCTTGTTCCATAATTAGTTTTGGAATTTTCGCTTTTAGTTTGTAGTTCTTACCAGGAATAGACAATTCCACTTGAGAAAATGTAGGAGATAAGATTCTCTCTTGAAAATTAGAATATAATTTATGTCAGCTTTAATCTTTGTTGATTTAATCTAGAATGATTTGTAACATCTTGTTGACAATCTCATTTGTTCAACAAATGAGATTTGTGTTTCTCTTCGATTAACTTAAACATATCTTTACGAGCTATCAGTTTAATTATGAATAAGTATACGATAAACATTGTTGTTTTATTACTTTATTAGGCAAAGTAATTAACTTATATTTCGGGCACCACTGTGCCCATCTTCAGAGTAACAATGAAAAATAAAAATTCAAAAATTATTACGTCATGTTAAACACTATGCATGACACAAAGTATAAAGAGTGGCAGTTATTTCAAATTATTTAAACTGAGGGAGATAACCTTGTTTTTTATATTACATGAGTCAAAAATTATACGGATTTCTTTGCATAAAAAATAAATTAGAGTTGACAAAATATAAATATCTGAATATAAAAACAACATGGCTTGGTGAAAGTTGAGTAGTGTAAAACTTATTGGCATAGTTTTAGTGGTATGGAGTAATTTTGTTTATTAACTTGTGGTTTATTTGTTTAATGCAGAGTGCTTCAGCTATAATTTTCGATTGGGGATTCCTTTAAATGACTGATTCAGAACTGTTACATTGTCTATTGAAAGGCTTCCATGGTTAGTAGTGGAGATATGTTGATAAATTTTTGAATTAATAACATGGCAATGTTCATTTATCCGGTTTCACTAAATTAAGAGATGTTTTTTAGTGTGTTTTTTTCACTGAGGAGTTACTTGGTAATGTTGTTGAGACTTGAGAGTTTTTCTAAATTATTATCTTTTTATTTAAAGACACTGCAAATATATTTTAGTTCAAGGTTCTTTCAAAAATCCATGACACACTTTACCTATATGGTATGAACATATGCATATATCTCCTCTATCATCTGAATACTGTTTGAGAGTTGTATAGTCAACCAATCTTTTTCTATAGCGAGTTTGAGTAGAATAGACCTTATGAGCTTTTAACACTAGTGATTTTAGTGTGCTCAATTTAAGGTTTTAAGAAGAAAATAGTTCCACTGTCACTAAGTATTATTATGAGTTGTTTACGGGATACCTGGGTTTCCAGTGAACATGTTCTTGAAAAACTACAGCATCCAGAAATGAAAAGAATTCATTGTTTTTTAGTTCATGTGTAAATTTTATGTTTGGATGAAAATAATCAGGGGTGTTGAGTGTCTATTGTTGTGAATGTGTCACCCATGTATTTTATCCAAGGCTACATTTAATTTCATCTTAGCATAAGTTTTTGCTTCAGTTTTGTCATAAATATATTGCCAATTATTGGTCCAAAAGAAAACCCCATAACTACATCATCTGTTTGTGTATAAATGATGTTATTAAAACTAAAATGAACATGTTTTGCACAAAGGTTAAACATGTTTGTTATTTTCCTTCTTGATATAGTTGTTTCTATTGGTTGCTTATCATAAAATGTATAGCCAAGTAGTGCAGAAGCCAAATGGGAGACGACATCAAATGATGTCAATTGATGATTTGGGATATATAAATATATTTTCATGCTTCTGCAGCTCTCATCAAGCACATTGGTAAATTCTTAAATCATTACATTATGTAACTCAAAAACAGCAAGTGTAACAAAACGTAAAGATACAATGAATATCAAGCAATGGTATATAGTTAATTAATTATACTTTTCAATATTATATATTATAAAGTTTCATGTGTTATGGTTACATAGTAGAAACTCATTTGAATGCAGGTGGTTTACAGTAATTCAATTCTTTTGTTTGCCATGGACATATTTAGTTTGTATAAGATAAAAACTATTTGCACAAGCATAGCTAGGCTGCATAATTTTGTAATAGTGTTTGGATTTTTGCATGTTTTTTTCAGTTTATAGAGTATTTTTCAATGTTTCTTGTTATATTTCAGCTTAATTAAGATTTCAGTCAAAAGATCACAACAATGGGAAAATTCATGCCTGGCATAGTTCGAATACTCTAAAAATCTATGACATCATCTTTTTTCCCAATAAAAAGAGGCAAATGAACCACAAAACTAGCAAACTATCTATGATAAACATAAAACCAGCTTTAGCTACAGCTTTAAATCAGTAGTACTGCTCACTACTAAGGCTGAAATGATTGTTTTCCAAATGAATTGTACGAAATTAGAAATGTTGCACACAAGTAAAACAACAAACTAAACTAGGAATAAATTGATGACCTACTATTGAGTTAACCCAGTAAGTCTGGTGGACACTGAGCTTATGTTTCATAGTCAGCAAATCGAGAAGGCAATCTCACCCTCTTACCACTACGGTAGTTCGCTCATTTTCCACCCTGACCGGGAATGCCTCCGTTTTACCTGCAACGACTGTTTGTGTTTCACCGGATCTTATTACAGGCTCGAGCTCGGTGCCTACAGTACTAGTGGCTTGAACTTCCGGAGTTCTCATTATAGCCTGAGGAATAGGTGAACCTCCAGTTGGTTTCCTTACCAAATTTTGCCTAATGTCAACTCTATTGCGCCTAAACGTGTTACCACCCGGAGTATTAATTTCATATGACCTAATACCACTTATACCTGTCACTGTACCCGTAATCCATTTACCTTTTGCAGTCTTGAAGTGACAGTTTTGGCCAAGTCTAGAAGTGATTTTTCAGTGCCACCCTTACGGTCAAAGTAAAATTTCTGTTTTGATTGTCTTTCTCCTAACTTCTCTCTTGCATCTTCAATCTCATAACCACTCACTTGGTATTTGGCTGACATGACCGGAATACTGTCCCTTAATAGTCTACCTTGCAGAGGTTCTGATGGAGATGGTATGTTTTGATCCACTGGTGTGTTTCTCAAAGACAACAAAGCTTTTGCCAGTCTTCACCCTCTGCGTTACACTTTTGAATAATAGCTTTTACCGTACCTACCCAGCGCTCTACTTGGCCATTTCCTGCTGGATGTAGTGGTGAGCTTGTACGATGTTGTATTACCCATTCCCGACAGTACTTAGTAAACTCATTGCAGCAAAACTGTGGCCTATTATCAGAGATGAGGACTTCAGAGCATACAAAATTAGAGAACACTTCACCTAAACTACTTATCACCTGAGCTGCTACTATAGATTGTTTAAGGCATTTCACCACTGGGAACCTACTCAGGTAATCTACTACTAAGAGTTAATCAGTGCCCCCAACAGTAAACAAGTCAGCTCCTACAACTTGAAACAGGTATTGGGGTATTGGAAAAGATATGAGTGGTTCCCTGCTTTCTGTTTTCTCAAACTCTTTACAAGGTTCGCAAGATAAGCATTTTTCTTCTAGTCTTTTTCGAATACCTGGCCAAAACACAGAGTGTTGAGCTTTTTGCAATGTTTTACTCACTCCCTGATGAGTCAAATGTAGATCCCTTAGAACCTCCTGTCGCAGCATGCTGGGTATTACTAATCTAGACCCATAGAACACTAAACCTTCATTATACCGTGAGCGAATCTTTTATATTCCAGTAAGCCAGCGCTCTACCAGCACAACTTTTACGAGTATTAGGCCATCCTTTTCTAACAGATTTAATCACCATTGACAGCTTTTTATCTTCTTCTGTGGCTTTTTGATACTTAGCCATCACCTCATCTGAGCGGATTACTATAAAACATACCTGCAACATAGGGTCTACATCTACCTAAACATTTTCTGTTGATTCTGATGGGCAGCGTCTTGACAAGGTATCTGCCAAGACTTTTTTTACCTGGTCTGAATGTTAGATGCATGTCAATAAGATATTCCAGCAATTACAGCCTCATCTTCACAAGTCTTGGAGTCATATTGCCTTCTCAAACAAACCCAGCAAGCTTCTATGATCTGTTTCAACTTTGACTGGGCCCCTGCACCATATATAATACTTGAATCTCTTGCAAGCAAATACAATAGCCATAAGCTCCTTCTCTATTTGCGAATAGTTTTGCTGAGATCCTGCCAATGACTTGGCAGCAAATTCAACAGGTCTACCATCCTGCAGTAGCACTGCTCTAAGACTGTGGGCACTTGCATAAAAGGAAAGAGTAATAAGCTTGCTAGGGTCAAAGTATGCCAAGACAGGTGACTGCAGTATAGATTTCTTGATATTTTCAAAAGCCTCCATTTGTGGCTTTTCCCACTGGAACTGGACACCTTTTCTACATACTTGTCTGAGTGGAACGGTCAACTCTGAAAGATTCTAAACAAACTTTGCCAAATAAGCTACAAATCCTAAGTAGCTCTCCAACTCTTTCTTGTTTTGTGGAATCATCATGTGTTCAATTGCTTCCAGCTTATCTTGCTGCAGTTGTGTGCCATGAGCTGTCAAACGATGACCCAAGAAATCTACCTGCTCTTTACCTACAACACATTTATCTTTGTTGAGTGTTGTACCTACCTGCTTAAGTTTAGTGAGGACCTGTTCCAACCTAGTGTTATGTTGGCTAAGGGACTTGCCATGTATTAGGAAATCATCATACATCGTGTCCAGTTGACGCTCTCGAGCAATCTTGTGAAGTGAGATGACATATTCATCAATATTCTGCTTGGTTGATAACAGTTGATGTCTTTTGACTACTTTATTAGTGCCTTGTTGACAAAAAGCATCAAACTTTTCTACAACATCAGCATAGACTTCTTTTGATTTGCCATCTGAAAAAGTGAATGTTTTAAATATGTCGTTGCCTCTTGGGCCTATGCATCTTAACATAATGGCTACTTTGACTTTATTATCAGAATTTGCTTTCTCAGCTGCTGTGAGAAATAGCTCAATAATTCTTTTTTGAATTTTTTCCACTGGTTGGACAAGTCAGAGCCATCTTGAATAGGCTTGGGGGCTAAAAAGTCAACACTGATACTCATCATGATATTGTGAACTTTTGTTGTTGATTTAGTTGTATTGATTGTTGTCTCTCTTTCCAGCAAACACTTTTACTTTTAGTCTCTTCAAGTCCTCACTCAAGGCACCATGTTTATGCTATGTTTGCTTTATAAATTCAGAGACCAGTCAAAGAGTTTAAGATAGTTTATTGCTCAACATATTAAAGGTTCAATTTGGATAAATCTAAAAGCACAAACTCACTATTATTAATAACAAGAATAACATAGTATAAATATTTTCAAAGACAAAGCATATTCTGCATATCATCAACACTAACAAAAACCCCTTCCAACAGGGATTTTCTCAGAAGGATGGCGACTATAAATTTGCATGGGTTTTATTGTGTCAAATCGATTAAACTGGTAAGTAAATAACATACGTTTATACAGCAGCCAAACTATTGCAGCTTAACGTATATTTTCTAAAAATTTCTAATAGCTGGTTACAATGGTCTCAATGGCAATCCTAAAAACAAATGTACCTGATTATAGTATTTTTTTGTCAAAAGCAAGAGAACGTAAAGGGTTGTATTACAATTACTGCAGAAGAGCTCTCACGTAGATGAATACAAACTGCATATAATTTCGCTCGTGTTAATTGTAAAAAAATGCTGAGATTGCATGCAATACCTACATCGATACTTTGGAAAATTTCAATGATTGTATATTTACACAAAGAAAAGTTCTATAAACAAGTTCTAATAGTGGATTTTATGAGTCTTTTACATATCATGTAGGCCTAATTGCACTATATTGGACAAAAAAAACCACTTAATTAGCTGGCTACAGATTTGTTTCATATAACAAGATATTGTAATGAAGTATACCCATTGAGTCGAGTGAGTTTGTTCAAAATGTATTACTGTTTATGTATTACTACCTGTTAACATTGTTTTGTGATAATTATGTTTTTATTTTTTAATTTTTATCTTTCTCCAAAAAAGTGTACAAAGAATTTCAATCATTTCAATTATTCCTTACAACAATTGTTGCTTACATAACGTCTCCGTTTCAAGCTATTAAATGTTTTTAGTAAAAAATCCAATAATTTTCTTACAATACCATTAGTTTAGATCCTTTAAACCAAATATTTGTATAATGACACTTCAAATTTCTTTTTCATATAACTTTAGAAAATTTGCAAATGTTTTTCTATCCATCTTGAAGTATTATAATCTTCTAGATACACACTTTGGTGTTTTCTTTAACCTCTGTGGCCTATCACTAGGTCTACTCATTTGATTATATTATGCCGCCTGGTCTTTTGAAATTCGTGTACTGGTAGACATACTTTGCTGTCTAGATTCCAAGTTACTACTAGGCATAGCTTGTTGACTATCTCCAGCCGTTTGACGTTCTGCAATGCTGGTTTACCTTTACTAGTTTTACTTTTTTCTCAAATTTATAAGATTAGTTAGTGCCTTTCAAGCTAGTCTTGCTTCCTCCTAAATATTTTCCAAATTTATTAGTACTTGCAGTCACTGCTTCTATGTAACTGTAATGAGATACTAGCTTCTAATTAACTCATTGCACTTGAGGTAACCTCTTGAGCCCTGCAAAGAGTGACTGCTGCGCTGCCAATATAAGCCCATTTCCTTTGGATATAAGCTTCAATTGTGCATTGCATCATCTCTCAGCCCTAAGACTATTCGGCTCCTTAGCATTTCATTTAATGGCGTCTAACCCTCACTTATAGCTTGATAGGTAAAGTTGCAATGACGTGCTCACGATCTTATTTTTGAATAAAAGGCATCAAATCTCTCACCTGTCAACTGAGATCTTGTATTGAATTTATACCTTTCATGTATGGTATTTTTTTCTTGCTCCAAAGTTTCCAGAATCGTCTTGCAATTTCTATTCTCAGCATATCTAGCTGAAGTTTCAACCACTTTTGTTGCATCTGGCCCAGCAGTATACAATAGAAATTCTCTTTAATACTCTGGGCTCCCATTGTCCAGCCTGAATGATATATATGACAAGAAAACATTGAAGTTTTTTTCTCTATCAATATACAGGACTATTGACACAGGTAGATCATTTCCTGGTAGTTTGCATGTTTAGTTTCTTGATAAAGGGTATAAAAGTGCTCACTATTGTCAGATGAGGTAGCCTTATAGGCTTTTAAATATTTTTAAATACATAAAGAAACACAATGTTAACACACAATTTATAACAAATATAATTGTTATTGGATGGTTATTATAGGTGTTGGAATATTATTAACTCTAGTATATAAAATATAAAGATATATAGAATCTCTAAGTTTTATGGTTGCACAGTGAACATTTTTTTTAATGTAGGCAGGTTGATAAAATTTTGTTTCACTTGTTTGAAGTGCACATGTTAGGTTTGTATAAAGTATAAAAAACATTCCAATAAGCATAAATTACACCGTTTGGTAATGGTATATGTCTTTAATATTTTCAATTAACTTATAGTGTGTTTAATGTTGTTAGTTAGTTGCCAAATGTATTTGCTAAGTTCTGTCTGATTTGCTTTCTCTTTGTTGTTAAATGATGATTTGTGGTTTGAATATCTTACTTTGAAAAGTCCTTCCCTCAAACCAATGTGCATTGCAGGCTCGTTGTCAGCAGTTTTTAAAGTTGCTTAATATACTACTTTGCTCTTCTGGCAGTTTCCTTTTAGAGGACAACTTTCTGCTTCCCAGCAGTTGCAACTTTTTGTAGGGGTTTTGTTTTGGTTGCTTTTGTTGTTCTAATATTCTATTATTGTGGGTGTTTATCGTCTGTTTTATGTTTGGCATACAGCTGTAGCTAACTTTTATATTGTTTTTGTTGACTCTCTTATAGAGTGGATGTTGTTTCAGAATTCTACATTCATAATTTTAAAAATGTTTTTGTAATTTTTGTGGTTACGTGTTGGCTCTAAGAGAGATTGTATCAATTTTTTTTTTCTGTTTTGGGAATTTTTGTGTGTGTTATTTGTTAGTAGTTTTGATAGAAAGTGTAGCTGTTGGTTGCAGCCACTTTGGTTTAGGAGGTTCTGGTGGTTGGAGGTGGATTGCTTGAAAATTGTTTCATTAGAGGATATTGGTGGCAGTTGTTTATTAACGGAGGAGGGTAGATTTGAGATGAGGCTTGGTGGGTGGTTGGGTTTGCTATGAATGTATTTAGTAGAACTGTTTGGTGTAGGTTTTGTTGTTTAAGTTAAGGATAGTGTCTAAAAAGTTGATAACTTTTTTATTTGCTTTCCATTGTTATTTTTAAGACATTTTCAGAGAATATTTTGCATGTTTTTTGTTTCTTTTAGAGTTTTGTTTGAGATTCCTAAACCATCATCTCTGTAAAGCCCAAAGTTTTTTCATGTTATGTTTTTGTGCTATGATATTTAGAATGTATGCTCCGATTAGTTCACATGTTTCTGCGCCATAGTACCCTCCCATTGCCACATCAAAAAAAGGATGAAGTTGTGTTTCCCTGCATGCTTTTCTAGAGTTGCAGAGTCGAGAGTTTTATTTCAACCTTACTGATTGTGTCAAATGCTGATGCAAAAGTTAGAGCTTTTTGGAGTAAGTTTTGTAAAATTGAGGGATAAAAGTCTGCAACGTCAAATGAAATAAACTCGCGTGCGTGTGTGCGTGCGTGCGTGCGTGCGTGTGTATTTGGTATTGATACTAGGTATATTGAGTATAATAAATTTATTTACTCACATAGATGACTACAAATTTGTTTTGTGTAGCATAAAATACACTCATTAGGTCATTATGGTCGAGGGATTTTATTTTGAAATTTAGATTGTTTGCGCATTGCTACGCGAATTTTTTAATTGGCATCTTTTAAATGCGCAAGCAACATTTTTCGTTTGTGCTTGCATGTGCTAAAAAGTTCTTTACATTTGTTGAGGAGAATAACTCTGGTTGTTTTAAGATTACGTATTTTTCATAGCTACATAAGTTGCATCTGTTAGTTAAGTTGCAGTTCAATTTACATATTTTCAAAGTGCTCCATTTTAAGCTAAACTTTTTGTTGTCTTCTTGTAAAATCCAAGTTGTGTGTTCTTGCATGTAGGAAGGAAGCTTAATATTTGTCTAATTGGATTTTGGAAATAGTTGAACAGATTTCTATGTGTGATTGGCTGGAGTGATCATCATGTCTTGTCGCAGTTGCTTGGTAGATTAAGTCTTTGTATAGGCATATGCCATTTAATGGACAGTCAGAAGATTGTGTACAGTTGCATTGTGTGTCGTTTAGTTGAGTAGTGGTAGTAGAGATGTATGCAGTTTTAAGTTTGGGTTGGTTCTAGCCATCAATAATGTTTTTCATATTTTTCCTATATTAGTTTTCATGGTTGAACTGAAAGGTCGGTTGTACCACAATATGCTTCTATTTCGATTTTTACTATTTTGTTGGGTTTAGGTGCAGTTGGATTATATTTCAATCTACTGTCGTATCCACTGTTTGAGAGTGCCTCTTGGTATGTGTGTATGGTGGTGTTGAACTCCATTTCACTGAACTATAGTGCGCTAAATATTTTATTTATATTTTTGGGTAGGGTTTTTTCGATACTGCAAGTGGGTGGTCGCTTTGCTTGTGTACACAGAAGATGGTACTTCTAGCAGTTTTGTAAAAGGTTTGTATGGTTGGTTAGTTAGCTTGAATGTTACATCTCGGGAGCTTACAACTTTTTTGTTAGCTTCTATTGTAATTGAGAGAGTAAATTTTCTGAAAAAGCTTCAAATTTTTTCTCACTCCGTTTATTATTTCTAGGTGTTCTTTCACAAACCATAAGTCTACCATCTCTATATAGGATTAAGTTGCATTCTAGCTCCATTTTAGCAGTTAATAGGGTTAGTAGGCAAATACCTGTTAATTGGCAGGTTTCGGCACCATCATTGCTTCCCATAATAACATCAAAATTACTGTCATGCTTTTTTGTCTATTGTTCAGCGTTGGAGATAATGACTGATCTTTTTGAGTATAAAATTATTCATCAGTACTCATTTGACCTGCTAGCAAATGTTGAAGCAAACTATATATATAGCTTCCTAGGTAGTACTACTGTGGGCATAAAATGAATTGAAAAAAAATCAATATTTCGATAATCATAAAATAGAGTGCATGTTAACAATACATATTATATTAAAATGTTCTATATTGGATATTTTTACATAATAGTTTAGCTATTGTAGACTACAGCACGTTATTTTGTGTTAGTTAAACTCTTTGGGTCTTTACGGTGGAATGTTTTCAGTACGTGTTTCAGATTCTGTAAGAATAACTATCCATGCAAGCCTTTTTACCAAAATTCACACTTTTCTTAATTCATGCATGATTAGCAAAATAAAGATATTTTCAACGTAAAAAATAAACGTTTCTATACCATTATAAACCATGATCTCTTTATTCTTGGTTTCTTGAATGGCTATTAAAAAAAAATTTAATTTATTTATTTCAAATTTACCAAATAAATTGTGCTATGAGAGTGCCTTTTTTCAAGTTCAAGTTTTTTCTCTATTGGCATAATGCTGCTTTCAGCATCTTTTGGAAAAGCTGTCTTTTTTCCTCTCATGCCAGCAAGCACCAGCGCACCGGTATCCGTTCCATCCATGTCCATTTGTTATTTTTGGAACTTATTTGGTTTTAATTTCAGTGGTTTTTTGTGAAATCAGCATTTTGCATACATGAGTTTCATTGGCTTTTACAACAGAAACATTGTTTGGTATAGGCTAATATATGTCACAAGAATGCAACTTGTTATGAGTAGAACGCACCTCTGCTTTCTATAATACATCTTTCTCTTTGTTAATTTTCTACTTCACAATTGCACTGCATAGGCTATTTAAAAATATTTGATACGTAGCATTATGCTGTAATATATTATAACACTCAGCATGTAAAAGGTTTTAGCAAATCATAGTTGAGCTATCAACATGTTGATGTTATCGAATTTGCAGGAAATGTGCCTGTATATTGTATGAGGATCAATCTTTTCTTTGAACTCTGCCTTGACTACACAGAGCTTGCTTCTTAAACCAGAAAACCTCTTTGAAAAAATCTCCAAGTGTGACACAATTATAAGGACGTACTCTCTTTTTACTGTGAAAAATAGTGTTTTATATTCAAAATATTTTTCTGGTGAGTTATTGCAAAATGCTAAACTAAAAGTAAAATCATTATGAATAATATATCACTATATTATGTTGTGCATGTAAAGAGCTGATGGATGTTCAAATAGTTATGACATAATTTAATGTTACTATTAGTAATAATTAGGAACTATAACTTACTAATACATCTTCACTGCCAGGAGAGTGAATAGAACAGAAGGCTTAGCTATAGCTCAGTAAAAGCAGCAACGTACATGTATTTATATAATCCATAGTTTTCTTATAAAGTATAAAAAGTTTACGTGTTGAAGCAACAATAAATAATTGTAGCTTCATGTATACTCAGTAAACAAGCAGTTAATGTATCATTGTGTCTTTCATTATGTTATGCTTAATTGTTGACCATTTTTACAAAATTTTTGCTCACTTATTGTAATAATCTGTATATAAATAAGTACTTAAAATAAAATATGCAAGTAGTTGAGGCACACTAATTTCTTTTCAAACATTATTATTATCCAAGGAGCAATTCCCATATATGAATCGTATTATTAATGCCATTTTGTGAAGGCATGTGTTTTAGAGTTTTTGCTTTTTGTTCATATTAAAATACTTTTTAATGTTTTACCTATCTGTATATGTTTGCAATGCCAGCAAAAAATTGTTCTTGCAACATTATCAATTATGTTATATTTAAAAGTATATTTGTGTACAAATGCAAGAACTACCAAAAGCATATGATAGATTAAATTGCAAGAAGTAAACTTATACTGTGATGAGATACTCCAACTGCAGAACTCAGAAACCATACATAATACAGAGATTCTAGCGGAAACTGAAATTTTATCTCCAGCTCCAATAAAGTTTCCAGCATCAAAGAATAAGATACCCTTTATAACTCATACCTGTTAGAGCAGGCAATGTGGAGTACTACATCCAGTAGGATCCATACGCATGTAGAAGATGTTACTGTTTATGTGAAAGAGTGTTGCTCAGTAATGACTGCACCGAGTTACTTGTTTATGATGGTCTTTATTCACATGAGTACTATAGGTGTTGTTCTTATGTACGAAGATGTAACCTGAGTTGTAAGGTACTCGAGTATGAGTGACAAAATATAAATATGGTTTGAATAATTAGAATGGAATGTAGCATATTATGGCTTCAGTTAGATGTAATGATGTTACACAGGCAAAATGTTTCAACAGCAATTGTTTCAAGATGTAAAACACAACTATTAACAGTTATAACCTAGGCGTGGCTTAGATTCTATTAATTAAGAGTAGTGCATACACCATATCTTTATTATATGAAACAATAACACTAGATCTACTAAAATATAATGCGTCAAAGAATTGTATTGAATGCAATGATGTAATTGTAGAGGTTTTTTCAGGTCAACTAATTCTAACATAGATTCTTAATGCAAAATTTTAGCCAAAACTTTGTCATTGTCTATATATAGCTATTAGCGATTATATAATAGCTTTAGATCACTGGTGATTGCTTTTATAACATGATGCCATATTATAATACATTTCTTCTTTGATAAATAAATCTATTTCCTTTATTGTAGTTTCCACTACTAATAGACATACTGATTATACTGTAAGATTAACAAAATTCTACTATCACGCTGTTTCACCAATAGCCAATAGAGAGCCAGAATAGATGGATATTGCAGTTTGCAAGCCAATTCGATTAGTTCATGATTGATGTTTCAAATGAGCATGGCTAATGTTTACTATATTTATTATTTGTTATCACTACACATAACTCTATACTGTTGAAATATTCTCAAACTAATCCTGCACACTTTACGTTAAACTGCTTCACTGAAACATCAGATTATTGCTGAGTATTAGTAATAATTATTAGTGTCCTAAGTTTGTGAATCTATTGTATGACTTGTGTTGTATTAAATTCAAATTGGTGTCAGATATATGTTATACTGAAGTTCTCTTAATATTTCTACTCAATATCTTGACTGTAGTCAATGTGTAATTGTTGGTGCCAATAATTCTCAAAAGAAGCTTGCATTTTGAAGAGTGATTAATATAGTTTATTGCTCTACACATCCAAGGCTCTACGCATATATGGTATAGATCTACAAACACAAACTGATTACTATAAATAACATGAATATTAAGAGTGTGACTATTTATAAATAAAATGAAACCATCCAGTATACCATTAACAGAACGACTCCCACTTTGACGACTCCCGCTTAGACGACTCCCGCTTAGACGACTCCCACTTAGACGACTCCCACTTAGACGACTCCCACTTAGACGACTCCCACTTAGACGACTCCCACTTAGACGACTCCCACTTAGACGACTCCCACTTAGACGACTCTCACTTAGACGACTCCCACTTAGACGACTCCCACTTAGACGACTCCCACTTAGACGACTCCCACTTAGACGATGTTTATAGACTTTAGTGTAATATATGCATTTTATGATATTATTTAGCACATAATAGAAAGCAAAAAAGCCATCAGCAAGCCAACTTTTCTATTATTACCTTTGCCATTTTTACCAGAAACTAATAAAAGAATAAAAGGCATAAATACATTCCATGGTATATCACATACTGCTATATTACAACTCTGTGTGCACACGGCCAGGGCAGCCAACCTCCGCACATCTCCAATGCTGTTTTGGTCCACAAATGGTATCTTTCTTATGCCTGTAGCCTCTGTGCATAAGGTTGAGTCCTCGGCCCTTTTTGATGATTGTTGTTGGTTCCATGATAAATTATTAATTACTGATTGATAAACTTTTATATTTCATAAAGCCTTTTATAGCATTTTTTATAAACTGAAAAACTAAAATAAACACATAAAACCATGTAAAATATTGCTACTTGAAAATTATTTGTCTAACATGCTGTTCTAACCAAAAACCTCAATAAAATAAACTCTAGCTAAATTAGTATTGAGTTAAAGCAAATAGCTGGCATTGGTAGCTTATTTCATATTTAGCAGTAAATGCAATAGTTATATATGTACATTACTATATATATTGCGCCAAAATAAAAAAGCGCCCAAGTGGGATGAAACCTTGAATAATATTTTAACGGAAGAATATGTCTCTCTTTTCTCTCCTAATGGCAAAGAGCATAAATGTTCTGAGCGTTGGCTTTTGATGAATCTCCATAGTAATTTTATAACAGCTGGTATGCTGCATAAAACAGCAATATAAGTGTACAAGTGCTTTCCAGAAAATATTTTGAACATTAAATCTACATTACTCAAATAATTAAAAAGTCCATAATACCTACCCGCTACCCCTTTGAATAATGCTCACTCACTGCGAATTCACCCTCCCCCAAATTGAAAAAAGTTACTCTCATATTTGAAGTCGGCAGAATTTTGGCTTGCATGGTGATAAAGGTTAGTACCAATATATTCAATGTGTTCCACATGCTCATTTGTGTCTGTTGGCACTTCGCTATAATTACATATATAGGCTTATATTAGCTGTTGATACGATGGAAAACAATTTTTCACTTTGGAGTTGTGCACACCGACAATCTTGGTGACTTCGTGCAACTTTCAAGTTGCACCAAGTCACCTCCAACTGGGTGCTGTTTTTAGCACAGTATGACGTTTAAGCAAGCCCAAACTCTGGTTTTACAAATAATTTTCTAATTAAGAGAATGGGGATAACTTGTATACCCGCATGAACGCGAGAAAATTCATAAAATACTGCTAGAAATACCTATGAACAAAAACTTCAATTCCAATGAAAATATTTGTAAATATTTTGATATTAAAGCAAAACTGTCGTAGTCAGAGTATTTTTATTTCTGATAACTAATCGATAATAACTATAGCATAATTATATCAGATATGGTATATTATATGAGTGAACTTTTAATCTAAGAGAAAAAATGAATCAAAGCTTCAGTAACTCAAACAAAAGGGGCGTCTATGTTTCTAAAAGCGTCGGCTAACCGAGCGCAGCTGTACTTCAGCTTTTACTTTGTAAAACTGTAGTTTCATTTGACCACTGGCACTGTCATAATATTTATTAATTATTAGGAATACTCATATAATTATAATCATAATAATAATTATAATTAACTAGTATTCCTCTCGTTCTAGTACAGTAATAGTAAGTGTAACACTTATACTAATACTTATACTTATAGTTATACTGTAAATCAAAATGTAATAATATTACATTTACTAAAAGTAAGTCAAAGAAAATCATTTTCATTTTGATTTACTGTAAATGTAGTACTAGTACTAATAGTAATATTCATAGTAATAGTAATACTAAAAGTAAATCTAGCAGTAATAGTAATACCAATTGGGCATTGGCAATTGGGCAATTCTTATTCTCTATACTACTGATACAGTAATAGTAATTGTGATTATGATAGAGTGACTATTAGTATTACTATTAGTATTACTCTATTAGTATGAGTATAATTATCATTACTGATTATGAGTTATGTTTATGTTCGTATTCATGTTCTTATTAGATATTATTTAGTTTTAATCTTATACCTATACTTATAGCTGTAGGCTAAGAGTGAGACTCAGAGTGAGAGAGAAGCTCAAAGTCAAACTGAAACTCACTGGCAGTGACTCGCTGTCAGTGAGTTTCAGTTTCACTGAGTGACAGCCTATGTTTGTAACTCACTAACTATAAGTTGTTGCTAAAAGTAAAAGTGACTGTAAGACTGTGTCTAAAGTCTACAAGTAAGAGTAACTCAGTAGTACTAGTACTTTAACTTAAAGTTTAATGTTTAGCAATTACAATAATTAATACTGATAGAAATACTGTTAGTGATAGTCATGGTCATAGTGATAGTTATAACGGTAGTAATACTAAGCTGAAAGTATAACTAAATTGTTGTGAATTGATTTTGAATTATTTATGTTAGTATTACTATCATTAGTCGCTTATTTTGGATCCTTATTAATATTTTACCATATCAACATAAAATCTTTAGCTAGTGCTATACAGTATACGGGTATACCTGCATAGTGTTGCAGTTTAGACCCTTGGGCATTGAATGTTGAAAATGAGTGTTCAGTTTGATTAAGTTTAACATGAAACATGTCAGTCTGCTCTCTATACATAGGACAGATATTCTTTTGTTCTCATTTCCAGCTCTTATGTAACCATTTATCAAGTGCTTAAATTGTGTAAAATGTAAATATTCATTATTTCTTTCATTATTAGTTTACTTTTTATAATTACATGTATTATTACATACATAACAGCCTATTTATTACAAGATTGAAAGTGCTACCATTAACATATACTTGCTTTCAAGTGAATGCAGTATTACAAGTTTATATTGGTCTGCAAAAGTGTTACATTTGCCACCTGTTTTGACAAAGAGTCTCTAACTATAAATAAAAGTTGTAGTTGTTGGCATTTCTTTTTTTAGTTAAAAAGTTTTAGCAATATACAGACACATTTGCTGTGGTTTATGTTTTGCTGTTATATTAATGCTTGCCTGTTCCTATTTACTGCTACTCAATAAGTATATAATTTATAGTGTGTAGCAGGTTTCAATCTAGTTTTAATATAGTACATTTTTCTACTGCTAAATATGTTTAGTGTAGGGATGAGAATTCTTTTTATAATTTTTAGTATATCAATTGTAAGTCATGTACATCTTGCTGTAACATGCAATCAGACGTTCCTCAAGAGGTTCCTCAACTCTGCGCAGAATGTGACACTCCACAACCTAAGGGCAAGAGGGGTCTGGCCAAGTTCTGTCCTGAATGTGGCACCAGATTCCCAGGTGGGTTTTCATTCATTGTAGTACTAGTGGTAAACGTTGGACATGCAAGCTCTACATTCACAGAAAAATAATTTTGCTGCCAGGTTTTGCAAAAGCTGATTTACAAGGCCAACATGTTCCAAGTATTTGCTACCACTTTGTTACCTCATCAAAGAGAACAAGCTGCTTAACACTGATGGTTAGGTTTTTAGCATGGTTTTAGGCAGTTCAAGCTTTTGTTAAGTATAATAAAAATATATGAACTCTGTAAGTTTCTAGAATCTAGATCATCTGCAAAATGAGTGAATAGTAAATGTTTATAAGTGTTAAATCACAAAGTCATCAGTAATCTGTGACAAATATTGAAAGCAGCCACAGGTTAACTGTCTATGCTTATAGAGATACTAAATTAAGTAATACTCAAAGCTGAAGCACCAACTATAGAACAGATTAGAAATCATGCCTAGATTCAACTCTGCATAATATGCCACAGAGTATAGACTTAGACTATAGAGCATATGCCATAAATCAAGTTGACAGTGCATTAAAGTCAAGTTTACAAGGAACATTTAGTGTGCTCAGCTTTTCTTTATAGCTTAGTTTCTAGACAGCATTTTATATGACAGCCTTACTATATAACAGAGTTGAATGCAGCAGTAAGTCAGGTGAGTTAGGCTATGTTTATAAACAGATGGTGCTGTTTTAAGTTGCCCTGTCAGGAGATATAAAAGATGCCAAGATATTTTGTAAATCTAAGTGACAGTTTATTTTAAGGTTACACACAAGAGATACTAGCTAAAGCTTAGCTGCCAACCAATGGTATTGATTGTTGCATAAAGCAGTCATGCAAAATCGAGTAGCACTTTCTAGTCACATAGGATGACTATTTTAATGGTTACTGGAAGCCTATTGGCAAAGTCGTTCATACAAATTATGATGATGAAGACAATTTAAATTTTAAACCTTTTACTTGATTTACTAAAGCTTTCTTTAACTCCCTTCAAATGAGTCACTTACTATAAAAAGTAACATTCTCATGGGATAGCTAAAAGAAATAACTGTTTCCGTTGGCCGAAAATGTGCCAAGAAAGTCACAAGACAATCATTTTGAGGAAACTTGGTGAGTTTGTCTCTTTTTTAAATGAAAATTGCAAAGGTATAAGTATAGAAGCACCTTTACACAGTTTGCACAAGTTCCTATTCATACCAGATTGCAAACTGACATGTATGGTCATGACCTTAGATTTATCCTATATGTTCTAGTGTTTACATTTAAATGTTGTATTATATTCATTGCAAGTTCAACCTGTGACAATGCTGCTATTGAAATACAACCTCCATTGTATTGATTAGCTAGTAATTGTTAGACAAGGGGAATTCCCCCAACCGTGCAAACCAGCATACTGCTTAACTGATCAGCACATACGAAAGTCCCCATTTCTATAGCTTTAAATACTGTCCTTTTCTGCATCAATAAAGGAGAAAGTATTATTTGTTTGTTTTAATAGATCGACCTCCAGACTCTACTAAACCTACCAGTCATGAAACAGCAGTTAGAACAACAGCAAGTAATAACATAGACAGCGGAAACATTGCAGATGAAGAAACAGAAAGGAATACAGCATCTGGAGACCATACTACTGTGAATGGTGTAACCGCTGACGTCAAACAAGTCAGCACACAGATTAAACAGCTACATGTGTCTTTTGATGACCCCATAGCTTCTACACTAGACTACAGCAAGCTTGCTGAGTCACCCTTAGACAGGTATTTCACCATCAAACTCTGAGTGTTTCTCATCGGCTGTAAATCTTTCAAGTTGCCTTTATACCTTCACGATTTTCGGTCAGAAATTCAATTTGGCCGGGTTGAAATTTCTCCGAGTTGCATTGCATTGTAAAAGTTATTACTTTGGCGATGAGACAACGTACTTATACGGTTATAATTATATAGCCTACGCCTTCTCAATTATCGCTTTTATGCTGTCTGCTTCACTAATTCACTACGTTTACAAAGGGCACCAAATAGCTATTATGCGAGTCAAATTTCAATTTCAAAAAGTGAGCAACCGCATCAATATGATTTCAAACTGATTTTTGACTATAAAGGGGTACCCGGACAAGCATTATTAACTTAAACTCGGTACTTTTTTCAGCAGAGGTATAAACGCAACTTTAGACTTTGATTCCTTTTGCATCATTTAATGCACTGTATGTTATGTTAGTTTGTTGAGTGTTCTCTTTAATGTACAATGTTCTCAAATTCGAAAAGTAAATGTTATTATAAGAATTCCTGGCTGTGTTATGCGCTATAAAGTGTACATTCTAGTAAGACCATTTCTACAGCCATACTGTCAGCTATTAAGAACAGCTGATTGCAGTCAACTTCCCTCTTCTCTGTCTACAATACATATTAATACAACCATATTCAGATTAACTAAATTCTGGTGATCATGGAGGGTAGCTATTTTCGATTAAACACCTTTTTATTGATGGTTTCATTGTACAGAAACTCACATATTAATTGTAATTCTTTCACACATTCTATAACTTTATGGTTAACTGTAGTAATCATTCTATTATTTTATGAAAGTCTTTTGGAATGATTTGTAAGTTTGTCACTCACACTCCAGATCTGACGAACCAAGTGCTGAAGACAGCAGCAACTCAGCCATGAGCTCAGAAGAACCACCTAAAAAGACTCCAAAAGTGAACATGGAATACCCAACAGTTGATATGAAGAATAGTGAAGGGTCTGTCCCTCCTCGCCGAGATGATGGTTCTGCTACAATGAACCTAGACAACTCTCTCCAACAGACAGAGCTGGTAAACTCTGTGCCACCAACCAACGGAACTCCTCAACTTCACATTCATCATGTACCTCCTGAACCGAATGGTCACGTATTCTGTAAGTTTCATATGAAATGTTGTGAGTGTACATTCTGTGAGAATAACTCTAAAATACATTTAGATTTAATTTCATCAATTTACCATAGCTTATGTTGTTGGAGTTGGAAGTGTCCACTGTTAGAAGTGGGGCAAGTTAAAAACTTGTATATGCTATATTCGAAGTATGATGTAATGATATTACTCCGCCTTCTAGTAATACCTGATATTGTGCTAGCAGTTGCAAGTTAGGAACAAAGACGGCTGTTTAAAATTAGCATTTAGCTGACATCAGAGTAATAGAGTCTAATGAAGCTACCTTTGGTGGCACAAAAAGTCAATAAAATCTCCAGAATTACTCTCATGTTACCAAAATAGATGGCAAAATATGTTTCACATCTGTAAGTTTTCTTCAAGAATATTTTCTTTATTGGTTTGGACTATCTGTTGTCATGTTAGTACATTTAGATAATTTCAAGTTTGAAATTATTGGTGATGGGAATATGTGGCTGAAGAGTTATCTTTTTCCTTGAAAGTATTGAGCCTCCCACTACGAGCTATACCAATCCTCAAATGTCCGTACTCCCTCCTCAGACTTTCTGTGAAAAACTAACTTTAATCTCATCATAATGTTACTTTATGATGATTATATAACTCTATGCATTCAACACTCGACTCATCAGGGTTTAGAAATAAAAATGTAGTAGGCCTACTTTTTATGGTGGCAATTGTAATAGCTCTGCCAAAAGCAGGGGTATTTTTTTCTTTTGTTGGTGATCTATGCTTATAGACCCATGCTGAGGATTACATTCATTTACTAGTTTCAACAGATTCAGCAGCATAATATTTGTAACTATATAAAAATCCCTAACCTCCATTTTTTGTAAAGGGGATTCCCCTATCAGTCAATAATCGTAACCATCAAAATATGCCAACTCACACCTTTGTGCTTGCTGATTTTTTATTTTCTCTCTGCTACCTATTCCTTGTCAAAAATCTGGATATGAGATAAAAATATAAAGATATTATGTTATTTTGTAGCTAATGACACCCAGTCACCTGGGTTTGATGATCACATGGACACTGGTACTATGCCGGAACCAAAAGTAAATCTCCATCAAAGCGAGTTTCATACTGGTTACACACAGGAGTCACATGACTCTATGCAAACGGACTGGACAGAGCCTCGTGATAGTCAAGGTCAAGAGTTGGGTCTCTCTGCTCAAGAATTGAGAGACTATACAGGCCGGTATCCATTACGTAGACACAGTATGCCTGACCTGGCAAGAGTTACGGATAGAGTTGACCTGGAGTGGAGTTTCCATGCTCGAATACCTAGGAAGGCCAGCTCTCTAACAGAGTTGTCTGCCCACAGGGAGTCACAGTCTGCTGAAGTAGTGAATGAGGAGGCGGAGGACGATGATGTCTACAGCTCAGATGAAGATTACTACCATTCTACCAAGACTGACGACAGCACTGAGAAATCAGGTAGGTCTATAACTCTCAGCACGGGCTCTCTATAGTAGGTTATACTTTGTGGATTCATAGACTAACTGTGTTATTTACATTATTCTCTGTCAGCAGTCCAGTTACTATGCTATAGCTACACCTCATGCTCCTTCAGTTTCTCAGTCATACTCTCATTGGCTGATATTGTTTCTATGGTACTGGTCTGGCTCAAGTGTCCAGCCAAAACTTTGCCAGGCTTTGGATCTTTTTAATATTTACTTTGCTTGGCTCTCTTCTCTTATTACCCTATGTACACTATGTTTTGTATAAATAATCAATGTGTTGGTATTGTATACAAATTGGTGTGCTAAGATTCTCATTTCATGCAGTGCCTTAATCACTTTTATTTGAGTACATAGCCTTTTGAAGCAAGTTAAGGTATCCCTAACTAGTGATGTGTCTCACATTTCATCAGCATAATAACTGTCTTACATGTTGGTGTGTAGAAGCTGGTGCTGATGGTGGTGGTGGTGCAGGAGACACAGTGGCAGTCACTGGCAGCGTACCTATGCAGGAGGATTCGCATCAGACAGGTTAGTATTGGCAGTCGGTTTATTTAAACTGTTCATTTTACTTTATTATGTAGGGGAGTAATTATAACTTTCTTGATCTTTGGCCGTACAAAGTAATTCAGCCTTGCAGTTTTTATCGTAACATGTTTTTTTAGCCATTTCAGCTTTCTAGATTGTCAGCTCTAGGAAAAGGATTAATATATTTGTATAAATCTTTCTATCAAATCAACTGTATTGTTTCAATATATTCAATTATATCAATTATGTTGGAATTGCAGATAAAAAGGATGAAGAGAAGCACCCTGAAACAGACTCACACGCCAAAGCAAGTGCTTCTAAGGACAATTCTTCAGAAGGTGAAAGCAGAATTTTTTAGAACATAATTTAGCATATTGTAAATTGTTATATGCCATCTGTCATTTTTATAGAGGATTTTAAATTGGAGCTATTAAAGTACCCTGTTTTAAACAGCAAATGTCTACTAAATGTATGTATATATTTAGCTGTTGCGTTATGTTTGCTCCTATAATTATCTGTCAATGTTATTGTGTTGAAAAGGTTTACTTGAAGACGTAGTAGAAGTGATTCATGAATACATGACTAAGCTTGAAACATTTGGTGACACATACCAACTTACTCCTGCTGATAGCAGTTCCGTGTTGAAATGGAGAGAGAAAATAGGAAACTTGCTGACAGCGTTTGAAAGAAAATCCAACTCACCAGCAGGTCACGGATCTGCTAAAAGGCCATCACAAGCTCAAAAACATGCAATGAAGGGCATGAGTGACTTCATCAACAACGAATCAAAGAATTTAAATGAACTTTTTGAAAACAACAATCTAGAAAAGGTATATTATGTCAATTATTTTATAGTTGCCTACCTCAACTATATGCTAGTACATGTGATATTGGATTTCAAACGTTATGCCATCTTTTCTATATTATACATCAAAATTAGTCTTTGTATGTATACCACAGGTGAAAATAACTAAGATTGTTGAGAAAAAAAAGAAGAAAAGGTAAGAAAAAAGGTTGATATTATATAAAACCATGTAAATATTAGCATGCTTTAGGAGGTAAAGCAAAAACATTAAATCCTTGTTGAGCTTTGCTACTGACTGTCATTAAAATTGTATGTTACTTGAGCTATAGGAAATCCATTTATCAGACTTGTTAGGTTTGACCCCATGGCCTGCAGTTGTTAGCAGTGTTTTATTGACAATAATTTTCAAATGAACCGTTTCTGGCAGATTACAGTGGTTATTAAGTTGGTACTTGTTATGCTAGACATGAGATGTAATTCTTAAAAGCATCGCTGATGCCAGCAAATGTGTTTGCCCACCACACGGTTTCTGCGTTATAATTAAAACAGCAAACAATTGAAAACTGCTTATACTTGGAGAATTTTGACCACCTAGTGCATCTTATTTTCTAGGACTATGCGATGTCTCACTTTCAAGGTAATTCTGTCCACTTATTTTGCCAAGTACTTTGAAGAGCACGGCGTCACAGAACCTGTAGTAGAGGTTCGTGCTGAGAAACCTGGGTGGAATGAAACTCTCGTAGGAATGAAAAAAAGGTAATTCATGATTGACTTGTAGTTGAGGTTTTGGTATACACTTATTTACTCAATTAGCTTGTATTTCTTTACTTCAATCGTAACTACTTTTGTGCTCTAAAGCTTGGTGAGCTCTTTTCTTTTGAAAGTCGCCAAATTCACCAAATTTTACTCTAAACAGCTTGCCTAAAGTTTCTTTTTGAGAATTTACTACAATAAGGTGACTAAGAACCTACGTATTTGTCTGCAAGTTACCAGTAATTGGCTTGACAACCCCCTTCACAGCTGTTGCTATTGTAACAATTAGACTCGACTAATAAAGCTGCAGCTGCTATCTGCTTAAAATTTAAGCTAGGGTAGATGAAAGTTGAACAAAAACATAAAATATAATAAAAACATTTTGTTTTATGAGTAGTGAAGAAGGTGTGTATATTGGAGAATTACTTACTCCGCTATCAACTCAAGCATACACCACCGACTACAGATATTTAGTGTATGATGGAGTCAATTATTCTAAAGACAATTGGGAGTATATTCACAGAGCAAAATACAGAACCACAGCATACCGTTCTGTTTCTATTGGTGGTAAGCATGCTGTCTATTGCTTACATGTAATATAATGTGTGCGACTTTTATTAATTAATTCAGTTTTGGTTTTAACTTGTAATCTTAATATTCTATTGTTGCCTAAAATTCCATTTATTTTTTGGTAACAAAACATGCATTCTTTCACCATATCAGCCTTAGAGGACGACCTTCAAATTGCTCAATAAAAGTATGCCTTGTGTCTGCACAGGTAATGGACCTGATGCTACAGTCTATGATGGAGTGACTTTCCCTAGTAAACGTTCAGACATTTGGAAACACGCGGACTCGCGTATTTTAAAATTTGGACAAGAAAGTGCTGATTATTCCAAAGGAGTTCGGGCTATGTTACCTAACTGGTCTTTAGAGATCGAGAAAGGGTCCACTCTCCTCACGCTATGTGATATGTGTGAGCAAGTGAGGTCACAGCAATATCCGCTGCTCACTGGTTTCCAAACAACACCTGAACATTACAACATGACATCTACAATGCTCCAACTGGACCAGGTATAGTCAAGAAAAATTATTTTCTTTTCTTAATTGTTCTTTGATTCTATCCGGTGGCTAAATACGTGACAAAAATTCTTCCTTTTTTACTCTTTAATCTTTCAGGTTGTTGCGATGCTGGTCTTTTGTTTTTGGTTGATGTCTATTATATATAATTTTACTTCTGTTGGATACAAAGTACAATTTATCTATTACATTTTTGTAGGTTTTCTCCAGCTATATCACAGACAGTATTAGGCACTGTTTGAATGGTTTACAAGATATGAATGACATCTGTCAAATAGTTGGCTCTATGCTTGGTCTCCTCCACCTGTCTTGGTTCAGATATGACGATAGGTTTTCACTGATTGAGGCAAACAAAGACTTGTTTGTCAGATTTATCAGTGCTACAATGGATAGAGTAGCTGCTCTTCAGCAGGATTTGACAAAACTTACTAAATCTTCGGCCCCTGGGGGGAGAAAAGTCAATCAGAATGATCAACTTAGTGCAGGACAAAAGCTAATTTCTCTCTTTACCAAGCAGATTTTTGGTAACGAAGATTTACGGCAGTAAGTTTAGTAAATTTTTATTCAAATTTGAAATTGAAATAATACACATAAATGCGAAGTTCTTGTATTACAGAGTAACTCTTTTTAAATCTTACAGGAAGGTTCATGCTTCCCTACTATCAAGTATTGGCATCATTGGTGGCCGCATGATGCATAACCCTGTATGGGTGGCTCTTCTCCCATTTGTTGGCTTGCTGTCCTACTCCAGCACTCTTACCAAGTTTGTTGATAGTGACCAGTGGGTTGACGCTCAACTCGATTCAAAGCTCATTCGAAGCCTTCATGTACGACCTCAGAATCCGTAAGTTTACACTGTTTAATAATTGTTCTATGACTCATTGTATGCAATATGATGTTGATAACAGATATTTTAAAATGTTTGAAAAATAGTATTTTATGAATAATTATCTACAATAGTATGGACTATAAGATGCCTCTATCCAGTGAGTATATTAAATTATATATTTTAAGTTTTTGAGGATGTTGCAATTGTTGTGCTGGAGTATAAGCATAATCAACAAGTTTAATATAAATTTATTTCTTTATAATATACCATTTGCAGCAGCTAAACCTCTTAGTAAATTGACATCAAAGTAGCTATTTGGTTTTTCTTTTCTTTCAAGGACTGAATGGCGAAGCTGGCTAAACTGGTTATCACCATGGTTTAGAGTTGACTTGAGGCTGCCGTATACTTTTCTGAAGCTGCTGACCTGCTCCGAGTTGATACACGTCTTGCAGACGGAGAATATGTCTGCTCTGTATATGATTCCATTGAATGCAGTGCTCCATCAAGTTTCTCAGAATTTAAATACGAGAAATAAGTCCGAGCAGGTATATTGTTTTCTGAACGTATTGCTTTTGCTTTCCCACAACTCATAACTTTCGGTGGTTACGACATTGTTAGCAAATTGTATGCACAATAATGAGCTAGTCCAGCATTTAGTAAGTTGGCACTTGCAAATTTTTTGGTAATAAAAAAATCCAAATATGTGATAAATAAATAATATTTGCTGGGTTACTGTTTCAGGTTTTCAAACTCTTTCAAGGGTTGTTGAAGTTTGTCAAGGTTTCTATTAAACGGTAGAGTACAAGTTATATTAGATTTTTGAGTGCAATATTTATTTCAAAGGTGTAATTTTTGCAAGTTTTAACAATTATATAGCATTCTTTTTAAATTTTTTAGAAAATTTTTGTTTCAATTCAGTGTGCACTGATGGCGTAAAAATACTGCAGTGATTTAGCAAGTATGTCAATAGCAATTAGGCATAGGCCTATCACAATTTTGTTAATGTTTAAACATGGTAATGGCAAGAAATGATGTTTCATATTATATTATTTTGTGAAAAATACATGAGCATTTGTTAGCCTTGTTTGGTTTTTATTGCAGACCCACATGCATTCCTGATGACCAATCAGTGTCTTTAACACAGAAATTCTTGGAACTCTTAGTGTCTACAGAATTCTCTCATGTTGCATCTAAAGGCTTCTATGAAATTGTTCAAATTTACCTGCTCGTGTTTGACAAGAAGTTCTCCTCATACAAACCCCAGCAGACCAAGTCAACTCCAAAAACAAGTCATGCCCAAAATGAAGAGCTGTTCAACTCTCTGATGAGTCCATTAGTCGCTCTACTTGGTGATCTAAGCACAGCATTCGGGGGCTTATTTACCTCAGTTGAACTGCTGAACCCAAGAGGATTTCTTCAGAGAAGCTACCCTCACTGGTCATCTCGAAATAATGGTAATTTGCTGAAGCCCGAAGAAATACAGGTAAGTTTTGTTTCAAGTCACTCAAATGTAACATGTCACTCATCACCTTGTGCTTTGAAGCTAAGAAATAGAAGTTGTGTTTTGAATTATTGTCTTGTATTTTATATCCACCATCATTGTAGAGTTTTGTTATGATGCCTTGATAGTTCAAAGCTATTGCCCACATGTTTTCATGATGCCGAAAAAGTCTTTGACAATTCAACATAAACCTATTTATCGATTTCTACTTGCAAACTTATGTGTAGATTTGGGAGGAGTTGTTCCAATGTCAAGCCGCAAATGAAATTCTGTCCAGCTACTGGATACAACTTCTGCAAAGACAGCTTAAGGAAAGATTGGTGCAAGTAAGTCAAACATTGATGGTTGAGGTAGAAAACCATGGGGCCTCAATATTTGTGAAGCTTTCTTATTTCTCATACGAGGTCTTCAAATTGTTGATTTAGATTCAGCTGATAATAATTTGTTGTAAGGAAGTTGCTGGCAGTTGATGTAAAGTACAGACCTTAGGCCTGGTGAGTAAAGACCTTGCAGAACACTACATGGTAACCACAACTGATGGACACATGGTTAGTGTGTTGGCTCTTTTTGGCATTGTTTGAAAGATTTGTATACATGTCTAATGTGTGTTTAGGTGGCAAAGACTAACACTATGGCTGTAGTTGATCTCTATTGTAACCAGGAGTTCATTCCTGACATGGGAAATACCGTTGCAGAAGTAGCCTTCCTCCGTGCTGAGCAGATTCTAATGGTAAGTCACTCATATTTGTATTGTTCCTATGGTCATAAAGTATTGTAATAATCGTAATGTAGCTACTTAGTTGTAGAGTGGGTTATCTTTGATTAGTTTATTGGTGTTCAATCATGCTATTTGTGACAGGACACTAAAAAATCTGGAATACTTTTTGGAACGATGAAGCACAAGATTGGTTCACTGGTAGATCAGGCGCTAAATAAAACTTGGGATAGGAATGATGAAAGTATAGAGAATATTGTGAGGAACATGGTCGAGTGGGGCAACTTCCTTCCTGTTTGGAACTTTTACCGTATGTTTATTTTTTGCTTGTTTCTATTTAATAATCCATGGGTTTAATTAGGAGAACATGAATATATAGATATCTATTGTAATGTTATTCTTTGTAGAGAACCTGACTGATGATAAGCGAGACTGCATTAGTCAAGAAAACAGCTCTCGATTGCTCAAATCAGCAAAAGCCTTGACCTCAGTGTTTCATAATCTGCTCAACGGCTGTATCTCATTTTCAAATTTTAAGTTTCTTCGCGATCACCAGAGCAAAGTTCTCGAGTTGTGTGATGTGTCTGCTGAACTCAAGAGTAACCGGCAGCGTATAGAGTCGGCTTTTCAGCTCAGAGAACGACTACGATTACTGTTTTTAGAGTTCCGCTCACTCTTTAGTGATCTCTGGTGCACTTGTGACAGAGTGGTTGATGGTAAGTCTACTTAGTTGTTACTTTTTGGGCAGGTTGTGGGCTTGAACATTGTAGGTTTTTTAGTAGTATATATTTTTTTTGTAAAAGCAATACCAAAATACACTCAGCTTTTTTCATATATTTGTAGAGAGAAATCAAATTGATAGCTGGTTAAGCAGAGACATTGCGACTCTTCAGTTTAATGATGCCATTATGGATAATGGCCATATTGTTTGTGAGCTCATTCCACAAGGAGTTCGTGATATTTTGCTTCCTTTTAAAAACTACTGCCACCGGCGAGTTTATGAACGAGCTTTCGCCATATATGTTTCACGGGCTGTTACTGGACCACTTGCTGATGTTGTGAAGATACACCAACAAGCTGTGGATAAATTGAACCAAGTTTGCAGTAATCTGGAATCAGGTTGGTTGCTTCCACCGTTCTATAGATTCTTTACAGCACTTGTACTATTGATTTAGGATGATTGTAACCGTAAAACAAATTGGTTATTTATAGGAGAAATAACAATCCGGGGACTGGAAGAAATACATAAAACATATTTTGGCCAAGATTTGAACGAGTTTAAGAGTGAATTAGAGCACATGGTCAGTGAAAAGATTTTGAAGGACAGGAAGAAGCAGGTGTCCCTGTGTGCTCATCTGGATCACTGTCATTATAATGCTGAAACTATGCTGGCAATGCGCCAAGAATTCGGATTAACTGGAGATTTCTCTGACATGGAAAAAATCTTGGAGTCTGTAAGTTCATGAATTTTTATCTCTTTTTTGTCCATAAATCATCTGCTTCTAATAGAGCATTTGATTTATTTGAGTTTAAAAAGTTTGATGTTAATTATTTATGTTTTGTGTATTATGTATTGTGCCTACAATGGTTAACTACAATTGATGTCTGTTTATGTGCAGAAAAACATAGCTGTGTAATCTGAGATTGTGCAACATGTATTTTGTAGAAAAGCAAAAAGTTGCTGCTTAAAGACATATCCGATGACCTGCTAAGGACTGGCAGTAGAATCAAAGACATTACAAAGGAGCAGATTGAGTGCATTCGCAAGTTTAAGGAATGCACAGAGTTTGTAGAATGGGTGAAGAGAGAAGTCCCGCGTAAGTTGACTGAATATTATGAGTGGTGAAAACTATTGAAGATGGTAGCTTCAACGCATGAATTGTATAACTGGTGTTGTTGTAGGTAAGGACATCAGTAACTTTGTTGATCTGGCAAGCAGTACACTTGGTGAAGATGATTTGGCCGCGCAGAAGACAAGGTGTCTATTAATAGCTCTAACTGGCTATGCGCCGCTCATTTATTATGATTTTAGTAACACAACCACAAGTTTTGAAGAGTTTCTTGAGATGTGCAATGGCGTGTGGGACTCCCTCAAAGAAAATAGAGAGCTGCCTAATAACTTGGTAAGTTGTTTAAAATGTTAAGCAAGCGCTTTGGTTTCACGTTTTACAATATTTTTGTTTCAATAAATTTGTGCTATAGGAAAGTTCTTCTGCTGAAGTGGACTGGATTAAGAAGGTCAAGGACCAATTTGGAAGTGTAGAAATAGACTCAATAGCACAAGCCACTGCCATTAACAAGACTGGTGTTTACTTGGTTGGAAATATACACAACTTCAGTAAACAATTTAAGGTAACTAGTTGTGATGCATATTACAATGTGTCATCTCCCTTTTCGTTGCAGGTACTTGCTTGCCACAAAACTTTTATTTTTGTATATTGAGAGGTTTTTTGTAGTTACTAACAATTGTTTGTTTAATTTTCAGTAGGATGCCATCCTCAGCGTAAAATACTAAAAGCCCTTGTTCAATTTGAATATGAAAGTGTTCGAAACTTCTCTTCGTCTCTGATTGGCATTTGTTGTCTCAGTAATTAAATATCTCTTTTTTGTGTGTAGACAGTCGAGGATGTGATTTCGCTTAGCTGCATGGTAGACCAAAAGAACTCTGGCCAATCTGAAAATGGTGAAAAGATAAAGAAGTGCTACAGTTACAGTGACCTCAAAGACTTGCAGAGCAAACTAACTCTAGTTGCTGGTGAAAAGCAAAAAGAAAACATGAACACAATAAAACGATTTGATGAAGTGAGTATTGTGCCGTAATTTGGGTTCGTGTAAGAGAGCTTGAACTTTTTCATGTAACAATTGTCTAATTGTGTTGTAACATGGGATATAGTCAATCACATGACTGATAAGTAGCAAGATCAGTCTCCTGATTGGCTTTTAACTGGCTTTGACAGAGATGTAGTCAAACGCCATTGCCAATGCCCCCATTCTGCTTTGTTACCTTCCCGATGTTTCTAATAATCTCGTGTTTGTCCAGATGAGAGATGCAGTTGAAAGATTAGCCAGAGTGTATCTGGAGATCAGAAGGGAGGGTTGCATACAGTTCGATGAGATGTTGGTGAAAATTGACTGCTCTACTGAAATGACCTCCAAAGTGAAGTTTAAACTGCAATCTATTAAGCACCAGTTTGTTGGTAAACCGTCTGCTGGGAAAACAATTCTGGATCACTGCCACGACCTGTATGAATTCATGACTCGTTGCTTAGAAAGTTGGCAACAGATGATGATTGAAAAGAGAAGGTCAGTGTACAGCATAAGCTGCTAGTACCTTGGATATAAAGTTTGAATCAGTTTAGAGCTATATAAACTACAAAGTTTAAATAAAGTTTTAACATGTTAGTCTTAAAGTTTTAGTACTTGAGGACTATCATACATGTAGGTTATAGAACATGAAAATTTTGGCCTTGCAATTTATAAACATAATTCAAAGATTAGTTATAACTGATTGAGCATAAATTAAGACTTCAAGAATAATCAGATTTGACAGGCAGAGCGCTCAATGGCTACTGCTGTTTACAATTTACGGAATCTGCCCATAAATATTTGACCAGGAAAGAAACAGCAGATATGCTTAATACAATTAATTCTAATAACCTATATATAGTATTGTTGTTCTGTTCCAGGGAGCACCATGCTCTCAATTACTACACAACTGAACAACTGGTGGTTCTAAGAAAGGAGCTGGGCACATATTTTCAGCAGCAAGATAATTCGTGCTTGAAGCAGGTTTGAACTGTTTATGGTGGCTGATTTTCTGTACCTAAACTTAACTGCCTGACATTTTGGGAGAAACATTTATTATTCTGCAAGCAAGTTTACGTTCATTCATCATTGCTGACTACCCAACCCATAGTCCAATAGTAATATAGCAGCTGTTATTCTGGCCCACTATTTATTTTGGTTTGTGTCAATTTGTCTTTTATCTTAATTTTGGCACAAATGTTGACTCAATTACAGAGCCTGCCACTGTTGGCTATGATATATGAAGTAGACTGCAGGACTCTGTGGTTTCACCTGATCAAATATCCACCCAATGGCCAAGCTATGGAAGTAGATGATGAGACTGCCATGTTTGAGTCTATGTCAGCCATTCATAGAGATCTTTTTGATGAGATTATGGAGGAACATGATGATTTGCCACGGAGTGTTGTGATTCAAGCAGTTCAGAAAGACTTGTCACCTGGTAGGCTTTTGTAGATCATACTGCAGCTAACTTGTTAATCTGATGATGTGACGTTTATTAACTTGACAAACACTATTTATGAATATGTATTTTGGGTTCACATATTCGTGAGTTATTTCTTTACGAGTAGTTGTTTGTTGTTTATTACTATGCAGTGACTCTCTATTAAAAAAAACTTTTCTCAGCTTCAATCATAGAATATAGATGCTACTCAAAGATAAAGAATGTATGTGCAACTATTTTTAGCTAAAACAATGGCTTGGATTGAAGAGAACAAAGAAAGTTTAGCCGACCAGTCAAAAAAGGAGGAGCTGCAAACCTCTGAGGGTGTGCTTAGTTCCATCACATCTAACATCAACAGGTATGCTTCATCGGCTACGTTGTCAGCGAGACATCATGTTACCTGATCTATTCTTTGGGAGTTCTGAATATGCTTATATTTGACTGCCAGTTATAACATAATGTTCTTGGTTGGATAGTTAATATAAATACATTTATTGGCATAGAATGCTGGAGGCAATTTTAGTTGGTGGTTAAAAAGAGAAATAGTTTTACGTTCAATTTTTGACCTGATATGACTCAAGCCAATCAATTATGTTTATGAGACAAAGTTGTTTGTAAATGACTATGTCTGTAAGCGTAGTTATGCAACGTCTTCACATGATTTCTGAATCATTTCTCGCTGGTGGTTGATCAAGGTGAACAGTCACACTAACAAGTCAGTTCTATGGGCAAACTAGTCTCATCATGTTGTAACTATGATAGTAATATCATTATATATATATTGAGGTGCCAAAAGTGTAGAAGATATTCAAAGAAGACATTCTTCTAGAATTTTTTTTTCTAAATTTCTAGCTCGTGTTATGTGCTGATAGGGCTCACTAGAGACTCATTGTTTTACACTTTCTTAAGACTTTGTGCATCTTCTCAACAGGCAAAGCTCTTTTATCTCACAGTTGGAATCATTTTGGAATGACTTTAATGATGCGACAGGAAAGACAATTCGAAACCTTCTTAGCATTGAGCATCTCAGCTCTCTGCTACACACGCTGAAAGGTCGGTGATTGTAAAATATTCTCTCAGCACTGTCTGCTATGTTGTTTAGGCAAGTTCAGTATTAATATGCTATATTAAGCACAAAATATATAAAATTATTCTGTATATTTACTTGGTAAATTCTTTAGAACCTGAAATAAAATTTTAAATAACCATTTAGGAGGTTTTATGCAAACATGCATATCAATTAAAGGCCTTGGCAGACTTTATTATTCTTTTTACTGTGAATTATAGTTGCTTTGTGCAACGTATAAAAATACTTTGCATAGTATTCAAGCTAGTTTTACCAAAATCGTTTTTAGAAATTTTGAATTCAAAGACACTCACAGTGTCTAATAAAGCCGTTCAAGTTTCACAAAATGCTTTAACATACATGTCTATGCAACCTTTTTTTATAATCAAATTTTGTTTGAACAAAAAATACATCAAAATCATCTTTACTTTTTAGATATTAATCCCATATGTAAATTGATATCTAAAAGTTTTACTTATTGTAAGCTCTTAATTATTTTTACTAACGTTTCTATGTTTTCAATGTTAAATATATGGTGAATTTAGTAACAACCAATTTAGTTTAATGAAAAATATGAATGGTTTTAACTATTACGGATAACTTTAACTTTGTGGTAGCAATTTAATTTCATTTGCTAAATTTGTTGTTTATAATTATGAAATGATTTGCTGAAAGCACAAAAGTATTCAAACTGTGACTTCTGTATCAAGTTATTTGTTGGCCTGTGTAAGCAAAACTGGTTTCCAAATTTGAAAAAAAAGAAGTTTTTATAAACTCAACAATTGTAAATTATTTATAATTTTTTTCAATACAGTTGCACCAATGATGTGGTAATTTCGTGCACAAATACTCGGGTGTGTATAGTGCTATAGGCTTAAATACTCTATCTGTGTACAGCAGGCGTGTCGGAGGGGGGGGAGGCTGTACCCGAGCACATGAACACATTACTGTGACCTACATATATAAATGTAGTATGCTGTGGTTGCAGGGTGTAGAGTTTACAGTGAAAGTCAAAGAAAGTTGCCTGATTGGCTAAAAAGAGGGCGGCCTCAGCTGATAGCTGCTCCACAGAGTATGTAATTTGCTCTATATATGACTTACTAGCTTAGCTCTTTGTTCTTCTGTATCATTATGTCATATTATCCTTTCATAGCATCTTTCTATATTATCTTCTCTTAGTATCCTCTCATAGTATCCTGCTATAGTATTATTAAGTAATACCCTATTCTAATGCTTGTTATGGTATCCTTTTATACTATTATTGTTAGTATCTTTTCATAACATGGTCTATTGGTGTTCTCTCCTCTTCCTTTCCTCTCCTAGTTTTGACCATATTAGGTTTTTATAATACCCTGTCTTTGCATTTTACAACATAATGCTCCCTTTAAATGTTAAAATATGAATATTACAGTTGCTTGTATTTCTTCAAATAATTTTGAGGCAAGTTTTGAAGCTTAAAGTAGTCGTATGAGTAAATTTAAAACCATTATCGTTGGTAGAAATTACCTACCAGATGGTACTGTCTATCTATGAACATGACTCGCAGTACGCCTTCCCTCCAACTAGAAACAATGTGCTCGTGTGTAGTTCATCTACCAACAGTGAACAGGTAACTTTATTGCACTTGTTGCAGGATATTCTATATTTAAGTCCTTTTTTATACAGCATCATGGTACTGCAATGAACAATCTATGTAGCTGCAACAAAACGGAAAGTTGTTTACACTAATGAGAAAAACTCGTACTCCAGCAGAGTATTTCTGCTTTTCACTACTTCAACTAGTTCACTGAGATTCCAGTTAATTTAGCCAGGCTGGGTTCCAAATTACCTGGCTGTTCACTGGTTTGCTGTTTTCATGCAGTAGCTGTTCATTCACAGAAGCTGTCTATTCAGAAGAAGTGTGGGCAATTGTTGGATGTGTCAATAATACATTAGGTGGATTAATTAAACCTAAATGAGTCAAATTTATATTTTATTCATTTTTGTGTTGCTTTTAAGAACCAAGTTCTATTTCTAACTTACCATAACATATTATATCTTAAGATGTTGAGATGAATTAACTTGCAACTAGCTGCTTGTTTTTATAATCCGGATTAAAATACATGATATAGGTCAGTGTAAACTTTGAATTATTTAAAATAAACCGCTTTGTATAAAATATAATATTTTATTATTCTATTGTAGGTGTCACTGTTCCTAAACAGAGCACTTGCTGACCCTGACTCATTCTACTGTATGGTAAACTGCCACCTCCTCAGCTATGAAGTGTGTAGATTCATTGAGAACAGAGTGAGTGATGCTACAGAGGAAGGTAACAAAGATTATGGACTTGCTTTGATTTATGCCGAGGAAGTTCGAGAGGCAAGAATACGTGCCTATCTTGATAAATACTTGGTTAAGAATCCTATGCTAGCTGACAAGAAGAAACTCACTGCCTACGTAACCAGAATTCTCACTGTGCCGCCAGAAGTGCCAGTTTCGGCTTGCCATATTGATCCTGAAAGGTTAGAAACAGAATGTAGTGCTTATTTATCAATTTTAAATGTTGAACCATTTAATACTTTCACCGAAAGTCTCTTATGGGATTAAAAAATATTGGTTTGAGCTAGTACTATCACAGTGTAGTCGTGACATGATAGCCTACTGATCTTTTTAGTGATTTTTTACCATCATGTTTGTTTAAGCAAAGCTTGTAACATCTCTAGAGTAAAAAATAAGCAGTTTTCTTTACTCTTAGAATATGAGTGAAAGTAGAATCCTAAAATTAATTTTCTTCAATGTGTAATATTTGGAATTGTTGATTTCAGTTTTTGCCAAAAAGCCAGTTGAGTAATATGGTCATTATTTATTTATCAACTCTGAATAAGAAAGATTTTTAAAAATATTGGGATTGAGTTTATTTTATAAAACATTTTATTAGATAAATATTTTTAGAATTTTAAAATTAGCACCAATGCATTTTTGATTGGATTTATTTTAAATACGAATTTATAGAAATGTTTTTACTTAAGTTTGGAAAGTTTAACGAACTATTGTGCTGATGTTCTGGTATAGCTGTAAGATGGTATTTAGGTCTATGGCCCGGCTGATTCGCTCAAACAGAGCTGGTGTAGGTAAGACCCTCCAGAGAGACAATCTGATTAGGGGACTTAGAGAGGTAGAGATGGTACAAGGCCGTGATATCATCATCCCCATATACAAGACAGTATCCACAGATGAGATTGTAGCCAGGCTAACAGATGAACTGGCTTACCAACAGAAAGATGACATGGATGACGGACAAAAAAGAGGAATATATGATGTGCGGAAAGAGGAGAACTTCGATACAATACACTTGGATATTGCTCACGAGGTACAATTCATTAAATCACTTTATTTGTTCATAATCACACAAATATTATGTTTTTCCTAGTAGTAAACTGCTATAATTTGTCATCCAATCCATATTAATCTTAATACTCTCATACCTACTTGTACTCTATCATTTTCACGATATTGTCTGGTAAAATGCATAAGGCATACTAGTTCAATTTCAAAATCAAGTCAAATTGAATTTTTTATCAGCATTCGATTTTGTTTTATTAATTTAGGTTGATTCTGGGGTGGATGAACTTCTGTTCAACCTGATTATACTGAGAAGTATTGTAAACTCTGAAGGTGTGGTATGGCAGGCACAGAATACTCAGTACTACATTATTGAGTGCATGCCTTTCACCAGAAAGGTATGTGTTACAAGTGCATATCAATACATAGTTTATGTATACATATGTGTTATGTTGGCATCGCATATTGGCCATACGTCACCACATGACATATGCGCAGGTAATTTAAGACAATAGTTTGACAACTTTATTATTTGCCTATAACCATCATATAAATATTGTTTTATTTTTTAACCCTATAATTTAATTTTGTTTATGGGGTCACTGTGGTATTTATCTAGTTATTCAGACTCTTGAATTCATATTTTTTGTCCTGCAATTAGTGTATGCTATCTAGGTTGCAGGAAGCTGTATTTATATAAAATATTCTGTATTATAAATAACTGCTCCTATGGTGTATCACCACTGTAAGTTATAATATAGTTACACAGTAGCGTAGTCCTCAAGTGTAAATCCAGTGTGCTATGGCACTAGAAACTGATACCATGACTAACATTGTGTTTACCACAGGACAAGTCATGTGTGCATGAAGTACTAGATCTACTGCCCTCCATCATGTGTATCACACCAGAAGAAGTGGTGGCCAGATACAACCAGTGGAATGGAACATCTAAAAGTATGTGAATCGCCATATGATATTCTAAAAGCTGCAAATATAACAATACAAAAGTTGTTCAGTTTTGAGTAATGTATCACTATTGACTTAATGACAGTGTCTATTCTTTAGTAGCTAGATAGAAAAACCTTATTCTAGTGAAAAATCAAGTTCCGAGCAGACAAATGAATTTTAAGTTTATGCCTTTCAATTGTGTAGTCATCATTCACTATCTGTTCAAGTGCCGCTTCAGTCTCACAAATGCTTATCAACTAAATTCCAGTTTCACTTTTTGTCACCAAGTGCTTGTGGCATGATGTGCTGGTGTCACAATGTGCTTGTGGCATGGTGTTCTGGTGTCATTGTGCACAGGTGTCTCGATGTTATATTTTTTATTCTTATTTCAGTGGACTTCATTGGCTTTGATCCTAAAGTGCTTGAGCAAAAGGAATGGCAAACAGTGCTAAAATATCTGAGTATTCAAGATGACTTGCTGCGGCACTCTAGCATTATGGATGAATTGATGAGAGACAAAACATTCTCCCCTAAAGACGCACTTGTCTTACTAATTCAGTATGCTCACACTTTTTACTAGCCTGTAGTGTTTGCTATGTTGTTGCTATGATCTAATTGAACTTATATATCCACTGTTAAGTAAAGTATACTCAGATTAATTCTTTCCATATTCTGTCTCATTATAGGAACTGTGGCCTTAAAGACCCGACTTGGAGTGAACTGAGACACTATGTCTATTTCCTCAGTAATCAGCTATTCAAAGTTGAAAAATCTCCCTTTTGCAGTGCAGGCACTGCCGAAGATTTGCCTGGGTTTAAAAATTTTGTTGTCCAGTTCATGTTCAGAATGGCCAAGGTCAGTCAAGTGTCTTTTATATATTAATTTAGAAGTATTTATTATATGTCATCTTTATATATTACTTTAGAAGTATTCATTATATGTTATCTTTATATATTACTTTAGAAGTATTTATTATATGTTATATTTATATATTACTTTAGAAGTATTCATTATATGTTATCTTTATATATTACTTTAGAAGTATTTATTATATGTTATATTTATATATTACTTTAGAAGTATTTATTATATGTTATCTTTATATATTACTTTAGAAGTATTTATTATATGTTATATTTAATATATTACTTTAGAAGTATTTATTATATGTTATCTTTATATATATATTGCATCACTGAGACCTATCAAGTTATCATGAAATGTTGGGATCATCAAAATTCAAATGTATTAGTTAGATGTTGGCAAATTACTCAATCCTATAAAGACAACTTCGAAAAAAAGTAGAGACATTTTGTTTCAAATAGGGTATTCAGTAATTTTCTATTCAATGCTACATTTGGCGATATTATACTTAATTGTTTTTATTTTCCGTCAACTTTGTTTAATGACTACACAAAATATTATTTTTACTTTAGTGAAAATTATGTTTTTAATCACAGCATTAATATACATTTCTACACATGCACGTGTATAATATTATTTGAATGATGTGTTCTTATTGCTTTCATTTTATGAATAGGATTTTGCTACGAGGTCCTTGAAGATTGCTGAAGAGACGCCAGGCACTTCTCTTTGCCAAGTGAGTGTTTATTAGTGCCAGTTTGATACATCTAGCAAAATACTAGCTGAAATCCAATCCGTGTAGTATTTGTCTTCACACTGTTTTGTTTTAGCTATCTGGCTATAAGAATATGAACAAATTATTGTTGAATCTTTCAAATTGATAATCCAAATTCTTGTCAGATGTTCGCATTTGTTCATTTTGCTCAATTCTAAACAAGGTAACTGAGCAGGAAGATGATGGTTCAGAAATGTTGGATAAACTTGGTATGAAGAGAACTTGGGAAAGTGCTAACCATCCATATCTTTTCTTTAATGAAGATGGGATGACTCTTACGCCTCTTGGCTTCTTCATTGAAGATAAAAAACGTAATGTTTCTTTCTCCAATACTTATGATTCTTTAAAATAGTCTGTCATAAAGATGCTATACTAACTGATTACTCATATTGATAATTCGTTGTTTTGTTGAAAATTATTGAAAATGCCAAATGATTTAGTTCAGTTCCACAATTAAATCTGATTGGCCATAAACTTTATGGCATAAAGTTTAGAGCTATTACATTGTATCAAACAAAAGAGATAAAAATTCTTTTTTTTATTCACAGTAATGTTTTAGATTAGATGGGTCAACACCCACAGCAATGTATTTAAGCGCCCAGTGTGGTTACTCGGAACAATTTCTTTTGTTATCTACAGTCAAAAGATCCTACAGTCTTTTAGACAGTACAACTGAAGAAGTTCTAATACCAGATTGCATCAGCAGGGAACTGAAAATGGCGCTCGAGCAACATCACCTCTCATTGACAGAAAACTTCAATGGTCTTCCTCGGTAACTATTTCTCATGAAATCTCCAGTATTACCTCTAACAAATTAAAAAAAATTCCATTATCTCCATGTTGAACAGCATGTTGCTGTTTTCTGTTATGTAGAAATATAATTCTAGCAAACTCATGTTTTGAGCCACTTTGTTTATCACATGGCATATCTTGATTTTATCGGTATAAATGTAAGAGAAGTCGAAATTCTTACAATTTCAACAGTTGGTGTTGATGAAGAAATCATACTTATGTATTTTAATAATGCTGAATATAAAGTGTGTTTATGTTTTTTGTAGTACCAAGCAGTTACAAAAGCTACGGGATGTTGTTACTGTAAATTTCTCTATGTTCCACGCGATTGAGAGACCAGGAAGTAAAACTTTGTATAATGAGGAGCCACTCTTTCGGGGTGATGATGACCCCGATTCTGATTATGTACTCACAATGGACAATGCTAAGAAAATACTGGCCATACATCAGAGATTGAGGTAAAATATTAGTCATACATCATATACTAAGATAAGATATTAGTCATACATTAGATACTGAGATAAGATATTAGTCATACATCAGATACTGAGATAAGATATTAGTAATACATCTGATACTGAGTTAAGATATTAGTCATACATCATATACTGAGATAAGATTTTAGCTAGACATCAATCTTTCTTAGTAAATGTTACTTAACCAGAACATCTGAAATATTATGGCAAAGTAGTTTCCAGAGTATATGAATAAATATCTTTGTGACAGTATAATGTTTTGCTTTTATCCTTACAAAGTTGATATCATTCAGTTATTACGGAGTTTTCTTATTTATTCTTTATCTATACTCGCACAGAGTTGATATTCCTGTGATAATCATGGGAGAGACTGGTTGTGGTAAAACTAAGCTTATAGAGTTCATGTCTAAGTTACAAGTACCAACTGCTCTGAAGGAAGAAATTGAAACCATGATTATTGTGAAGGTTTGTGTCATGATTGTTTTTATCCAACTATTATCTGTTATTGATTCGGCTTTTATGGTGTATTATAATGGTACTGCTAAACGTATGCTTATGTTTTGCAGATTCATGGTGGAACAACTGAAGAAGATATTATCAGGAAAGTTGAAGAAGGTCAGCAACTGGCTCTTCAGAATCAGCAGATTTGCCAAGATTACGCTGCTAGTTTTAAGTCCGAGCGAGTAAGTTGATGTGTGTTTTGGTTAAGCGGTTTTTCTTGATAACAAATATGTTTTCAATCATTAGCTAATATAGTCTAAGCAAAGTTGGGCTGGTTTTTGTCTTGTGCTTCATGATGGGTCTCACAATTTGTCTAACTATGTTTGTAATATAAACTCGTAAAGTTATGAAACTACTCTAGTTTTACAAAGAGCATGACAGAAATTGTTTAACACTTTACAGGTACCTTCTGTCTACACAATATTGTTCCTTGATGAGGCCAACACTACAGAAGCTATTGGTTTAGTCAAAGAGATACTCTGTGATGGTAGAATGAGAGGAAGACCTCTAGACAAAACATCTGGACTAAAGATCATAGCAGCTTGCAACCCTTACAGAAGGTATGCTTTATTGTTTGGAAATACAACTCATTCACATTTTCTATGACCTACCCATTCACATGTTTCCTGCAACCTGTTGTTCCTAATTTTTTCATAAGCTTATTTGGCTTTCCCATCCAGTATGTGAGAATTCAGTTATAATGTTAAAACATAATGGTTCCTATCTGGTTTCTTATGTATGGGTTTGTGTGCTCATCTATCTCTCAGGTTATAATCTGAATATATTGTTGACATTTCTTACTATCTCTCTTAGACACACACCTGATATGATTGAGAAGCTTAAGAGAGCTGGACTGGGTTACAATGTTAGCCAGGAGGACACAAAAGACAAATTTGGTATATCAATCTAAAATTTGTCACATGATGTTTTCTGTCAGTCATTAGTGGGGTTGGATGATTGATTCCTCACTCTCACTGAACTGTATTGTAGGTCAGATACCGATGAGACATCTGGTGTACAGAGTTCAGGCTCTTCCCCAGAGTTTACTTCCTCTGGTCTGGGACTTTGGTACTCTTGACTCTGGCCCAATACGGACAGTTGAGGAACACAGACCTGGTTCTAGTGTGGAACTCATTTATATCCAAAGAATGATTGTGAAATTTGTAAGCTGAGTATTGTGCTTGCATGATGCACTTTTTATATTTTACCAAATGTTGACATTACAACTAACTTTATTGCACACATTATATGATTGAATAATGCCTTTTAAACCTATTCAATGATGATGCTATATAGCTATTTGATATATCATTATGTAATAGACACATCAACTATTGTTCTAGAACTGTAATGGCAGAAAAAATGGCGGACTAAATTTTGGTTTCCTCACCTCAAGAGTAGCCATTGTTCTCAACATAACCCAGTCTTTCATGAGACAGCAGAAGGTAAAATCGTGCATCTCTTGATATTTATTTTCGAAAATTTAAACACACCTCACAACATGTTTTGCTTACGAACAATACAAAATAGGAATTTTAATTTCATATAAAAATTCTTATTGAAAGTATTGCTCTAAAGTTAGTTTAATAACTTTAATAACTGTTTAGATCCAGCACCAAGCCAATTCTGTTCATCTAACAGGTGTTCATCATTCAGAAGGATCAACTTGTACTGCCAACGTATAATTGCAGTACCTACATCGTATAGAAGTGCATTGTCTACTATAACACATACAAGTTATGGCGTTTGAAGTATTGACAAGTGATGTTGAATTTCACGCAGGATGAATGTAGTTTTGTGAGCCTGAGAGACATACAGAGAGTGCTAGAGGTGTCAAGGTGGTTCTACAGTCAGCGGGATCATCTATTTGCTGCTATGGATGATTTGCATGACAAGCGTGCGACTGGACTGGCTATGGAAGTCCCAGATGGGGGAGACCTGGACGAAGAAGAGCTACTTGCTGCTCAACAAGAGCGGGAAGACAGGCTTGAGAAAATGAAGGTGTGACATGAAAAAGATAGCGTTGTTTGCTCTTTCGGCTATGAGCTAATATCAAAATGTTTCATTTTATTTTGGAAATTTTACGTATTGAATTTTTGCATAAATTATTATGGTCTTTATTATTTCTCTACTTGCTATGGTTAGTTTAATCATTAGCCATGCTTTACTCAACATCTTGGCTAGTTGTGATTAGTTCATTGTTATATTAGCTAATTTACGTAGAAGTATAACTACATAAATAAACCAAGCTATAAATTTGACCTTCTTGCAAGTATGTTGTATACTCAAATATACAACAGTGTACTTGAGTAGACAAGTACACTCTCAAGTATTCATGTTTTATTTTACTGACCATCAAATACTTGTAGAGGAACTATGCGGTAAGGAGCATGGTGCTGGCCCTAGGTGTCTGTTACTTTGCTAGGCTGGAGGAGAACACTAGAAGGAGATATGCTGAGGCGATCAGAGAAGCCATACAGGAAATGATGGGGATTCGGTGGGCAGCACCGGACCCCGCCCGATACGTGATGGACGAGATTGAAATGTTAGTTCATAACTATTTACTGCTGAAAGCAGCAGACTGTGATAGGTTTGACAGTAGAAGTTTCTCATTCAGCTGTGAAGTTTTAGTTTGTCATCGCTTGTGACTAGAGGGAGTGTTTTATTGTTATTTCCTAAGAGCAATTAGTGAGTTCAGCATATCACTCTAATAATGTGAATGGCACTTATTTCTAATAGCTTATATTTATAAATTTTATAAGAACTTCCAAGTATGATTTCAATAGCCTGCACTTTACAATGAAATCACTCATTCATGTGCTGTCCTATAAGTAAGGTTATGGAGTCTGTTTTCAGATGCCAGGATGTGTTCATCGATGCTGTCGTCGACAACAGCGTACACAAGAACATTGCCAAGAACAAAGCTCTGAAAGAAAATGTCTTCATGATGATTGTCTGCATTGAGAATAGAATTCCTCTTTTCCTGGTTGGAAAACCTGGCAGCTCTAAATCTCTGTCCAAAGCTATGGTTGTGGACGCAATGAAAGGACCATCTTCTAAGCATGATCTATTCAAAAGATTAAAACGGGTAAGATGCATCCAACCCTGTATGTTTTATATTTTGTGTTGTACTTATACACTAAATTTTCTCGATGGAGGTTTTTATATGTGGTGCTATAATATTTTCTGTTTCTGTAAAATTGTGATATTTAAATCGTTTCTTATAATGCTTTAATTGAATCTGGTCATAAATTTGTATTGACAGTTATCAGAATATGGGTATTATGCGGCTTCTTTTTAGATATTTTACTTATTTTACTGATTGTATTTTTTAGTCTTACATGTCAGCCTTCCAGTGCAGCAGACACGCTACACCAGCTGGAATAGCTGGAGTCTTCAAACACTGTGCCAAGTTTCAGAAGGGGCAGGATCTAGACACATTCGTCTCAGTTGTGGTACTTGATGAAGTCGGATTGGCTGAAGATTCTGAAAACATGCCTCTTAAGGTAGGCTGTGATGAAGTTATGTCATCGTTTGAAAGCGAGATGATCACCATTTTTATTGATTGCCCTTACATAAGTTTCTATGTTGACTTTTCTAATCATTTGCATTTTGTAAACCAGATTTTGTAACATGATTTTTCGTCCTACTTTAGTTCATATAATAGATATATATATAATATTAATGCTTATGTTATGTAAAATATGTAGGCTATACTATTATAATTTAGGTGGTATATCTTATTCATTCTTATCCATAATGATGGCAAACATTTAGAACAAGATTAAATATTGGCCATTGTTCACAATAATCTTAATATTTTGATAGACTCTACACCCTCTGCTAGAAGATGGTTGTGAAGACAGTAGTGTTACACCAGAACCATACATGAAGTGTGCTTTTGTTGGCATCTCTAACTGGGCACTGGATCCAGCCAAGATGAACCGTGGCATATTTGTCCAGAGAGGAACTCCTCAAGATCGTGAGCTGCAGGATATTGCAGGGTTTGTTACTATTCCCTTTTGAAACGCAATATATTATATCTGCAAGTTATAGCTAAAGGAAGCCATAGCAACCTCATGTGAATGATTGAATTGCTTGGGTTGACATTAAATCATAAACCATTAATTCTGTGATTGTATTTTGTACTGCAGTACTTACTTTGTGGTTTTTTCAACACAATTTATATCTAACACACCCAACACGTTCTTTTTATGTTTTTATACTATGCAATTGAAATCATTTATATGTAAGGGCAATCTAGTTGCGACAATAGCTGGCAACGCTTTTTTCTATATTATCTAAATTTTCATTATCTTGCAATATTAATAAGACCTCAAAAAAAAAAGTAAAATTATAGTAGGTTACCCCCAGCTCTACGCTTGATGAGGACAAAAATAGATTAAGATAAGATAAGTTGGATTTAAATAGGAATTAAATATTAAGAGAATCGTATTATTATCTATGTTTTTTATTGCAACTGCAATCAACTGGATATTTGTAAAAAGAGTCATGATATAACCACTCTTGAATATTTGAATTTTTCAAATTTTGTTTCACCAACTTGGAAAAACGTTTATGGTAATTCTTTAGATTGTAAGACCAAAGGATCTTTCATAAAATATTTCACTTAGTAAGAAAAAACTTTGGTCCGTATATACTATGTGTACATGTGTCTATATCTATATTCTATGCATGAAATAAAATATATGGTGAATATAGCAACGATATCTCCAGCAGCTTTTTTATCCTGAGTTATTTAGTTTGCTGCTGTTTACAGAGAGATCTGTCGACCCAGTGCTGCTGGCTCAGTCATTAGACCCAGACTCGGTGTGGTTCAAAGTGACTTCATCTCGCAGCTGGCTCGAGGCTACCTTGACATATGTGCTGCCCAAAAGCCGTTAGCTCGGGATCTAACTGAGTTCTTTGGCCTACGAGATTTCTACAGGTTTGTTCTCAAGCCAGCCTTATTAGTTGTTTTATTCTCTCTTTTCGTTGCATAGTATCAACATGTGTCATTGCTGTGTATTATGGTGTTCATGTGCAGCTTGATGAAGATGGTGATCAGCTTTGCTACCAAGGCCGGCCCACTCAACAAGAATCAGCTGGAACACAGCATTAAGAGGAATTTCGGAGGTTTTGATTCTAACCTGTTTGACCCTATGACCATATTCAGACAACACTGCGGTGCTTCTATGGAAAGATTACCAGACAGCCCGGATGGAAAGCCTCCTATCAATTCTTTGGGGCTCATCAAGTCGAGTCTTTCTGGCGAAGATACAGCTCTTAAAGGGTCAGTCTTGAGCCAATTTTAAAATATGTAGGGTTAAAGTGCTGCATATCAACATGGGTATATATAAAGATATTTCTGATTGTTTATTACATTTCGTGTGTCCACCCTTCCATATTCAAATATATTGACCTCTTCACTTTTGTACTAATTGCTACAATCTATATGTTCAGCCTGGAGAGCAGATATCTGCTGATTCTGACAGAGAATCTCAGTGTCCTCAGTATCATAATGGATGAGTTCTCAACTCACAACCAGCAGCCAGAGGTCGTGTTTGGCAGCAAGTTTAGAGATGACTTGTCATATACTCAGGTAATTCATACGTATGTGAAATGAAACATCTTCTATCAGAATATTTCATTTCAACTGATGTCTGAAATTATTTTCTTGACATTAAAAAGTTTATGTTTTTCGCTCAGTCATGCATTTGAATATAAACCTTGTGTTTCAGATTTGTCACAACATCTACAGAATAAAGACATGCATGGACATGGGTAAACCTGTGATCCTACTCAATCTTGATGATCTGTACGAGAGTCTATATGACGCCCTCAACCAGTACTTCTCTACTTGGGGTGACAGAAAGTTTGTAGATCTTGGACTTGGTACTCACAGAGTGAAAGCTTTCGTTGATGACAACTTTAGGTGAGTATTTTAACTGAAATTAGTCATAATGATTATTGAATTTTAACTTAAGTTACCATGTGCTGTTTTAGATAATCGACTTTACTTCTACGTATCATGGTAAAGTTTTACATCTTACCAGTTTTGAGTTTAAATAATTACTTTGGTATTTAATGAATATACAACGGTTATGTATGTTTATATACAGTGTAGCCGAACTGGGCACTTGCTATGGTTTTATTCTACCTGCAATGTCTAAATTTAAACTCTTTTAGATCCTGCCGAAATACTTCAAATACCATTTTAATTTAGATTTTCTTCATGTGTCTTCAAGTAAACCACTTTTTAAAAACTTGGTTCTAAAATGTGTTTAATCGTTGCATTATAATAAAAGATTCAACTAAACATGCCAATTATTTTAATTGCTTTACTTGAGTTCATTTGTGGTATTTACTAATAGACTGGTGGTGATAGCCGACAAGAACAAAGTACATTCCCAGTTCCCAATTCCTCTCATTAACCGTTTAGAGAAGCACTACATCTCTGCCACCTCCTTACTCAACACACAACAGCACACTGTGAAGGAGCGCATAGAGAATTGGGCGAATCAATTTGTTACTCCTCAGCGGAGACTACAGTAAATACACTAATCTACGCCACGATTTTGTGAATATACTGTTGTATTTTTCTTTAAATAAATTGCCAGCTTATAAACAGTTTGAATTTTAAAAATAATAACACTATTTTAAAGAAATACTAAATCATCTAATGCTATGTATTTGTTTGTAGCCAAAAATATTTGCTAAAATGGAATGTGCTATGATTACACTTGGCTATAACCTGAGTACACGTACTATGCAATATGATGGTTTTGTATTTGTATTAGGTAATATATTCGTTATACATTATAGAATGAACATGTGCCCATTTGACTGTGATGGCTGTGGGGAGCCCCTGGACCAGCCGTACAAGCTGCCCTGTCTACAGCACTACGTCGGCCCATGCTGCCGGGAGAAGATGTTTAGCCAAGACATGGCTAGCGAGTGTCCTGTCGCATCCTGTCGAACTCGCGTCTCTCCCGAGTTTGAGTGGAATATTGACAAAGCTGCTCTCATCAATAGGTATGCTGTGCAATTCCATTTTGTTATTGTAAGCTTTCATTTGTATAACTTCTCTAGGAGTGCTTTGCTGCCTGGTTATGGCCATGGATCTTGTTTTATACTCACTTAGTGCTAGGGTCTTGAGCAGTATCTACTTTTATCTCGCAGTTATCTGTTAGTAAGTGCAGATGTACTTATTTATTGAAGGTGAAGGTTCAGTTTAGACTATGTCCTATTAGTGCTGTATGTAGAATGAGACCTGACCAAGTTGTTCCTTACAGGCAGTACTTTGAGAAGTCAACCACAGAGACGGCGTTTATTGGCTACAGCTCTGAAACTACAGCTCTGACTATTCGTCAGGCTACAGATGAGATAAAGAGTCGTGGTAGGCTGGGAACTGCTGACTCTCCCCTTACACAACAGAGCATGCTTGTCGACAGCGAGCTTAGCGATGAGGAAGACATGGCTGTCGACGGGGATGTTGAGGAGTTTTGGGAACAGGTAACTTGTCATGTACTTCATATTATAATTATTTGGGTTTATATTTTGAATTTTAACAGGTCTCAACAAGGTTTATACAATAAATTAATGAGGTAGGTGCAATAATAGAGAAATTACAAAAGGCCTGTGTTCTAGATTAAGAATGTAGCAAAGGAGTTATGTTCTTGCGAGAATTTCAACCTGCAATCCAAACTAGAATTCAATAAAGAAGTTGAAGAACTTGGGTTATCTAAATTTTTCTACCATTGCTCCTAAGTGAAATTAATATTAACATCAAGCACATTCTTTCAATCGGAATGTTGATTTTGCTGAACAACTGTTAGTTTATGTTGGTCGTACTATTCAGGTGTTTGAAAAGGCCAAGTTCCATCTACTGCAATGTGCTACTGGAGAGTCTGTGCTACGTCTCGACAAGACGATGCTAGAATTTGAGGCTAAGAAGATACAAAGTATGTACATGACTGAGCAATACCATGAGACGCTGCAGCAGTACCTCACTCATCTCATGTCAGCAGAATCTGATAGTTCTGTCTACATACAGGTTAGTTGGAGTTGTCAGCACTCTGAGTGTTGAGAAATGTGAATCTACTTTTCTTCAAATTCTAACTTGGAGTTCAGTGCTGCAAAAATTCGTTTGTCACAGCTGTTAATACCTTCTATAGCAAACCGTTGCTAACGTGTAATTTTTTTCATAACCATAACTTAGCTGCCTGTTTTATTAATCGATATATTATGCCTAATTTTAACAAATATTTCGCTATACACAACCTGGTTGTTTTTATAAACTTACTGTTATTGAATGGCTTAAAGTTGGAAAATACTCAAAAGATAATAAATTTCATAGCAACATGACTCAAACCTTCATATCCGAATTGTCTCTCATGCAATCAGGTGACTTCATTCGCTGAGCTGATGGTGGATGAGGATGAAGAGAGACTGGGTCACAACCTGCTCCTCTCCGGCCACCCCACAGATATAGTCCGAGTTTTTCTCAAAAACTATTTGAAGGAAGACCAATTTACTGAAGATATCAGGTAGGTTTCTCATTTATAGATTCTAATTTTCTATGTTTATGAATTCTTGGATTTGTGATATATTTTATATTTAATCTGATTCAGTTTGTGTATCTAAACTTATGACATGCGAACTGAAGTGATGCAGTGTGCCTGTCTGCTGGTGAATAGCGTGCTATTCTCTCTCACCTCCACTGCTCTGAAGCTGTGGCAAACTGTATTGCTTATTATTAGTGCTAAAAGGTGAATGCTGATTCTAACCCATCAATGTCTAACTTCTAGTTGTGATTTTGCAGACGGTTTTACACGACGCCTTCCACCAAAGCCAAACTGCTCATAGTTCAGTGTGAAGCGGCTGATGAAAACACTGAGCTGCTGGACTCAGTCCGATATATTATCCAGCGAGAAAGCTCCGGGGCAAGTGTCAACACGTTCACCGTGCTTCTACTCAGCCTTCACAGAGGTCACAAGTTCACTGGATATCAAGGTACACAGGCTGTTTCTTCTAGTGTTAGCAGATTACTTTATGCATACATGTGTTACCTAATATTCTTATTAAATATCTTTGTACACAACATAATAAATTATTGTAGAAGAATATTGTATAAACTGTTATTTGTGACCTATTTTATTAAAAGTAATACTTTTTATTTCAATATTATTTTAGACATGAATTAGATCTAAGTCAATATTTTCAGTGCTTTGACAGTTTGGTGTGTAAGAAAATGTTCCTAAGTAAAGCAGTGAAATAAAATGCTTTGTTGTGGTTTAGGTGGGAAGTGGAAATGTATGCACATTGATGACCCGCGCTCCCCACAAATACTGTTACCTTCACTTAACAGCTGCTTGGAGTTGACACCCAGTCAAATTATACAACAATTGATTGACCAATCAGAAAGCTCAGAGGTAATGACCACATTTTTATTGGTCAACAGAAATGCCCAGTGCCTATCAGATGACCTTTCTTAGATTTTCTTGTCAACATACAATAGCTGAGTCTCTATACTATTCTCTTATAGACAGCACTGCACGTAGCACTGTTATGTGAGGTACAATAGTACCTTACCTTTTCCTGGTCACTTCACAAACACATTCACATACAATTCTTTGTTTTGTAATATCAGCAAATATTAAAATTATTTAGAATGATGAAGCAAATGGATCCACGCTCCAATTTATCATGCAATGTCTGCCGGCTGCAGTATCAGTTATCAACTCTGGACAGATATACGACAGAGTCGGTACTCTGCGAGACCTTCTCAACACTAATCAGCGTAAGTCAAACTCTCCTCTATTCTGACCATCTCACTTTGAGCCTACATCTGCATAGTGTAGACTACATTAGCATAGTGTAGACTACATTAGCATAGTGTAGACTACATTAGCATAGTGTAGACTACATTAGCATAGTGTAGACTACATTAGCATAGTGTAGACTACATTAGCATAGTGTAGACTACACGAGCATAGTGTAGACTACATTAGCATAGTGTAGACTACATTAGCATAGTGTAGACTACATTAGCATAGTGTAGACTACACGAGCATAGTGTAGACTACATTAGCATAGTGTAGACTACATTAGCATAGTGTAGACTACATTAGCATAGTGTAGACTACATTAGCATAGTGTAGACTACATTAGCATAGTGTAGACTACATTAGCATAGTGTAGACTACATTAGCATAGTGTAGACTACATTAGCATAGTGTAGACTACATTAGCATAGTGTAGACTACATTAGCATAGTGTAGACTACATTAGCATAGTGTAGACTACATTAGCATAGTGTAGACTACATTAGCATAGTGTAGACTACATTAGTATAGTGTAGACTACATTAGCATAGTGTAGACTACATTAGTATAGTGTAGGCTATATTATTTCCAATAGGCTAGCATTATCAACTACCTGCATGTCATTTGATTTTATCATTATAAACTGAGCTGCACTGCTAAATTTCTCTGCTTCATCCTTTATATGTTCTTTTTTCAGCCATCTCTGTCATATTTTACCTGCTGACTATCACTTGTTGACCATCACAATACTGGATCATCTCCCCTGTCTAGTTACTCAGCTGTCTATATGTCTAATAGAGTATAGTAGTTTTACTTTGCAGCTACTGTAGTGTTGTGGCGCAGTTTACAGTTTCTTTTAAGATACGAGTAAAATCATGTATTGAATTTTAAGACCTATTTTAGCTGAAATGTATGTAGGTCAACATTAGCACAGTGTTTAGCTCCCCTTCACATTTCTTACAGGGTTTGTCTTAGTGTTCCTCACTCACATTCAAAAGCTATTGGAGGACCAGGAGCAGTACGTGGCCCATGCTGGTCACTGGGTGAAGTCGGATGCGGCAAAAGCTAGCAACATGAAGCAATCAGAAACACTGAGGTTTGTCTGTTTGTAAATTGATATTATATAGTTGATAGTTGCTTTTATGTCTAACCACAGGTTTCTTTGTGTTCCCTTATGTTGATATCTGATGAATTACATAAATTGCTCTCTTGTCTCACTCTTTATTCCTGTGTATTTCAAGGCATGCTTTAGAAGATGCTCTGGAGAGAGCTTTTGTACCTGCACTGGCTGCCGTCATCTCATTCATTGATGTCAGACAAAACCTGCTAATTCTGAGTCAACCTTCTGACCTCAGCTCTCTCTGGCTACAGATATTTGTAGAATGTCATAAACTGGGACTAAACTTTGAGGCCATTGCAGGGAACAGCAACTCTGCTCAACCTCAGTCTGTAAGCACAAACTATTTGGCACCAGCTCTTTTTATTTACAAATTTGTTTGTCTTTTCTTTAGTTTTACTGAGACTATTTGTAGTTCATCATATTTGCTCTATATTTATACATGGGCAATCTGTGTGGACTTGACCAACCCTATGCTTATTGTAGGTGGTTTTAGTAATAATTGTGGCAATTTTATGCATAAAATTGAGGAATTTTTTTGTTTTGCCTTTCTGAACTTACTTTGTCTGAAATTCAACTTTATCACATCAGCAAGCTCATTAGTGTAACCACAAATAATTTTAATCACCATATTTACTGTTTATTGTTTATTGATCTGCTTTAGAAATTGCCGAGGTCTTACCAAATGCGAAAGGCTGGAGAAGGGCAACAAGGGTTTACCATGCAGTTTCCTTTCTCCTGGATTGTCAAGGACACCATAGATAAGTTCTTCAGTGCTGTTGTGGAGTCTGGCAGAATTCCTGGTTGGTATAATGATGTTTTTATACAGTATTTCTCTATTTTTTCGTTAACAGTATATAAGGCATTTAAAGTTACTAGTGCTTCATTGCTAGTTTCTCTGCAGTATTTATTTCAAATTGTGCTATCAATTTTCTTATAGCCTACAATAAGATTATGGCAGTCACCATAAGTGATGGCTGGCAGATAATAGTCATATATTCACTGTCTCACTCTCCTCACCATTCTCATTGTGTGCAGCTCATTCTCTTCCCTGGAGTTTCTTTTACTGCAAAGCATCTTTATTGTTTTCAAGTGATCTAAAATGAAAATGTATCCAACTATATAATTTATTTGTGTACATCATTTATTTAAAAAAAATCGCTCAACGTTTTTTTATATTTATATAAGAAAGATTGCCTTTTTATTACTTTCTTTGGAAAACTTCATTTATAGCTAGCATAGCCTTTTATTACTAAAAAACATGAAACTTTTTCAATCAACTTAATGTAACAATTACGATACATGATGAAAGTTGATTTTACTACGTATGAGTGAAAAGCTATGTTATAAATGCAGTGTATTGGTGTAATACCTCAGTGAATTGTTGTTTACACATAGTAAGTTTAATTTTACTACCTTTAAAGCTAACAAAATTTTATGTAAATTCTACTTTTTTATTGCTGATTGTACCATTTGTTGTAGAGGTGGACACTATAATAAAGCAGTTTAGATTAACTCCGATTGGTAAAGTAGTGACAAATGCTATTGCCAACCGTCGAAACCTCACTAATATCATATTGGAAGCCTATATCACAGACTATGTGTTTATGGCACACCCATGTCTCAACAACTATGAACACAAGGTATTGTTTCCTAAATCTTATGTGAATCATTCACTTGGAGTAAAATGTGTTTAGATTTGAAAATAGTTCTATACAGGCGTGCCCCAGAAAAAAAGCACTGAAATTTCTAGCTTCTTGTGAAAAAGTAGAGGCATGGATGAAGTGTGTTTCATTAGTCGCTTATCATGAGGCATAGAAAGTTTCATTTACTATTTGCTCTCAAGGCTACAGTATTCTTGATCAATTCCTAAAGTAGCTACTCTGTTGTTACACAAAGCTAATGATTTGATTTACTGTTAGAAAATGTAGCTAAGCTACATGGAGCAGATTTCCACATGAACTGCTAGTAAAAAGGCTATTTTGTGTGGATTTCATGCAGTCAAACTGCTGAACTAATACAGAGAAAACTTTCTTTAATTAATCCAATTGACTGATTAGTATTTAGTGAGCCCACGTTTCAGTTTTATGTTCTTATTCCAATCCATTGCACATGATTGAGAATAGCCAGTGAGCTTTCAAAATAAAATATTTTTAAAGCCATTAGCAAATAAAATTGGCCACTCAGGCTTTACTTCTGCTGACAATGTATTGTGCAGGTAACCTCCCTCCATGTGGTCTAGCTTAAACTAAACTATGTCACGGCTTGACACACCTTCCAACTCCCCATATTGGCTCTTTAGTATACCACTGAAAAGTGTACATATCACCTTCTGTATTGCTACTAAACTATGTAACTCACATAGAGATTAGTGATATATTTTATCTTCAAGTATTTCTACGTCTAAGCAGTAAATCCTAGATCAATCCTTTAATTAAGCCTCAGTTTGCGATTTTAACTACCAGTTAAAGTATCTCTTGGCTAGTTTGCTATCAACTGAACTGTTCATTCATACTTATTACTTTTAGAGTATTTTTCCAGGTTCTTTGGTATATGTTGATGTTTACATTGAGCTTGCAATTTACACTATTTTAGGTAATCATAAAATTTCTGATAATAATTGTTAGATGTGTGAAAATGAGCCACTACTAATTTCTGTGTGTTTTTGTAGGCTGTAGGACACTCTTTGATGAAGGAGATACATAGAAGAGGTTACCAGAATCTGTCCATGGTGCACATACACAAAGTGTACAGAGATATGAAGCCGATCATGTCCAACCTCTCAGCTGTTGTGAAACTCGTCAACCTCATCGATGATTCTCTCTTTCCAAGCCTTGTGACTGAAATTGAAAAAACAGAAAAAGTATTTTTTAACTTAGTTTTATATTAAATCTATTTTGACAAATCATATTCAGAATAAGACTATTGTATATTATTGGAGTGCTTTACTGTACTGTTTTTTTCATAATGTGTACTCTACGTTTTTTTATAATGTTATAAAAAACTGTGTGCTATTAGTATATATACTATTATAGTCACTTGTATATTACACTGCCATGTTTATCTTACACATTGTTTTCTAGGCCAGTGATCTTGTGGCTGTGGACTGTCTCATTAAGTCTTTGAAAGACGTAAAAGTGTATCAAATCACACAGGAACCAGAGAAATGGGTTGACAGCGTGGATGTTTGCAAGTCAGCTTTCAATCAGACACTGGCCACAACCAACAGCAGCCCAGAAACTGTTCAAAGAAGCAGGTTGGATTTTTTTAGCTGTGGCAATCATGTTACTTTTAAATATTACACGCAGGCTCTTTAACGCCTGAATATTTACCATAGTTGATCGAATAAAATATATTATTATTAAGCGTAATATCCCTCAAACTCGCAATAATTCCCAACATTTTTAAATTTTATTGAGTCAGTGTACAAGAGTTTAAATATGAACAACATTCCTGTCGTGCAGTAACAGGTTTTCATAGCCAGCTAACATCTGTTCAGTGATTTGTCCAGTTGAAATTGAAAGGTATTCAGTAGTAGCTGCAGGATTTTCGAGCTTATAGAACTACAAGCAGTGCTTTAAAATATAAAAAAATCATAAGATTTGTCATGGCTGGGCTCCAAGTCAGCAATCTGTAAGTGTTGGTATAGAAGCACTGTTTTGCTTTAAAAATTAAGACTCCGGGTATGTACTTTGTGTCAAAAAGTTTCAAACTAATGCTACTGTCATAATTATTGTTAGTGAATTCAAGGCATTTCTAATGACTGCCATATTTTGGTTAACTTGTAGAACTAGTTGGGTTCTGCTGGAGCTGAAGAAGCTGTATGTGGAGCATGTCATAGTTCCCAGCCCAGTCGATCAGAACAATAAGAGGAGCAGTCACAAGCTCATGTTCTTCCTCAAGGTTATTGTTTAGGGGGTCACAGTATCAGGGTTCACATATACTTAGAGTATTCAAAAACGCATTTTCGAAAGAGCATAAGTAATCTTCAAGCGTTTGCACGCCCATAATCATATTGTTTTATTCTTTTGAAACACTCACGCAAGTTTATAGTCACTATCCCTGTGAGAACCCCTGATAAAAAGCTTTTTTTAAAGTGGGCTGAAGATTTATTCATATGTGACACAGGAGCAATTATGACTGAATACTCTTTTTAGCATCTCCGCCGATATTTGGCCTCAAACCACTGACTTTGTGATTACTAGGCCAACACTCTAATCACTGCATCACGACTGTTTCTTTATGCTGTTTTTTAAATCACCCTTTCAATGACCTAACAAGCGAAGTCAAAATTACATGTCGAATCAAGTCTCTTCCTAGTCCACTTGTTACAATGACAAAAAAAAATTAGAATTTGTTATGCAACATCCTAATTGTGTGAGAAATAGAGAAATAGACATTGGCCTTTGAGATCAGCCAAATAAGATGTACCTTTGATATTCCAACATATGCCTATTCTTTTTGAAGTGTGCTGTAAAAATATAAACTATATTCTCGTTTTGTGTCTAATGAAGTGTATGTTTCTTTTGAACAGCAAATGAAAACATATTTTGCCTAAAATAATAAAAGGAAGAATCTTTCAAATTAATGCCTATCTTGCTCTTTCTTGTTGGTGAACAACAAGAAGCTGACAGTATTCTGTTGTCATATTTTAGAAAGTCACGTCTCCTCAATTCCAGACGTTTGCTGGGTTTGAGCAGGTAGTTCTTTCCCTGCAAGAAACAATCAGAGATGGCATTCGAAAGTTGTATCCGTAAGTTCATCACATCTTATAAGTTGAATAATACAATAGTAAATCAGAATTAAACTACCAATCATGCATGGTGAAAGGTGTTTCTTATCTTGCCGGTAATAATTTTATTGCATCATTGATTTTGCTTTCTGCTGTAGAAAATGCCCAACAAAATGCCCATCATGTGAAAACTCCCTGGATTCTCCGGTGAGATTGCCCTGTAACCACATCCTGTGTAGCCTTTGTGTTGCTGAGCAGAAACTGTGTGGCCAGGAGAACTGTGGCCAGCCTATTCCTCCCAACTACGTCTACGATGCAGCTGAAGATGACATCAGGTGAAGCTCCGTGTTATTCTCAGTACAGACTGTGTACTTCCACCATTCTAAGATATGTTCCTGTGAATACATTCTTCATTACACTCTGCTCACATCTTGCTGGTTTACTTTTAGCGAGGAATCATTACTAGAGTTCAGTCAACTTCGCCTTCGTCTGAATAAATTCTTCATGTACTTCGTCTCAGAGATGGTGTTTTCCTCCACACCAGATGAGCAGGTGTTGCAGTGGCTGGTGAACAGAGTGACCTTCCGTCAGGGCACCAGAGAGTTCAGCGTCTTCAACTCTAGTGAGGTCATTGACCCTAAGCCAGTGCTGCGCTCGTTCCTGCTGAAACTGCTGCTCAAGTGTGAACAGAGCGACACTGTCTATCAGTATCTCAATCAGATCATCAGCTCGTGGAGCGGAGATAATGTCACCAGTCAAGTGCAGACTATGGTACTGGTGATGGACTGTCACAAGGTGAGACAACTCTATTCTGTATTACTTCCAGCATGTCAGTAGTGCTTTCGAAGTTAGCATGTTTTGAAATATAGTGGACACAGTAAGAAGGTTTGGTTAGCTTATTTGCATGGTTCTGATGAATTTGCTACTGTATTGGGACAGGCTCTAACAGAAGAGGCTGTTTACATTTGCCTTATCACAATTAACAGACCTAACAATCTTTTGTGCAAATCTGTTTTCACATTTAAAGCAAAAGTTACTGCCAGGTGAAGGTTTGAGACACTTGTGTTGTTTGGGAACCGTAATTTTATAGTTTGTTGCTACAATAAGGTAAATAAGTTTACTTCTACAAATCAATGCTTGCAGGATGTGCTGGAGAGACAGCACAACATCAAGGAGTTGGCTGGACTGTTGCTGGAAGCAAGCTGTAGATTCATCAGCCGTCCTGTGACTGCACCAACTGTGGACCTGCTGATTGGCTTAGCTGGGTTACAGTCAGTGCTGAGTCAGGCTGTCGACTACCTCACCTCACAGTCAGAATGCTTCACAAGCACGCTTAAGAATCTGGAAGATGCTCTGAAGCATTTTCTACTGACTGCCAATCGGGCTAACAATCTTCAACCCAGGTACTTTGCTCACTATTACTGCACAATAAACCAGGTTCTTTGATGTATTTACAGTATACAAATAAGTTGCATTTATAGCTTCGCAAAGGACAATTTGCGATAGAAGTAACCAACAGATCAGTAGCTTTTAATATTTATATTTATTTTATTCTCTTTTTTTATTGCAGTTTTTTTAATCTACTGTTCAAAACAATTAGCATAATGAAGTTTAGTTTGAAAATTGGCTAAGCAGTGGAGGCAATAACGGTTTTGTGTATTTATACATTGTTTCTTATTTTCAGCTACATGATAGTACGCCAGCTGTTCCACACGGCAGGGGAGAGTTATATGAAAGATTTGATTAACACAAGGCAGAACTACTTGATAGCTGATAACATCAAGTCTGGGCTGGAGTCTTTCACGGTACCAGATGTTCTGGCCGTGTATGGAGGAGAAACGTATCGCAGGCTCAAAGCTCAGATAGACATTGTAATAACACAGTCGGGTGATGAACAAGCTATAGATCACGGCGTCACAGCATTGGGGAGGGTGAGAGTGTGTTCTACAGTTGGATCTGCCCATGTGGAAACTGCATATGTTTTTGTACACTAGTTACTAGTATCACTATTACACACTAGTTACTAGTATCACTATTATACACTAGTTACTGGTATCACTATTGTACACTAGTTACTAGTATCACTATTATACACTAGTTACTAGTATCACTATTGTACACTAGTTACTAGTATCACTATTATACACTAGTGACTAGTATCACTATTATACACTAGTTACTAGTATCACTATTATACACTAGTTACTAGTATCTTTTTATCATATTCTAAATAATTTATATAGCGTATTATACAATAGTTCATTGGCTTTTGATACACATGTACTTTGCAATAACTGAGGTACCATACAACTGATTCTGGTATTCTCCTATCATTGACTCATCTACACATTTCACTCTGCATTAACAGGAGATCATAAATGACCCAAGTGATACTCTCCTCTTGCAAGTTCTGTTCACACGAATTAGTCGTACGTTTGCTCAGAATGTCCAGGTTCCCCAAGATGTCCGACAGTGTCTGTTTGACAAACTTTCCAAACATTCTTCTAGAGCAAAGAAGGTTGGTCAGCCTCAGCCTTCTTAAGATAAACCGCTGCCTTTCGAAAGAGCAGCTTTGATTTAATTTGTGGCTTTAATTTTTTGGCTATATTTTGAATTTTGTTTTAATTATCAAATTCAAAAGATATATTTATTTAGTCTTGAAATTAGGTTTAATATTATCTAGCAAACTCACCAAGTGGCTGCACTTTTGTTATCAGTTATCTGGATTCTATTTTAATCTATAAACTATGTATAGTTGATGTAAAAAATTCACATTTGCTCATAGAGTAGCTATACATGTTTTAATGATGGTTTTGTAGAGGTTATTGGAGATTTTACTATTCAAAGATGAGGCGCCAGAACACATGAATGTCAAGCAATCAAAGGGAATAAACCTGAGCATGCTGATTTTGCACCTGTATGCCTGTATGTATAGCACGATCCACGTCGCAGATCTCTACCCTCTCTTCGAAATCATTGAATCACCCAGCAACTGCACGGTTAGTATATGTATATATGTAGTTTATTCAGTCTTTATATTTGCATTGCAGAGCATTTTTGAGCTAAATTTTTGTCAAAAGTTGCTGTTTAAAATAAAAGTTGTTCCCGTGGTTACAGGATCGCTTTTTCCCTACCATGGCCGACAACCAGTTTGAGGTGCACCAGGAGGCCATCAGAAAAGCTTTGCAGACGCAGAGTGAAAATCCAGTTGCTTATCGTAAGTTCTCACACTAATATAGATGTCCACTTGAACTAATAGCATAGTTACTGTGTGGAGAAAAGGTTCTTTATATTATCTCATTTTTCTGAGTCTTGTATGACTATTAACAATAATTTATTTTTTGTTTTTCTCTCTCTCTAATTGCCATGAGCATTACCTACTGAACAAGATTTGAAATGTAGTCTACATTTCTATTTTACTCGTACTATTAAAATTGTGGGTTGATTGTTCTATTTTTCAGGCTGCCCGAATGGACACCCTTACGTGATTGGTGATGTAAGTGTTTCACTTATCATACTTGCCAGTTTTTCTTTTCTGTTTTTATTTGTGTAGATTTATGGCTATCTAATATTTAATGGTAAATGAAACAAGTACTAACTTACATTGAAAATAACTTTGGTGTCTAAATGCACTCTGCCTCATTATCTATGTATATCCATGCAATTCTTTCTACAGTGTGGAAGGCCATATTACCTGGCAACTTGTCACGAGTGTGGTGCTCAGATTGGAGGTCAAGGTCATAAAGCTGCTACTGGCAACGCTGCCCTGGCAACAGGTGACAGGTAGGTTCAAGTAGTGCGGTACTTTTTCAACAAGCTTTGCTGTTGGTTCTGAAATGCATGTTTTCTTAGTGTGTTTTTATTCCAACATTTTGAAGTTCGCCACATGCTCAAGCATTCTAACAAACCATAGTACAAGTCATTTTACTCTGCAGCTCCACACAGAGTCGTAAAGGGCACATCCTCGGCCGCCAGACGTCTCGGCCCGGTGTGGCTCCGGAGAGAGAACTTTCTTCTCTATCTTGTGCTGTTCTACGATGTCTCACCCACCTGGCTATGTACACATCTTCACTCTTCTCTAGATATCATGTACGTGTCCTTTAGACTGTGTCTTACTCGCATCACACCTACTTGCATTAGCCTAGTAGCCTCTCTTGGGGATTAGTGTGAAGAATAATGCGTAGAAGTAGGTTGAAAATATAGTATTCAAGTCATCTTGCTCAATGCTTTGAGTTGAAAGCTTTGCTGCTTGAAACTGAATAATGCGTAATTAGATACGAGTCAGATGATTGAAAGTTTTAGATGCCATTTCAATGTATAGACTATAGAGTATAGACTATAGACTATAAATAGCCACATCATAGGCATTATTGGTTTCTATATACAATTGTACTACCTTAATGCTGATTGAAATTATAAAATGATTTTTATTTAAGAGCTGCATATTTGACTGAACTCAATTGAGCTGATTTGGAAATGCTATTGCTCAGACTAGCAGCCATGGTTGATAACACGCTTGCAACCACTATGTTTTACATTAATCCGCTTATAGAACAAAAAATTGAATCGGACTGACTCTATAATTTTCCAGCAAAAGCTGATGTATTTCATGTTGTCTAGTAAAAACTTGAAATAAATGTTAATTTATACCTACCTATTTGTTTAATGTTAGGGTTTGCCGCGATTTTATTGCTGGCATAATTTGAAGAGCTGTATGGTTGTAATATATTGTTATGTTGTTTTATATTCACACTTCACAAGACACACTCCACTAGGCTAAATTAAGTTCTATTGCTTTGTGTATGTAATGGAAAAAGAACATTTCTTGTCTTTGGCAGATGTTCAGAATAATACAACCAAACTTAGTAAGAGAGGATGATGTTCGACCATTCATAGATGCTCACATACAGTTAGACTTACAACAGATTGCTCAGTGTTGTGCTGAGAGTACAGATGATTGTATTCTACTACTTCATGATGTCATCAACAGGATGACACAAGGTGTGTTGTATTACTCTGACTGAAGCATGTACACATAGTAAATAATTTAGACCACTACCTTAGTCTGGCAGAACTGGGGGTTAGGTTCGCAATCTCGGATAAAGTTTTTTTCTCCTTTGATTATTTATCTTGAGGGTTCAGGTAACTGTTTCCAGATGGGTGTGGACCTGCCACCCTTGAGCATTTCGAGAAATCCAAGATGGCCGCCAATTATGGAAAAATCGTAATCTAGTAGGCATAAAGTCTATATTATGTTGCAAAAACAAAATTTTTTTGATGATTCAAATAGATGTGCATTTTTGGAATGAATATTTGCCATGCCAGTGCAAATAAAACCAAAGTAAAGAGCCAAGAGACATGTTGCTCAGTTCAAAAATCGAAATTGCTTCAATAAAACATCACATATGGTGCAGAGAAATAATACAAGGTTTTTGAATAATTGTTTGGACAGATATATAAAGAAAAACATTGCTTATTGCCAGTGAAGAAAAAGTGACAAAGATAAAGGCATATTGCTCAGCTAAAATTAAAATGGAACATATATATAATCAAATAGATGTGACAAACTTTCGCTCATGTTCATATTAAACACCTTTCTCATTTTTTTCTATCAGTAGCATTTGTTAGACATGTTAGTTCATTGCAGCACACTCTTGTTACTGCTTCACAAGGACAGAACTCTGTGCATGGGATAGATGTACAAGAGAACAGCCATATCTCGTTGTTTTGCATGATTGTTGGCTTCCACAGGAGCATTTAATGAATTTAGGCCATTTTATTTTATTTAGCACACATCAACAGATTATGATCAAAAATTCTTAAGTTTACTCAAAATTCATGAAAACTTACTATTATAGAGTAATAGAATTTGCTGATTCTAACTATGCATAGCAAAAACACTGGGGAGAGGTCCTGCAACATTTAAGCGCAGCGTCATGTCATAGTAGCTAAATATATATTTGTGAACCATCATGGTTCATATAATATATCTCAATGTACTAATAAATTAGGAAAAAGCATAGAAAATCATGCATAATTGAAAAAGCCTTAAATATTCAGTTTTATTTGCTAAAATTTTAATAGTTTGAGGCTAAAATCTATATACAAGAGTAGCTAAATTGTAAAAAATCGCCAATGTTCTAGTGGGTTTAATGCCGCAGTTTCATATGGCTACCTGGAGGTGTGCTCTGGTGACATTGTCCAATAGCTTCATCTGTAGCAGGCAAAGTACATAAGCTAAAGGCACATCGCAAATAGCATTGCTGACCTTGGTTTTCTAAGCTATTTGTTTTGTAGATGTCATGGAGGAACACTTTGCATAAGCATAGCAACATAGCATAAACCTGGTAGCTTGTATGAATAGTCATCCTGAAAAAAGCCCTAGTGTCACCAAATCACACTTTCTTTTTACCAAGACATTTAGTATGACTCCCTTTCCAATATTTTACATTGTTGCCACTACATCACACCATGAGAGGCCATGGGACGGCAACAAATTGTCCATTATAGGAATTTGTCTTGGACTCTCTCACCTAGTACGCTGTGGTTTAAGATGGGTGGCGGTTTTGCAGGGCACCAAGTGCTATCAGAGAGTGTCATTTGATTCTGTCGTCAACATCTTCATCTGAACGGCCACATTTCAGTATGACATCCTTCACTGTATTCATTAACCTTTTCTTTGGCCTCCCTCTCTTTCTCTGTATCTTCATCTCAGCCACCATTATAATATCTTCATCCCTATCTCTTAGGCGCACATGTCTATACCATTGAAGAGGTCTTCTCCTCATGCCTATTGCGATGGCTTTTATTTTGGCCTCCTCCTTATATTATTATTTGTTATATAGTCTTCCTACTCTATATTGTAAATGTGACAAAGCATCCTCATCTCAGTTGCACTTATCTTGTTCTCTTGTCCTTGAGTCAGTGGCTATGTCTGATATCCATACATCAGTGTAGTTTTTATTGCATCTCGTATAACAGAACCTCCAGCTTGATGGACATTTTCTTAACTTCTTGTGCACCCTTTTTTGAGTGGGTCATTGCAGAGTTCAATCTTCCTTTTAACAGACTCCCTGCCCTTTAAATCAGATTGGACTTTTGATTGCATCTCATCCTTATGAGTAGTGGAAGCATTTATTTCAGACTCATCTCTGATGTCACTGAAGCCTTACTGTATTTTGTTGCATGCAGAATTGCTGTACACCCACACGTTGACAATTTCAGTTTTAATGGTGATGCCAATGATTCTCCCTTGCTGTGACAAAATCTCACAAAAATCACCTCAATGGTAATGTCTGACCAGATGCCGTTGAGCTGGCTGCGTTTATGATGCATTGTGTGGTTACCAGCCACAAATTCAATCCTTACATCTTGTGGTATGACCTTCATGCTACACAGATATAAGTACATTTCCTTTTCCATTGCTAGTTGTAAGGCGCAGTCTCCTTCTCTATCAGCAGCCATGATGTGGGTGTTGATGGAAACAAATGGTCTAATAAAGCACATGACCCACGGTTTTTGCTGTTCTTCAGCTCTCTGAAATCTTAGTCAACATCTTGTCAAGGTCCTCCATGCTAGTGATTACACTTTTATCAAAGACTGACTTCAACAGCTCTCCCACCAATATTCTCAGGCCCCGTACATTCTGGGGAAACTTTTTTCATTTAGCATTTTGAGGAAACCACCAAAATTAGAATTAATTACTTTTACCAAATCAGTTTCAATCATTAATGTTCCAGTGCACCCAACATAGGTCATTAAAAGGGAGAAATTTAACAGTAAACGTTAATGAAAGGGGATTGGTATGAAAAAGGTAGGGAACCACTTTTCCAATGAATGTATTACTTCCCCCAGCATGAAATAGATTCTCATTCATAAAAAAACTGTTTACAAATGTTTTTAAAGAAAAAGTCAAATGTGCTGATTGTAAAAGTAGTTTTCGAAAGCAAAAAGTCAATATTTAGATAAATGATGTGTCCATAATAAAGCAATTAAACTATTTTAAGAAGCCATGGTGTTGTGTTATCAAAGTTGTTCACCTTTTTTTCTAACTTTAAAAAACATAGCTAAAACTTTAAAACAAAAAATAATATTAAATTGGCAGCTCAACAAACTTTTTTGATAGGCATGCTAGTTTGAAATAAATTGCTATTTAGCTCATATGACAATGACGTTGCATTTCAATTTTGCAGAACCCCTTTCAGCTTTATTTGTTGGACATATTTGTAATCAGCATATAGTATCACCCCCTTTCATGAATTTAGAACAAACTGATATGCAGAGATGCAAGGAAATTATAAACACGGCAAGGCTAAGTTAACCTTAAAAAAAGTGAATGATTAAGTCTTAGCTTAGTTACCCTTGGGTATAATTTGCCTATTACTCAATAAAACACATAATAAAGGTACATGCATCTTTATTATATTAATTTCTAAAGATTTCAAAGCATTGAAGCCTTAAATTTAGCCTCAGTGGGTAGATACATTTGAATTATAAAGAATTGTCTGGTGCCTGGTGGCCATCTTGAATTTCTCGAAATGCTCAAGGGTAAGAAGTCCACACCCACCTGGAAACGCTTACCTAGACCCTATATTTGAATAATCAGAAGAGAAAAAAACTTTATCCGGGGTTGCGAACCTAAGTCAAAAATTGGTGTTTTTCTGCCAGACTACCTTGGCACATTTTCTCAGCAGTAGGTTTTTTGTTGTTGATGGCGTCCAATTAGCTCTGGTAACAAGTACTACACGCATGCAGTTGATGTTTCCTTGTCTGTTGTACAGCTTCTCATTTTGGTGGGAATATCACGCTAGACACTATAGAGATCAGGAAGAAGTGGGAAAGAGAGTTTGATGAGAGATACATACAGCCAGTGTTTAACAACAGAGTAAGTATATCTCAAATATGGCGGGAAATGTTTAGAGTATATGAATTCTACTGTGTAGTCAAAGCATAGTGCAGTATAGCCATGCAACACTTTTTGGTATGTAAGAAATAGTCAGCACCCACGCCACTTCCTATTTCCTATGCAAATCTATGTTTACATGGGCCATTTTGTCAAAACTCAAACCTTAGAAGAATTTAATAATTTTATTTGTCCAGCTATTTGATACTGGGTGTGACTGTTTGATTCATAGGGATTTATTATTTCAACCTAGTCAACGTTAATATTATAAAGTTTAAATTTGATTTTAGAGTTTGGCTTTTATTTTCTTTGAATTGCTTAAAAGATGAATCCCAAATCAGTGACTTCATACATTACCTATTGCTTAGCTTCAGGCTGCTATCTCATCATTTTAACAGTTGCACCCGAATATCTCATCAATTTGTAGAAGCATAACTTGGAAACTATCAAAGGAGAACTCGACACTTCCAAATCTGTTGACATTAAAGATATTCTCTCTACGGTTAGGCAGCCGCTAAACCGAGCTAATCTTTTAGCCTCACCTGGTCTCTGGGCGTATAGACGGCCACTAACTGTGCCAGCCCTGCAAAACCTACTGGTGTCTACCTGCCAGGTAAGCTCGTAACACACTATGCTGTATTCATTGGACAGACATTTTACCATTGAAGGGGGGGGGGGGGTGTGGGAAGCACAAGTCATAAATTTAGATTCTAGAACATTACGCTGCTTTACTAGTCTATTTAATTCTTTGAATAAAAATTGTTTTGAACCTCTTTTAAGGAAGGAGTCTTAATTAGTCACCTTGAACCTATTGCACAGGTCCATTAAATTGTGTACATTTCGAGTTTTCCACTTGTTATGTTGATGTTATCGCACATTAAATGTCTGCTGTTTCTGTTGGCGGTTGTTGTTGATTGTTGTTTTGGTGCTTGGTCTTGTTGCAAAAAGGGAAAATGCAAGTATGGCTCAGTGTATGCTAAGAGCTGATTAGCTGTACAGTGTGAGTAGTCATGTGACTCTATCTACAGGAAGCTCCTCGGCTTTGTGATGTCATCAACAGCTCGGAGAAGCTGATGGCTCTTAAATACCTGCCTGACATACTCAACCTGATGCGACTGTTGAATGGAGAGTTCCACAGTAAGTTCAGCAGAGCAAAGGCCGACAGTCTCACTATTAGAGACTTTTGTGACCAATATGCTACAGAGGCCAACGACATCCGCAGGCTCACCAACAGCTACATCAACTCTTGGAATCTGATGCTTCAGTCTTCTAACAGTACGTGGTGTAACTACTCATTTAAAACTTTATTTTTTTAGTTTTGGAAAGTTCTGTTTGAGAAACTACAGACAATACTACCATTTTAATGGCCTACTGTGTTTATTACATCATTGTTAGTCAATATTGTATGTAAGCACTCACTTCTTTTTGGTTAGAAAAACTTTTATATTGTGGAAATTTACATGCAGCCATGCAATCAATTTATTTGAATATAACGGTGTTGTAGTATTGTTGCCTGTAGGCCTAAAAAGTTGAACTTACATTGTAATTCATTGTGATGTGTTTCCGTTGCAGAGAGTATGACTGTAACTTTGATTCTGATGAACATTGACTCACCCTTGTCTCAGTTGCTGTATGACAGACATGCTCCCAAATCCACAACCACGTCGCAAATCTCAACTCCTCTCCAATTGGTCAACTTTTTAGTTGACATTCAGAACAAGTTGCTGGCATATGATGACAACAGGTGACATGAAGGCGTGATTTTACTATTGCTGATATTAATACTTCTAATGACTAATCTATGCTCTTGTAAAAGAGTTAGTTTTTAAAAGTTGAAATATTTGGTCTGTTGTATATTTTGTAGATATTTAGTAAACTGCTGAAACAACATAACATACATGTTTTGTGCCATTTAGTAAAACAATTGCATAGTTTTTACCAATAATTTAGCAGCTTTTTGTTTCTATGTTTCAGACAATCAATTAAATTGTCTTCAGCAAACAGTTCTCATGTCATCAGTATTGAAAATTGTGATGAGCTTCTTGACCTGGTTCTTGCTCATGGTGAATATGAGTTAAGGGAGACAACTTCTGTTACATACAACTGGCCAGCTATAGAGAGAGAAGTAATACACAGATATATTAGTAACAAACCAAGAATTGAGTTTAGCAGAGATCAGCTGCCATTTTATGTCTATCAAGAAGATTTTAATCTCCACAACCAGATGCAGACCATCAGTGACAGTCAGGTTGGTGTGACTGTAACTCAGTGTTTTAGCAGCAACATGTGACTTTCGGTTGGCAGGTGAAACTTGTCACTTTTTGTAAGAGGACTCGTCTATTCGGTGAATAATATATGTCTCAGAGCAGCACAGCTGTTACACGCTTTTATATTTAGGAGACATTCAAAATAATATTAGAAAGACATGAATTTTGGCTAATAATTATGTTTTAATACTACCAGGAAGTTGTTAGATTATTTGCTGCCTGGGTAATCAAGAAAAGGAAATATGGTTGTAGGAGAGACTTGATAAACACTTCCAGGAGTCCATTATTAATGCTCTAACACAGAGAATACCAGTTCTCACTGCACATCTCAAGGACTTGCAAGTCATTATCAACATACTCTCTGTTGCGCCACACATTGAAGGAGAGGATTCATTGGCCGAGTACATGAAGGAAACATTTGGTCGAGAGCCGGAGTACTTGTCACAGGAAATCGGAATTAAACATGTCAAACATGTTTGGCTGCTGTTGAAGTACGCACAGACAGACCTGCTTATGAAGCAACATCAGGTATAGCTGGTGTAGCCACCGTGCTGCAGATTTTATGGTTAGCTTGATTTTTTATTGCTTCGATCAGCTCATGACTTTAGTGTAGTGTTATTAAATGCATGCGACTTTGTAATGACAGCCTTTCTGATGGAGTAAGCTGATCACATAGCCTTCTCATGTTTGTAAATTTGTCATTTTGTAGGAGCCGTTTGACGACTTGCCTGCAGAGTACCGTGACAACATCAATCAAGACTTGTTGATAGACCTGAGTGACCACTTCAGATATAATAGTCCCAAAACCAAGAGGTTTTTGCTGCAACTGTTCGACTTTATAATCATTGGTCTAAACAAGGCAGCAGTGGTCCAAGATTCAGCAGATCCAGAGAACAGGTTAGTATAAAAGAGTTGGTTGGCATGTTTACAACGCGCCTGGTATGGTATTTGCTGGAATATCAAAAAGTTTCAATTTGTGAAATGAACAGTTCCTATAAAATGTAATGTGATAGCAATCTATACAGGAGTTGATTCTTGTGCCATACCATGCCAACTGGGTCCCTATTATCATTATTGCAAACAAATCCACTTGCCAAATAAAATAATATTTACCAAGTATATTCTAAATAATGTTTTTATAATTGCTACAGAAATATTGAATAAAGCATAGCAATGGTTTTATCTCTGGACACAATAAAAACACTTATTTTTATTCAACATCTCCAAACTCTGAATAGAATATATTCTTTATGTTGTAAGTTTCCAATTTTTTCCTGCTCAAATACTTTCAAGTGTTTTGATATCTTAAACCTCTTACTGATTGACTAAACTTATTGAATAGTACTTCAAAGCTAGCTTTATAAAATGTTCATTCTGTCTGTAACTGTTGCCATTATTATTGCCATATATTGCAGTATCGTGGAAGCTCTGAATACTCATATAATGAAATCTGTTGATGAAATACAAGCCTACGAACTGATGGAAGAGTTGCCTCCTCTTCCTACACAGTTGAAGGCGCGACATGCTTCTAAAGCATGGTGTTACATTTGGACACGGTATACTACAAGGCTGGAGTGAAAATGACACTTCATACAAATGATATGTATTATACATAGTGTTACACTGAAATGGTGTACTTTATTGACTAACTAAATTAGTTAACTACAAAATTGTTATGTAAAACTATTATATTATATTAAAACAAGTAATGTATAAACAAATGCTGAGTACATTCAATTAAAAATAATTTATTCGCAGCTAAACTGATTTTAGAATTGTGGTTTGTGGGCAAGAGTTTTGAAACTGCAAAGAAAAACCTGGTTTATAATTTATAGACTTGAAAATATGTGATATTATAAATAGTAACATCTTAGAATGACATAGAGATTAAAATCTATGAGACAAAAGAGTATAAATGATAGATAACAGAGTTCAGATAAATCCAACTCTAAGGTGTTCATGTAATATTATGTGGTATTCAGTTGCAAAAATTGATCTCAGAGCTTCAATATTTAAATAATTACTTAAACTAAGAGATTGGCTATCACTGATCGAGCAAGCTAACAAAAAAAGCTAAGAAACTAATAAGCAGACAATAAAATTCCAAGTTTTCTAATGAATAAAATTTTCTAGAAGAAGTATCCAAAACTAGTAAAAACGAAGTTGAAAATTTTATAAATTTAAAAGCACGCCTTTCATTCATAAGTTACCATCACGCTACAACCATAATAATGTTTTACAATAGGCAGCCGTTTCTGAGGACATAACTTAGTAGGCCAGTTTTATCTGGCAACTTCAGCAATTACCGTAATAATATTGGCCTTAGCACATCTTCAATAATGCAGGTAATATTTATGCTTATAAATCTCTAAAGAGTAAAAGTTCTTTCAACTGCATGTGGCCTCTTGTTACCAGACTAGTCCCTGGCAGACCTGCACACCTTGTTGTACACCTCAGGAAAGGCCTTATCACAGTCCAACTCTCGTCTCATCTTGTCATAAAGATTGTGATCAAACATCTTCCTGAATTCTTGCTCAGTGAGGTAGGAGTCGGCATATAGCATCTGAAACCTGTGATACAAAACTGTATTCTCTATGAATTGTGTCATTGCAAGCAGAACTGATATAAATTGCTAAAAAGATAGATGTTCTATTCAAGCTGTGTAACCAGCAAGAAAGAGTAGTAAAGCATGCTGTTGCATAGCAGATGTGTCATGTTGCAAAATACTATTTATAAAATCTAGTCTTCAGCAGGCTAAGGTTAGAGTCTTTTAAATAATATTCATCTCAGCATGTCAGCAGCAATAATCTTAGCGGGTGGAAGCTGCTATTGCTCTACTAACCCGTCACAATCAGACACAAACTGCTCAATCTTTCTGGTGGTCTCTCGTGGGTGGTAGTTGGGCACTTTAGGTTCTCCGTAAGCACCGATGTCCACATACATCTCCGATGAAGCGGAGCTTCTAGGGTGGACCATCCCTTGTTCATTAGGCAATACAAATGGACACAGCCATAGTGGGTAAAGCTAAAACAAATAGTAATCTAGATATGATGGCTGGTAGGCTATCAGTAGCTAATTGACTGTATACTCTTGCTCCAACATGTACTAAGAAAATGTGCTATGGGCAAGGCCAAGGTGTTCCCTACACAAGTGACAGGATACTACAGAAACTTGTGGAAATACACACACTGTACACAACAGCTGACATAGAAATAAAACATTCACAGGTTACAAACACTTATGCATCAGTTACTTCTTGTTCAATTATCAATTACCATCCAAGGTGTGTGAATTCTGAATTGAGAGAGACACGCCATACTTCAACATGTATATGATACTAAGCAACAGTCATGAGGGAACACTCAGACTGCTGAGTAAGGTACATACATTGACGTGTTTGTGGAAGCAGTCGAGACTGTCATTCAGTTTATCCATAGGAACGAGCATGTCCTGCACCATGTGGTGATTCTCATACAGACGCTTAATAGTCTCCCCTTGAGTTAGTTTCAGCAGGGACACTTTAGGGGGTACCATCCACCCACACAAGATGCGGAATATAATGTTATTACCAAATGGTACGATGTCCTACAATAACAGCATCCAGTAAAGTCTACGCTTTCCATTCAAATACTCATTCATATACATTAAGCTTACACAGTTACCACGTCATTCATTAGACATGTATGCAACAGTGACAGTCTGCACAAAACTGTAACTGCTGGTAGCTATTTGCATTACCTGAAGTTCCCAGAATATGCTACGGCTATGTCTATGGTAATAATCTCTGAGGGGGATATACTCAACCCCCTTCTTGTTACGGAGCAAATAGCCCTCAACATGTTTGAAGAACCAAGGCTTGTACCACCTGCCAATAGCATTCACCTGAAAAAATAAGAAAGCATATTGTAGTTCACTTGATATAATAATAACTTCAACCTATTGTTAGGCAATTATAGAATGCACACTATTATTCCAATCATTGTCAACATTCTATACAGCTGCATATATTTGTGTATGATATTTTCAAAAAATACAAAATGATAGGAGAGATAAATTTAGTTTTCAGATACCTATCCGGGTAGCAAAGCTTTGTTTGGTAAGATAACTCCAACATTTGAAACTAAAATCGAGCACAATAATATAACACTATGATTTGCTATCTGGTACAATTAATACAAATAAGCAATCTAGAATGTTTCATATATTTGGAGATTACTGCAGTCGACTGAATTATAATTTATCTACCCTGACATACAGAGCTGATAAATATATTCTGAATTGGACCCAACTGCCTGTACAAGCATATAGGCACGCTTTTCAATTCATTTGTGACAATGGAGAGAATAAAAATTATGTATGCAATGCACACCACTGGATATAAAAAGGTATTGAAATAACCTGAATGTGGCTACTAACTATTAAAGGAAAATTATCTTATTCTGCTGATCTAACACATACACACTGTATTTAACACAAGTTAAAGGCTGCATGGAGAATAAAAGCCCAAGCTGCAGCCAAGTGGTGCTGATAGTAACAAACCTTATCAAGTTCGCAATCGTCGGTGAGACGGCCAGTCATCAGTACAGCGCTATCTCTGTCGTACGCAAGAGTTTCCACAAAGTCAAACTTTTCAGAGCTGCTAGCAGTTGCGGGGAACAAACTAGAAATCTGCTGCCTGCTGGTCAGCGGTGTGTATTCTAACCTGACGTACTTCTTGGCTGGAATTATTGACATTTCAGCTGCTACTAAGAAACCGAGAGTACCGTAAGACCAGGGGACGGCGTAGAACAAGTCACTGTTCTCTTCCTGCAAACAACACTATTTTGTAAGCAACAAAGTATTATCTAGAGCGGTGTGAGGATGGTTACATGAATCCCACTATAAGAATAGAAAGGAGAATCAGGCAGTCTAGTAGGTAGAAAAGGCAATGCTGTGGTGTTACGGCACACAACAACATTTCAATCATGATTCAGCCAAAATGCCAACTCACTAGTATGACATTCTAGAAATTATAAGTAAACTGTGCAGATGACATTTACGGATATTAAACATAAAATGTTGAAAAATGCATAGTATAACAGAAAGCGTGAAAACTGTGCGAAAATTGGCTAACATGTTTGTATGCTAGTAATAAAAACCCAAACCCTGTATCATTTTTTTATAAAATGGGCTCTTAGTGCTAAAATTTGCTGAGAGGTTTAACCAGAATCTCAAACATAAATGATGAAAAACATCACTCGAAACAAAGTCCAACAAACTTCACGTTAACTCTAAAAATAATATGCAGCCAGCTATTGAATTATTAGGTAATACATGAACAATTATACTCCATACTCTGACACAATCCTTGTGTTTCTATTTCATGCCAAATAACTATTAAATTTGATAATAAACATACATTATATATCAGTATCAAATAGCATCTTCTCTGTCATATTATCAAAACAGCAGATACAATAATGGCAAGATGCCAATACTAATTGAGCCATTGTCATATATTATCAGGGACATCATTTTACACCTCAAGCACGTAGAAATTAAGACAAGAAATGCACCTATACACAAAACAATGCAGTCATTTAAAAAAAGAGAACATATGTAATCAAAATCTCATCAAAAATCATCTAATCAATGATTTGATTTCTAATTATTTTTAAATGAAGCCTCATCAGCAAACCATACAATAAAATTACCAGCATATGCTGATAAAACCATCAGTAAGTAACAGAAGACCTGCTTATGTTACACAATATAAAATATCCTACCACCACACAGCTGTAACCCGCTGTAATGCTTTTTATTGATACTACTGTTCCCTGCAAACCAGCCTTGGTGTACCAGAGTGAGAAACTTTCCACATAAGTCAACTGAACACAAGATATTTAACCTTCTAACTCATGTAGATAGAGGTCCAGTGTAGATGCACACCAGGATCTCTAAAGACTGAGCAATACATGACGTGATATACAGTCCCTTACCTTACTGCATTTGACAAGAGAGCCATCGGCAAGCACCAGCTCAAAGGAAATGCAGCAATGCTGAAACAGTCCATAGAGATGTGAAGAGGATTCGATTCCAACACCCATTATCAGCCCCCCTAAAACAGTTCAACATGATATTATATAGAAATGTGATGAGTTGATGAGTCAGAGTAGCATGGTAGTCATTAGCAAGGGCAGCAGATGACTCATACCAACTGTGAGGTCATCCAGTTCTGGTAACACAGGAAGAGTCCAGCCAATAGGGTTCAGCAAAGCAGTCATCTGACCCATTGAAACCATAGGCTCCGCCCTGACAACCTTCCTCTCCGTGTCAACACTCAGAATGTCCATCAGATTCACTTCAATGTTGGTCAGGGTGCTCTTGTACTTGCCTCTTCTAAAGCTAATGTTCTGCCAGCCGGGGCGAGCAGTACACATTCTGGAGGGTCTGCCAGCCTCCACCCATTTCCTCACCTTTGAAATAAAAATATCAGTGGCTTTAAAGATGCAGATGTTTGACAGAATTTCTTCAATAAAAGAAAAGGGTGGAACGGTTTGCAAGTGTATATAAAACATAACATTTCAAAGAAATTGTGCAGCTGAGGAATATAAAACAAAATTAAAATTAACCAAAACAGGATTAAATATAGGAAACAATAACATAACATCTTACCAATGATGATTTATACTCAATACCATACAAAGTAGACTTGTAAAAAGATTCATAAATTACATTACTATATGAAAATACTATAACCGACATTTGTTTAAAGCCCCCCCCCCCCTCTCAGCATACTGGCAATATAGTTTGAGGAATTTTACTGAGAAAATTGGTGATTATGATCCAAAACTCTTCCCAACACCGCCAATCACCTGTGTCACAATGTGCTCTAACCACTAGGCCACATGTGCTCCTATACATAACTGCTAGAACATATCATTGTATTATGTACTACAGTGATATAATATATCAATAATAGAGCTACTCTAATATCTGTATGTTCAGTCATTATATACATCTTTATTTGCTATTTGTACTAGTGCAATCATAAGGTTTATTTATCAGTACAGAGTATGTATATCCAGAATTATGCTGAAATGTAAACATGCTAATGAGTTTAGTTTATGCTAAAAAGAGCACTATCTAATAAAGGAGGAACAGGTTATTAATGATTAGTAAGCAAAAATAATGATTCCTAAAATTAAATAACATTTAGATTTAAAGAATCCCTGATACACTTAATTCATGCAGCATTAAAATACAGATAAATATTTTAGCTATATTCCGCCAACTGCTTGAGGATTGTATGCCCATGTAATTTGGTAATAAATCTTTTGCAAACATGTCTTGAATTAATCTGTGATTTATGATTGCTTGCTGATGACATTTCCAGTCAGCTCTGAAGTCTATAGTATTATAGAAGTTCAACAAAGTGCGTGCTATTACAACTCTTGTGTAACAGTAACATTAGTATCAGTAAAAATAGGTCTGGTACCTGTCAACCTTCCCTACTCGAGGAAAGTGCCAGAATCCAGCCTTTTGAATAGCGCCAGTCCTAGTGTAATTTTGTAGTATGAGAAAATTTTGTTCTGAATCAAATGTTGAACCAAAAGTTACAAAATCCAGCTGAGAAAAACCCTACATCTCTGCACACTTTACAGCCGTAGTCATGGCTACAATACAATTTGTCACTTTTACAATATAATATGTTGTTGAGTCTGCAGCTAGGGAAGGAAATCTGAGCAGAAAATCATTACTCATCAATTTAATGATGAACTCATGAAGAAGAGAAGACCAGAAATACATTACTAGGTCACTCTGTTTAGTACAGTGCATCTCATCCAGCAGTGGAGTCGTGGAGAGCAATAAACCACAAACTAATGGCATAAAAACTAAAAGAGAAGTTTGCGCATATTTTAAGAAAAAGTATTACATTCATACATTAAGTAAATCTAGAAGCAGTGAGAAATTACACCAAAACAAGAATTAATAATGTACAGCATTTCAAGAAAAAATTTACTCCATTGTTCATCAACACCATACTTCAGAGCACATCAACAATCATTTTTTTAGAAATTCACCATGCATAAAGTTTATTTCAAATCTATAGCCAAAAACATTTTAATGTGAAATTACTTTTTAGCAGTTTTGACACTATTGGTATGGAATATACTGCACATAAAACATTGTTCATAGATACCACAGGACAACAATTAAACAGCACAATACTTATTTAAATGCTGTCTATTTTATCACCCACGTCTAGGAGTAAAAGTTGAAAAGTGATTCAACTATAGAAAATATCAAAATTCAAATTTTTTTAGCAAAATATGTTGAGAACTAATTTACAGAAGAATATTACTATCAGCACTATAATATTAATTATTACAACAATCAAAACTATTACTATAAAATATAATCTATAACTATAAGATCAAATATAACTTAAATTATTACATTTCAATTTAGTCCAACAGTAAGTGAAAGCAGGAAAAGTAGCATTGTTAGATTTACTCTTAGTGTAACTCCATTAAAATTAAGTTGAAATATCCATAATATTTTGTATTATGTTTTAGTAACATATTATTATAATTATTTATAATATTGGTAATGATAGTGCTATACTTAATCTAGTAGATACTAGTACTATATTACTAAGTTTAACAGTGATACTTTTTGCAGCATGAATTTATAAAAAAGAAATTTAAGTTATATAAATAATGACAATTTTAGTATTACTATTAAAATTAGAATTGCCATTACTATTAGTATTAGTATTTCTATTACTGTAAAGTGTAAATTAGCACTGCATTTAAAATGAAAATGATTACATTAAATGATTATGATGATGCAGTGCCAAAAACTAAACAAATTAAACTTGAACTTCAAGTTAAACTAGAAGTAAAACCAGCAGTAAGTGCAACACTAACAGTACGACCAAGTGTAACACTAAATCAGTATCAGTTACACTTACGGTTAGTGTTACTGTTAGTGTGCAGTATCAGTATGAGTATCAATATGACTAATTCAGTAAATGTAATTGACTATAACTATCACTATCAGTATCACTATGAGTAGGAGTATCAGAACGTAACCAAATCTAACACTATAATTCAAAAGCTAAAGTATAACTATAAAGTTCTATAAGACTTAGAGTTGATATAACCGGTTATTAAGTTAATTAAGTGTTGGTATAAGTATAACTATAACGTATACGTATTCAACTTCAAGTATGAGATTGAGTATTACTATTACTATTAGTTTAGCTTCGACTTCGAGTTTAACTGTAACTACAAGTATAAAAATAGGCTAGCATAAATTTAAAGTATGGGTAAGAGTATCTACAGTAAGACTACGTAACTTCGACTAACCTGTTTTTGAACATGTTTAACTCTCTCGTCGTGCTGTTTTGGAGCAGCATTCAATAGAAAAATTAATTTGCTTCTAATGAAAAAAAGCGTGTCGTATATAACTGATATGGGCAATAAAAATAGGCAAACAAAAATCCATCGATAGTTGATTAAAACATGCTCTAGGCCTTTGTATTTTACCCAAGAAATCAAAATAATTATTGTAGCCGGTATAAAATAAAACATTTTATCAGACAAACCAAAGTTCACCGAATCTAAATGCATGTTGATGCTCGGTGTTCCACTTTTTACTAACTGTTTTAATTTGTGCCGAGAGTTTCTAGTTACATTGCAACCACACAAGTAAGTGTCAAAATAATTGACGAGTAATATAGATGATATTCCGATCAAATCAGCAGACTTTGTGATTACCTTTTCGAGTCTATCAACAATTACCACAAAGAAGATACATAGACGCAAAGTAAGATGCTGATCGCCGAAACACTCTTTGTTACTATTGAAAGAGTTGTCTTCCTTAAAATACAAGAGGGGGTAAACCCTATGCAGCCATTCACATTACTGCTTTTTCTGCATACACCTCCTACATAATTTAATCACACACTATATCACCACTGTTATTGGTTTGCCATGTATTTTTATGCCAACCATTGTACCTTTTACTAGCCTTCAATTCAAAACATAATATTGACATTGTCAATTCTTTCCATTTATTGGAAACTAAAATAAAGTTCTAACTTAGAAACCATAATGCCTCATTATATATAATTCTTTTCTTGAGCTATAACGTTCTTATAGGCTTTCCCGTGCATCCACAATAACAATGTCAAGTTAATCTAATGTTCAAATTAAAATTTGAAACAATCTATTAATCTTTTCAACAATAATTCCTGACCAATGATTATAAAGTAAATTAGTTTATTTAAAAACATTATGGTGTTATCAGCTAGAAACAGATGATATAATTGTATGACTGGCTAACTAGCCTACAACGTTGAAATTACATACACTATATAAAGCTAGCATGACACGTAAAACAACTCATAAAAATATAAAATGTAAAATCAATGCATGGCAAAAATAAAGTTTATGACAAAACAAGCATGTGTGTGTGTGTGTATATATATAAAAGCATAATGCAGTGTGCTAAAAATGATATATTTTGATTATGCAATTCTTTGAAGCAGGTAATTATATTGGGTATTGCTAGTTAATACTTAGTAGCATCAACTTTGTTTGTCGTAGCAATAGATAGTTAATAGAGTATAACTCTAGCAACACTGCTGCATCTCCCCCTTGTGCCTCCTTGCAGCAGTAGATGCAGTTAATTCTACTCTACTTTGGTTGTATATCTGGTCCAGATGTAACTCCATGTCCTGGAGACATGCTTGACTTTGATTTCTTCTGGAATAGTAGGGAGATTATTGAGCAGTTCATATATTCTTGTCTCATCCTCATCATTAGTCCTGTATGTTATGAACTCAACCAACGCATCATGCAACCTGTATGAGAATACATATCCAGCAATAGTTACTGTGAGTAAAACATTCTGTGGTGTAGGACATGAGGACTTCAAATTTACTAATCCTATAATTTTTAAGAATAAAAACCTACATAAATATGACTATAGAGCACAACATAAGAATATAGCAAATACAGCAGCAGTTAAGTTGTGGGATCAAGTAGTAGTATTATACTGTTGATAGAGACGACTCTCCCCCCCCTCCCCCCGGAAAGAGCTTTGACAAGCAGTAAACATTCATCGGCTTGACCACCACTTTTGTAGCATCACTGAACTTATTAACATTGCATTGTAAGGGATAAGTTTAGTCAAACTATACATTATTTCTCCGACTATAGATGAGTGACACACATAAATATCAACAAGATTAAAAACAGAAGCATTAGCTAACTACACACCCTTGGTCTGGATTCACATTTTCTTGTTGAACTGCTGCTTTATTTAGCCTGAGGATGATAAATCTAAACAGCTCCTGAAGAAGTTGCTTAGTTCTAGGGCTATTAAACTGACACTGTAGCTTGAGCTCCTCACACTGCGCGGCATTCAAAATTTCTCGACATTCGGCGGAAATATCGTCAAACGGCTCCTGAAAGATGACACAGCATTTGTTGCTCTCATGACTATACAAGTAATATGTTGCATAACATATCAGAATAAGAGAAAAGTGAAAATAGAACTCAAGGGACCAACCAAAATATAGTCAAATATTTAAGCGTTGAAAAAAAGTTTACCATTTAAACCTGATTTAAAAGTATGAACAAAACCAAGCAATAAATAACATGTCTTGTTTAAAAAATTTGTCACCTACATGCTATATAAATACATTTTACTGTATGTGAAGATGTAACGCTGAGCAGTACCTGGTGTTTCCTCATAAGCAGGTCAGTCTGTGTGAATTTAACAATTAGCCACACATGTACAATATGCTTTAGCTTAATATCATTGGTCAAATAGCTTGGCACTTTGCCAAATGTAGCTTCCATGTACTCAAGTAAAGAGTTATCTCCCTCTATGTGCTTCATTACAGAGAGGAAATTGATGACAATCCTCAACTCTTTCAGATTGTGAGTCAATGTCTGCACATTCATTGACAGCATCTTTATGATAGAAGCTTGCAGATCAGCTGACATGAATTCCTAAAATACACATCAAATTATACAGCACATTTAAGCAAATAATTCTAGATTAGCTAAGATAAAAGTACAAATATCTTTACTGTGAAATATGCCATACAAGCACAATAAAATAGTTGCAGAATTTTCCAGGCTTCCTGGACGAGTGTTTCACAGCACAAGTCATTGAAAAAATCTTGTTAGGCTTTGGGTCACTTATCTAGCTGACACCTAATACAACTAAGTGACACGTGTCAAATACCAACCTGACTGACACTTAAAACAACCGAGTGTCATGTGTCAAATAACTACCTGACTATCACCTAATACAACTGAGTGACATGTGTCAAATACCAACTTGACTGTCATCTAATACAACCAAGTGTCAAATACCAACCTGACTGTCATTGATTGTCTGCATTTGATTGTGGAGATTAAAATCTTCTTGATAGACATAAAATGGCAGCTGATCTCTGCTGAACTCAATCCTTGGTTTGTTACTGATATATCTGTGTATTACTTCTCTCTCTATAGCTGGCCAGTTGTATGTAACAGAAGTTGTCTCCCTTAACTCATATTCACTGTGAGACTGTATGAGGTTGAGAAGCTCATCTCCACTAGACAAACTGATGATGTTGGTTGTAGTGACAGCAGAAAGAAGAACCTTTGACCTTAAAAGGAATTAGTCTACGTAATCAAACAGTTTAAAATGCATTAAAATAAACATTCTGAAACAGGAGCCCCAGTTAATAACATTTCCACTGATGCAAATTATCGAATGGATGATGACTTTTATATGTGTATAATGAATAACAAAATTCAGAGAGTTATATTAAGCATATTGAGGGAATTCCTATAATAAGTTTATACCTCTCAGAGTCATCGAATGCAAGTCGGCCATTATGTGTATCAGTGAGCACAGCAACTAACAGAACTGGCATGGATTCTGTGTAGCGCTGTTGGTCAATCAGGAAGTTTGAAAGAACGGATCCGATGTGTAGCTTTTCTAGTCGTTTGCCACTAACTTCATGAAGAATTAAAATAAAATCACAAATTTATTACAGTTGGTATTCTATGCTATATGCACCCATTTATACACCTATGTAACACTAAGAGACCTGACAAGCTAGAAATTATTTTATTATATAAACTTTTTTAGTATTGAAAACACAGCTATAAAGTACAAATTACCTGCATGTATATAAAATGCTAAATATATGATGGATAACAAGAGCAATACATGACAAGGTTATTTATTGTATTTTCCGTAATAATTTCATAAGATGTTCAATTTACATACCAAAAAGTTGCTTAAGTTAATAAGACAGCTGACTAACCATCCAGCGGTTGGTAGACGAAGTTCCAAGCTTCAATAAAATTAGACACCAGTTGTTTCAGGTTTGAAATTTCGTTTTCATACTGTTGACAGAAATCTCCAATGCAAAGCTTGGAGGCATCCAAACGGCTAAACTTGCTGTGAAATCTATCACCGAGTGTCTTGATCAGAGAAAGCACGTCTGGTAAATACTTGACAGCCATCAGAGCATCACAATGGTCTGTAATGTCTTTCAGTCTTGGACAGTTCTGGATAACACAACATACACTCAAAGGTAGGTAGAGTTGGTAGGAATGCAACAACATTATTATACCAGTGACAGTGTCACACAATACTTGATAGGCTATGAAAGTATCCTCTATTTAGAGTAGCGAATGCTTACCTTCACTGTAAACCCGAGCATATTCTGAACAGCTGCCAAGGTCAGAGGTCGTCGGTAACCCCAGAGTCCAGCTGATGCCAGGATGTTGTCATTATTAATTGGTTTATCAGAAACAGAAAGAAGTCTCTTGATGTCTACTGAGTCAGCTGACTTCAGCTTTCTGTTCATATTCTGTAGCTGTTGTGTCTGTATAGACAAGGAAATATACAGCTGATAGTCACTGTAATGTTACTCTGAGCATATAGTCTCAATATTTAATTTAATAGACATGTTTCTGTGAGAGTAAAGTATATCCGAGCATTAAAAATACAAATGTACATCATGTACATATAATATATAATTTCAAAATAAACATCAGGCCAGGGATGTAGTGGTAAAAATATTCTAGGCCATACTCTCAGGCCGGGGGTCCAGGGGGCCGCCCAGGCCCCCGGCGGGGTCCGGGGCAGCGCCCCGGCCGCCGAAGCCCTCAGAGCTCTTCTGATGCAAATTTATGCAATTTAAAGCCATTGTGAACTCTAATTCTTCTGAAAAAATCTGTGTTGAAATGTGCACCTCACTACTATTTTCATACCATACGACATACAACATGACGACTGGGCATTGCTGCAAACTATATAAATATTCAGTATTGTCCCATACTTGTAGACGGTACTTTTAAATGTAGTCTTACTCAACTGCAGTTAGGTTTGTTCCGACATGCACCAAGTCCAAACTGTACAGAAAAATTGCTGAAGATCTCAAAAAGATGGAAGGATAGAGGCAGGTAACAAGTGCTCTCCAAATGCAACCTGATTATTTTATTAATAACTAATAGACTGACGTGCCCAGAAAAAGAATAACAGATCAGAAGAGAGGCAGGTTGCAAATCAGAAAATGTGTGTTGGTTATTTATAAAGAGGAATTTGAATTGATAACTCATTGGCAAGCAGAAATTGGTTAAAAACCTAATTGGAGTTTATTAGAGTATTAGTCTAAACCATAAGGAGATACCACCACACCTTCTAACACACAATAAAGCACGCCCAAGAAGAGTATGTTAACTTGGTTTTAAAATAAAACCCCTGAACTTTCACTAGACACTTCAAGGAAACATACCCCAAATGAAAAAATTTGACAGGTTTAATATGTGTTAACCTAGAGGATGATTAAATATAAAGCCAGATGTTAGTTAGTACAATCAAACATAAACGGTTACTTATGGTGGTGTACAGTTTGCAAAACCTCATTGCATTGATAATTAACATGCAATAACGCTAGGTTTTGGAGCAAAATGTGGACATAGTACCTGTAGACCTCAGTGATAAATTTTCGTTAACCTCTCCCTACACAACTGGTACTGTTTCTTGAAGACATTTTGATTTTATTTCTGGATTTCATGTTGGTTTTTTTAAATTCCATTGCTTATTGACAAAATACAAGTCCACACAAGATAGATAAGGGCAACCTTCTAGCTGTCACTGCCTAATTGTGCTAGAATAAAAATTTAAAAACCATGTTGTAGATCTTCCTGTTCCTCAGAGCACCTGCTTTTTTGAGTTTTCAATACTTTTTTTGCAAAGTTATAGACAAAAAACTACCAATGTTGGCCAATTTTATCTGAAAAGTTTATTTTTCAAAATCTGCCAAATATCTCAGCAGCAAAGTATGGTATTGGAATAGAACAAACACTGTCGGAAACCTGAGAAATTTATGCAAAGCAAATTTTTTGATCCTTTCAATAGCCTTCATAGATTTTCTACAAATTGGTGATTTACACACTGAAATGAAATATTTTTCCCTTAGCAATCACCAATGCACAGCACTTCGCGCTTCAATGAACACGTAGAGATGAGAAGATGGAATGTTGATGACTGCTTACTATTCATAGTGTAATCTCAGGCTAAACAATCACAAGTAGACAACACGCATACCACCCACATAGCATCAACATAACAAGAACTTAAACTAGATTGTGAGCGAAATTTATGATATTCTCAGTGAGGATGCCCTAACTATCCTGTGCACTAAACATCTTTCAAAAATATTATGCCCATACGGGCGTATGGCCTAAAACACTCTGTTTTCTTCTAGGCCATACGGCGTATGGGACCGTATGGGTACCACTACATCCCTGCATCAGGCCATAATAATTTTAGTACTAAACGAACTGTTTCTAAGTATTCTAAAATATAATATAGTATTCTACTAAAAAAGTTATCTTTTAATTCAACCGCAAGAAAAAAAGCAAAAAAAAATTAAAAAGATAAACCATTATAGATGTTTAGTCAAACTAATAAAATAACTGATCATTAAATGCTAAGGACATGCCCAGACAGCTACTTCCTCTTATACCCTGGCTCTAAACACATTCCATCATTGATACTGCAGTGGCTGTTAACACTGCCTTTTATACACAACTGAATCACTTTCTGCTTAGTATATGCACACGTCAGGTAAAAAGTGCTCAGCAGTGCCAGGTAAAGGAACTTAATTACCTTTTGACTGAAAGTAGGTTGAGTATACTTTCTGTCAAGCTGTTGCTCCCACTGTTTCCTCTTTTCGATTGAGTCCAAAACAGTGTTGCTACCGCTTCTTTTAGCTAAATACCAATATCACTATTATTACTATGATGCAGCGCAACATGACCATGAATCAATTAGCATGCTTTAGACCAGTTGGTTTGTCTTGGGTTTGTGTCAAACAACTGGTATTATTAACGGGGACAGAGCAATATTCCGAAGGTGCATTGCTCCGAAAATTAGTAGACACAGGATTATATCACTGAGAATATCATAAACTTCACTCACCATTATTAACGTCCTTGTGATAATATAGCAAAACTAGATTCAAAAAATTTAAAAACTAATTTTTGCAGCTTTCACCCAAACCATTACTCAACGCTCTTCAACGTGCATATCTGGTGATCGGAATAGCAGTGCCAATCTTCATAATAACTAACCCAATCAACAGTACATTCACTTATAATAATGAAAACATATTGGCAATTTCACTTTCTTAAAATTTTAATCAATCATCTGCACACACTATATACAGATAAATTTCAACAGTTTGTGTTTGGTAAAACTTTTAACCAATCAGACACATCATACAGTCAACTAATCAGATTCCCACACACCTTGTTTCATCCTGTTGATGACATCATGAAGTAGTAGAATACAATCATCTGTACTCTCAGCACAACACTGAGCAATCTGTTGTAAGTCTAACTGTATGTGAGCATCTATGAATGGTCGAACATCCTCTACTCTTGCTAAGTTTGGGCGGATCATTTGATGTACCTGAGTTATACAAAGATAACTGTATGTAGAACAGACTAGCTGTGTACATACTTAATAGTAAGTGTAAACTGTAGGTTAATAATAGAATATATTAAACAGATATGACTTACATGCTGAATGTTGAACAGACTAGCTGTGTACATACTCAGATGAGTCAAACACCTCAACACAGCACAGGAAAGAGAATTCAAGTCTCTCTCTGGAGCAGTTTGACTCCTTCTATCTGCTGTACCCAGTATATGACCAGGTTGAGTCTTTCCTGAACTGTAATATAACAGTGTTTCTAATATACATCATATAGTATCAACCTAAAATAGCACGCATATATACATCTGTAGACTTATACACAGACGACACATAAAAAAAATTGAGGAATATAAGGGTTGCCAAACTTCAAATGTGAAGAAATTGGAAAATTAGAAAATGGAGACAATTTTTAAATCTAGATGATTAAATAAAATCATTGAGAGTTACTATAAAGATAAATTGTTGTTAGTAAAAGAATCACTGCTCATCGGAAACCAAACAACTTCATCAGCTGCAGTACCTATCAGTTGCTGTGACTGTTTGATTCCCAGCAGCTCCAGTATGTTGTTCACCTCCAATTTGTGCACCACATGTGGGACACTTGGCTAACACCCACGGACGCCCACACTAAAACATTAACACATAGTCAGTTGTAACTAATAAAAGCTAACATGTTTTCAGCTATAATGTTGACATTCTCAGCAGCAGCTTGGTTGTAGGCACCAGTGCTGCCAATATAGGCTCCACACCCATTAACTGTGCACTGGGCTCGTTCAACAGGTCTTCCACACTGGAACAGGTTTTATTATTAAAATAAATATTGACATACTTGTATAATAGTTATAGTCAAGGGGTGCAAAGAAACACTAGAAATAGTATTACTCAAAAATTACAAATATAGACACAGGCACGCACACACACAAATTTTATATGTAGCGAGAGAATTAAGAAAATAACTAACTCACATCTCCAATGAAATAAGGATGTCCATTGGGGCATTCTAAAAAAGAAATAAATAAAAAACTGCCACAATCATAATTCATTTTTAAAATAAATAAGTGCATTATTTATTTATTGTACTTCCAGAAGTTGCAAGATTCTCGTCACTTCAAGGAATGTTAAGTTTTTATTTGTACGAATCTACAGATATACACTAAATATATATCTTACTGTTTACATTCTAAAATATGGTGGGAGTACTGCAAACAAATATTACTTTTTTATAATATTTTATTGTAAATATATAGTAAATATTTGAATGTTTCTTTTGCAGTAACGATAAGTTTAAATACAGTTCTTATAGGTATTACTTGGAAAAATAGATAGTCAAAATTTGTTGCTGCTCACATCTGAGAGCAAAATTCTGCTAAGATATGCCTGCATTCAATTGTGTTAGGTAAAACTAGATTCTATTTATAATGTTTATTTGAAAGTTATAAATGTATTTTTTACGTTTGGCAACATGGGCAAAATAATAGGGTTTTTAGCATAAGCTGTTATAAGTAAGTTTTAGAATGCTTTAATGTAACACAAGAATTTTGGTGACATTATTGTGGTTTTGATGCTGGGACAGTTTATTTCAGCTGTGATCTATGTGATAAATAAATTAGCTTCCCATATATGGACAGGCAGCTGAGTCATTCTCAAACAATGCAGAATGCGTGTCTCCATTGCTTCTCAGTAAACATGTGTATACACTCCTAAGCAATTTTTATATGAAAAACAAATTGTTAGCTTCACAAAAAGGTTCTGAGCTGATCATATATAATATAAAAATACCACCAATGATAACACACATTGGTGGCAGATTACAAGACTGCAACAGTTTTTTGTTGATAGTTCTACCATGTATGACCACTAATGTGTTTCCACATTATGTGTCAGATACAGCCGTTAAATATATTACAATATCTTACATTATAACAGTAGCTATTTCAACAATGACATGTCACAAGTTTTTTTCCTAAAATCAGATTTGAAATTAACATTACCAAACTACCTAAAGTCAATTTTTTATATAGTTTCAAAGGGTTTGTCAAAATTGTTTTGTTTTAATTGACATAGACAACAAATACTTACTATAAACAGTAGTGTTCTGCTCACCGGCTACCTCACGAAGAGCATGAGTGACTACATCATACATTAGCTCCAGAGGATGATCGGCCATTGTGGGAATTAAGTGAACCTAAAGTTGAAAAGCAGGCAAGCTAATAAAAATATTTACTAGAATTTTGATGTAATTTATATTTATATGAAATTGCATATACAGCTTTGAAAACTTATAGAGCTTAAGGAATATTTCATCTTAACATACCATTTCATCTAAATGCTTTGAATGCTCAATACAAACACAGTTGCTAGAAACTTACCATTAGTTACAGTATAATTTGACTGGACATACCGCAGCCTGAAGTGGTTGGCTGATGATCTCAGAGAGAGGATACAGGTCAGCCATGACACCTCCACTACACAGACAACTGTACAAGTTTAGAACTAACATAGACAAGTTAATTCCTTTAGACTGTTTCACGTCCATCTCTCTGGGTAGTCGATTGTCTTGCAGTAACATCTCCAGCAAAGTCTACAAAAAACGAAATATTAGCATGTTAACCATATCAGTAAAAAACAAAAACACACGGTCAACAAACAATTCCAGCACTGCCAGCCATTTCACAACTACAACACAACTCACCGTCTCATAAGTGCCCTTTAGTGTTTTACTCAACTCTTGAGTTATACCATTTCTAGTGGACACTGGAACTCGTTGCACCAATGTTCTGGTGATTCTTGTAAACAGAACTTGTAACATCATCATATCATTTTTACACGTCTGAAAGGAAGTCAACATACAACCAATCAGTGACGTTAATTAAATTTATAAAAAAATTCAAGCAAGACAAAAAAGTTGCATGAAATAATCTTTACAGCATAATATATAAAATAATAATTCACTTAATATATTTGTGCAACTTAGAATGGAGCAGCGTGGTCAAGAGTTTAGACTTTAGAGCGTTTGACTTAGTAAACCTGAAGTTATGGGCTTGAACCCCATCAAAGTCCAATTGTGATACTAGGAAGAGCATCCAGTCATAATTACCCCTGTGCTTCATCTGAATAAGTCCTTAGCCCAATTTAACAAAAAAACTCTTTTATCAGGGGTTCTCACAGGGATGTTGACTATAAGCTTGCACAATTTTATTTGTTCAACCTTAAACTTTAACTAGAAAATTAGGAGTGAAAAGAGCTTTTTCAAAAGAAAATAATTTATCAGCACAATCAATTGAGTTTTCAGCTCAAC